>JANEYF010003172.1:0-53387 GCA_029963845.1 Rhamnusium bicolor
TATTACCCAAGTAGCACACCGAACCTCAATCCGATCGCTTCCGACAGGTGTCACAAAACTCGGCGTGCCACATCGGTACGGTATTAGTGGTATGCATGCATACACACATACACGCGTATATACATACACATACACAATATCTACAAAACAATGGCAAATATCAAATATATCTAATACATAATATATACATCACAAAGTACTTACACGAAACTTTTTTGACATCACTGAGGCTGCAAGATAAAATATCTAATGTATTTTCAACATTAAAGTAATTAATTGACATTCGATATAATTGCGACTTTACAAGAAGATTGTGTGCAAAAGGTAACATAAATAAGCTGTTATGCCTGCAATTAACTCTAGGTACTCGATATTTAAGATCGGCAGCAATTGACTCACACTTTAACATAAAGAATTAATTTATGAAGAAACAGTACTGAATGCAGTCAGCGTCTAATAAGGAGACTTTGCAGCTCAAATTTCTCAAGAGACTGCTGCTGGGGTATACCTCTTTCAGGATAGACTCCATCTAATAAAAAACTAGCAGATTTGAAGCATCTTCTCTGAACTCTCTAGCAATGTGACATGTTGCATATATAGGACTCCATATGACTGATACACACTCGAGCCTTGATCTTACAAATGTGATAAATAATAGACAAATGTTGGGGCATTTTAAAAATCATTAGAGTTACGCATTGTGACACCAATTATCAAGCGTATTAAGGTTACTTTGTAGATTTTCACAATCAGAGAGGGTAGTGATCTTACGATATAATTTAAGGTCATCTGCATACAAAAGGTAGTGAACAGTCATGTCACTGGCAATGTCATTAAAGAATATTATAAAAAAGTGGGGTCTAGAATTAAGCCTTGAGGAACATCAGAAGTTTGAGGGAATGAGTCAGACCTAAAGCCTAGACATTGGACAAATTAAAAACGCCCCGTAAGATATGACAGGTAGAGATTTGCCAAACCGGTGCATAGACGGACCCTGTCAAGACTATTCATTAAAAGAGCATGGTCAAGTCGATCTAACGCTTTGGAGAAATCAGTGTAGTTGACATGTACCTGTCTCCCTCCGTCAGCGACTTCAGAGATAAACTGCGTTATGCACAGGTTGGATACTGTAGATCGACCCTGCATAAAACCCTGTTGATAGGGTATAATGACATTTGAAATATGAGATGAGATGAAACTATGTAGAATAATCTCGAAAATTTTGCAGAAGTTACTTAAGATTGCTATAGGTTAGTAATTAGCTAATTCATTCTTAACATCTTTTTTATGAACAGGCGCAATTCTGGATAGTTTCTAGACATTGGGAAAAAATTCTAAACTTAATATCAAATTAAACAAAATAACCAGTGGTTTACAGAAGATTATTGCGCAGTCCCTGACTAGGAATGCAGGAATTAAGTCGGGTCCCATGCACATTTATTTTTTCTTTTTTTAATTGCGTTTAAAATGTCAGATTCAGATACAGATCATGTTTTATTGTTTTATTAATTGTGAGTTAAAACACCCTGTTTGATCAAATTAACAGCAATGCGTCCACAAATAATTTTTGTGGAATATGATTTGCTTTTATTTTATCCTTAAATGTCGTTGATTATGTTAACTGCTATTCAACTGGCAATAAATCGACCCACAGATTATATTAAAAAAACAGTTCTAATTTGTTTATAAAATTTTACATTATAAGTGATTTGAGCATTTTAAACAAAAAACTGCAATCAATTGAGAAGTAAATTTGATCCTAATATCGTTTCTCCATGTTGGTATTTTTTTTTGTTCGCATAATAAGAGGTGGTTTCTATGTTCAGGAAATTTTTTTCGTACATTTTTCTAAACTTTGGTTTTTCGATTATATTGAAATTCTGTTGCCATACTCTGGTAAAGAATGATATTCCAATTTTTGATCTTTCTTGAAATGGTTACCCATAATTTTTCAATAATTTTGAAAAAGTCGAAATATTTTTTGTATGCATTTACACAACAGAAAACACGTTTTGGTCCGTTTTATAATTCCTGTACATCACTTGCATGTTACGAAATACTCTGAATATCAGCATATTTAAAATGATGAGTATTTTGACCCAGCTACAACATTTCAATTACCAACATTACTCTAGATATTACGTTTTAGTCTCTAGAGACCCTAACACCCCACCCTGCAAACTTTAAACCAGACCATGAAATGAATTAGTTAGTCTGTGGGTCGAGCTCATATCGTTCAACGAGGAGGTGAGCAATGTAATTACATGCATATAGAGACAATAATCAAAACTATAAATTAAAGCTGGGAATTGCTGAGATAAACTATTTGGCATTGCAACTAGACTGGTATGAGATAATGTTGTTACTCGAGTAACTCGATTCAAAATCAGAATGATTGAAAGCATTCACTGGACACGACAGAAACAATTAAAATAACAAAAATATTAGTTTCTTGTATTAGTGTGTAGTGTACAAGGTTCCTACCAAACACTTGAAAACGTGTAAAGTAGAAAATCGAGGATTTGAGGTCATTATCTGGAAGTCATGCATTTCTTGTTCAAACTCGTATTTCTTTTTAATATAAGCATCGATTTTTACAAACTGTTTATTTTAAAATGTACTTTTTGTTTATTTAATTTCTTTAAACTCTTATTTAAATTTACAATTCTAGAAGAATTACTCTGCTATACCGTAGTTCGAAGTAGTCAGTTATGCTAACTTTTTGCGATAGACAAAATGTAATGTTTGGTTGATTATAAGAATTTTTACTTTTGATCATGGAAAGTCATGAATGTGGCATATGAGTATTGTTTGGCTATTTATAGAAATGGAGGACAATATTAATTTTAAATCGTTGCAATCATATTAAAATAATAGACTCTCTTTGGCAATCGACATTACATATAATTAAACTTCAATTCAATTGCAATGCAAATATGAACCTTATAAACAATGATAATAATGATAAAGATGGAATTTAACATGTTGTAAACATGCTATTAATTTTCGATTTATTTATTTATAACTTAAGATATTTTGAAAACTATTTCGAAGAGAAAAGGTATAATAAAAGATTAAATAAAATACATGAAATATTTTTTCTACAACAGTGTGAAGCTAGTTTACACCCTCCTAACAGTGTGTAAAGTTGAATTTTTTACTTCCCTTGTGCATTACAGCACTGACTCAAGTAAATTAATTACCTCAGAAACATATTATAAAACAAAGTAACTTTAATTATTTAAATTTATAATACAATTACTACAATCGTTTATAATTATTCTTGAAAACTGTACAGCAGATTTAGAACATGTTTTTTTGCTGTTGATGGACGTTCTACACCGTGTTATTAGTTCCCTTACAACATATTTAGAAGAGCTTATTTGCTACTGATTTATGAGAGACGTATAGGCTTTGTTCTTCCGCTTAGCATTTTTTTGCAATCTTCGCTTTACATTGAATTGAATTTTCGATGTTACCTCAAGGGCGGATCCACGGGAGGGGACAAACGGTGCAATTGCCAATTGTCAATAAAATCTTACAGTAAAGAAGGTAATGACATTACTTTTCGAAATATTACACATATCTTGTTTCGAAAATACATAAGTACATTTGGTGATGTGAATGCATATTAGAGAACAGAGTAAAAAATTCCTGCCCGGCTATACTTTTCGAAATATTACGGTGCAAATTTCCCTAGGTTCAGCTAATAACATGCAAAACAGTCTGGAATATTGTGCTATATTTTAGTGCATTTTTCAATGAATATAATAGGCACATATTATTAATGTGACTGTGTTGGAGTGTTTAAAAGTATTCAAAGAATCTCGATACACAAATGAATTTAGCGCCTTATCTTCCTGGTGGTCAGTGCTACTACCCGTCAGACATCACCGATGTCTTAGTGACTGATAGCGATCTGCAAAGCAGATACCAAGAGCTGGGACCTCTAACCTTGGTGGGCTAAACTATATGCTGAATAAGGTTTACAGAAAACAACTACTCAGCGGACAAAAGCCCCGACCTGTGTTGAATTAAACCTGCAAGTCTTGTTTGGTAGATCATTTGTCAATTCCTCACTAGGCATAGACCGGCTTCGAATTTTATCTTCAATAAAAAAGAGTTTATCATCTGGAGTTTCCATAATAAATCTGCTAACTTCCTCCCAAGCAGAAACTTTCGACTTCTTTGTCCGATACTTATCATTTTTTTTAGGAATGCTTCCAATGTAGCTGATTCTTAACTCCTTTTATTGTACGCCATTGTTAAAAATTGTCGTATTGAATGTTGTATATTTTTTTTGGATTTCTGGGCGTATACTTAATACTACATTCTGTTTCATTATTTCGATTTCTTACTAAAAAAAGGCAACAAAACAAAGCAGATGTTAATCAAACTGATTGTTTATTTACTCTGAAGTACGTGCTGTAGATATGGTATTAAGTGTTTTTTGTTATTTTTTTCAAAACTATGCGATGTAGTAAGTGAACAATTAAATGATAACTGTATATTTATTTTAAAAATGTCACATTGAATCAAATATTTCCAATATTTTAAAATAATCTCACTGTTGTAGAGAAAATGTTATATGTAAACTCATGTCTAAAGTTTGCTGAACTCGTAGGGTAGTGAGCGAAGTAAACTTCCTACTCATTTAAAAACATCACTTTATTACACTGGTTGTATAAACAACTATTTAATGTGTTTGATTAATTTAATTCACAGCCACACAAAGAAAAAAAAGTTCATTACCATGAACCGAAATACATGGATCTAGTATATTTTGCGATGCTGAATTCGAATCCGTAGTTAAAAAAAGATTTATCGGCAGTTTTTTTTTTGGCCAAAACCATCCCTTGAAATGGAGTAAAACTATAGTAATAATGTACTCTTAATGAAGTGTAAAAAATGGTAAATATTTCATAGTCTACAGAAAAGAATATGCATTCAAACCATAGCAAGCTATTTCTATTAATTAAAACCAAAATCCACCCTTATAGGGGGTGAAAACTACCCCTGAAACGTGAGTTTAAAAACATGTACAAAGGACAAATTCTTGTAGTTCTTAGGACAAAATATCTGAATCTGGTGTGGCAACCAGACATTAGTCTTAAAGGGTTGAGACTCACCCCTATAAGGTGTAAAACCACCCTCACCTACAGAGATATCTTATAAGTTCAAATGACGACGAAAAAAATTCAGGCTTTTGTAGTTTTAGGAAGGGTGAACAAATATGGAGTGGATGCGCTTGAACTACCGATATATAGACTATAAACTACCCATAGAGGGTGCTAGAAATCCTTTAAAATTAATGTCCGGTTATCACACAAGATTCAGATATTTTGTCCTAAGAGCTACAATAAGTTGTCATTTGTAAATGTTATTTAAACTCACGTACATTATTTGAGTTTCATGGATGGTTTTCACTCCCCCATAAAAAGGTGGATTTTGGTTTAATTAATAGAAATAGCTTGCTATGGTTTGAATGCATATTCTCTTCTCTATATTTATTACTATTTGTAAATTTTCATTTCTTTGCGTGCAATTTTTTTTAATATGTAAAATCGCACCACATTATTTTCCCCGTTGAAATTGGACCATATCCATTACACAGTTTGCTGCTGTGCATACTTTCATGTTTTACTAAACATTTTTGTTAACATACTGAAGTTATACGATACACAGAATACAAGTAGAAGTAAATACAATTCGGTTGTTGCACTAAGCCAAAATTTTAGTAGAATCTGTGTTAAACAATAACAACATTTCATCTTAAAAAATCATTAGAAATATGTAAAAGTTTAAAATAAAATCTTATAATATTACAGTATGAATTAATAAAATACATGCATTTCAACCGCCGATGACTTCATATCGGCAGTCTGCAGAGAAGTTAATCATAAAACAGTGAAAGCCGACTGCGAAGTTAGAAACTCGTTGCCAGCGTTGGAAGAATACAAAACGATTCCCTGAAAATCATACAAATGATTAACTCAAAATTAGCAATATGTGAAAGTGATGAGAGGAATTGTGGATAAAAGTGGCAACTTTGACAAATTGAGGTTTTCGCCACACATGAATTCTGTTGGTATTCAAGGTAAATCCCTGAGCCATTCATTTATTTGATTTTCGCTAATAAACAATAATAAGCAAAATACAGAACAACTGTAAGAAAACGCTCACACCAAATACTAAACACTGCTAAGGTTTGTTTTGTGTTGTTAGATTCAGTTGATTTTAAAAATCATATATGAGCACTGAGCAGGTCGTTTTCAAAATTGACAGAATTTGCAAGCATAAATCCAATGGTCCTTTAGACACAAACGGACAGGGGAAAGGTGCTTTTTTTATACAGGAAATTTTTATTTTGAAATTTTGAGAAAACTTATTATAAAAAAAAAACATTAATTACTAAAAGAAAATCATTAATTATTGTCAATACATAAAATAGAAATGTAAACTAAATGTATTTTTCTTTTAAACTACCTTCAAATTGTAAATGTAACATTCCCCACAGTCACATTTAAAATAATATCTTGATATTTTTGAGACAATTTATAAGCAGATTGCTCAATACAATAAATGAACAAAACCAGATCATCTGCTCTAACACAAATAAACGACATTTTTATGCTATTACTGCTCAGATCGTCTTCTAGCAACAGTAATAAAATTACCTCTAGTTAAACGTCTACCATAAACATGTCTATGACGTCCACTTAACTTTTGACAGATGAAAGATGAGGTTAGTTTAGTCAACTTATTCCTCTTCTTCTGATATGATGTCACTACCGCTTTTCACGGCTCATTCAAATAGCCAAAGTTTAATAATTTTTTAAAATATATTGCCCTTGAAATTTTTCTTCCAAATTAAATGTCTAACTAAATTAATGCCTCCACCATCATATTTCACCATTTAAAAAAATTCGTCAACAACCGAACTGCAGGAAATTTCGTAGAATAAATACAGTTTTAAAATAAATTAGTTGTGATCTACCAGTACAAAATCAAATAGTGTATGATTGACTTTGCAATTTAGTTTTTTATTATTGCATAAAGTTGTGTCTGCTCCTTTTTTTATATTTGTATGTAGGGCTATTTAACGAATGCGATGTTTCTGAGTATTTAATATTCAATAAAACTTACGATGTTAATGTTCATCCTTTGACCCATCGATTACTCACTAATGATAAAGTGGATAATATGTTTCTTGCAAGTTATAATAACCTCGATAATAACATGTAAGGCTGATTCTACACGGACAGTTAAAACTCGACTGTTTTGCCGCTAGCAATCGCCCCAAACTTTTTAAAGTACACCTGATTGACTATGAATATGCGGCTGTTAAATAGCGATCAAAACGTAAGGCTGATTTTACACGAGCAATTATTCCATGGTCCATACATGTAAACAGAGACGAAGGCTTTTTTAATATGGCGAAAAGCCTTTGTTACAAAGGGCTGCAAGCCGCGGTGGAAGGTAGTCGTTTTTTAATAAAATATTATATAAATATAGGAATATATCTCTGGATGTTTTTAAGCTGTAAAGAAGTACAAGAAATAAGTAAGAATTTGTTAGACACGCGTTGCAGTTTTATTTTTTATTGAATCTTAAAACAGCAGTAAAACCTAACAAATATTGCACACGTGGACGTAATGTTTTCATTGGTAGCATGTACACATTAATTAGTCACAAATTTGCGCGGTCTTGTCCAAACCATACGAGGCGCTGTTCTGGCACCTTTATTATAGCTGGCCGCGGTCTTTAATAAAGAATCGAAGGTAACGAATTGCCAATTCAATAAAGAATTTTATCGTAGGTACTTTGTATATGGATGAAAGATTGCAGTAAAATTGATTTGTGAATGTTCTAATTGCATTTGTTTTTTATTTTAAAACCTACCTATCCATATATTAATGAAACATGTTCATTATCTGTCACAGGCAGGGAGGGTTGGCCTCCTGCCTCCTTTAGCGATGCCCATGTGTATTTTATATAATATTTATATTTATATTATTTATATTTTATGCAGATTGTTGTTTGGAAAATTATTGATTTAAATTCCGAGGACTTAGTGAGAATTTGACTAACGAAAACTGTTTTATTTAAACTTTTCATCAGCACTTCAATGTATGGTAATATGGGCTGCATGTCCGTTCACTGCAACTTGTGAATAGGCAAATTAAATTATGCACACAGGAACAGATTTAGGCGTAGGCCTGCCAGTCCCAGACCCAGGCCTAGGGCGACAAAATTGAAGGGGCGCACAGTGGACGGAAACGCCGAAAAGCTGGCCAAAATATAAAGGCATTGAGCTATTTTACTGAAATTGTGCATAAAGGGGTTTTTTGTGTCGCTGATCAAGAATCCGAAGTTGAATTTTGAAAAAAACAAAATGGCGGCCATGTAATCCCCCCAAAACATACCAAAAATCGCCAATTATCGCTGCATTTTTACAAAACTTTGTATACAGTTTTTTTTGGGTTGCTGATGAAGAATCCCATATAGAATTTCAAAAAAAATTACGGTCAAAAATATATACATAGTTCAAAAATTATTATTGAATTGAAGCGAATTCATGTTTCATTTGTTTCGGGAAAATTAGGATCTGGCGAATGGAATAAAAATGTGTAATGACTTTGAAAACTAATTTTATTCAATTACTATCTGAATTACATTCATGAACGCATTCAAAAGGAGCCCACTTTATGGTGCACGAATGTGCATGCATCCGTGCATTCGCACACAATTTGGTCAATATCTCGCAAAGATGCAAAAAGATGCAGCTAATTTTTTATACACTTTCGAAAAAATGTTCATTGAACACATTCCAATAAGTTTCAAGACCAACCATCACCAACGGCGTAACTTATGGCTTTTTTTTGTGGAGTTTATGAATCATTGCATGTACAAAAATGCACTCCACTTCGATAATTATTTACTAATTACCATATAAATAAACTGATCTGAATATATGAAAGAAATTTGCTTTTTAATGTTTCAAAAATATTTTATTAGAAACTCTACACGTGTTTCGGCTTTTTAGGCCTTTATCAAGAGTACAGGGAATACTCTTGATAAAGGCCTAAAAAGCCGAAACACGTGTAGAGTTTCTAATAAAATATTTTTGAAACATTAAAAAGCAAATTTCTTTCATATATTTAAAATATTTAATGATGTTTCACAAGGAGCCAACCACAGAATCAATTCAGTGTATTAAAACTGATCTGATACTGAAATATTTTAATTGTACTTACTTTCTGATGCAGAATCCATTTTTATGATACAGAAAACTGCACTTTGAGAATTTTTACGCTGCAGACAAAATTTATCGATTTTTGAAGCGTTGCGAGCTGCCGAAGTGACGTGCTGCACGGTTGCACAATAAGTAATTTTCTCGCTCAGGTAGTGAACCCGGACCGGTATTAACGGTCGTTTCTAACTAGGGGTACCACTACAACGATTTAAAACGTTTCCATTTCAAAAAAAAAATCTTCATTTTTTAAATTTTGGCCAGCTTTTTGGCGTTTCCGTCCACTGTGGGGCGGCAACATTTTAAAGGCGACTAAAATTCAAAATCGATTGGGTTTTCCGGTGACTGATCGAACAAATTTTGGAGCTTGTTCTCTCGCTTTTATAATTCAAAGATTACAAGTATGTAATCACAAAAATTTAAAATATCAAACAAAAAGTGAAATAAAAAATACTCTTAAATTATCTATTTGTAAAACTAAATTGTTTTTATATTATTTGTTAAAAATATAAATGTAACGTTTTGTCTTACTTAGTAATGAAAAAAATATATTACTTCACCATGTTTAATCATACCATTGTAGGGTGATCCAAACAAACTGATTAATTTAGTTTTTTTTCCAATCTCGTATGCAAATTTTGTGATTTTACGCGATTTGAGACCCTTTACAAAGATTTGCATAATTGAAAAATGTTTAAAGATCGCGCAAGAATTTTGAAAATCATAAAAATATGAAAAAATAGAATACGAGAAAAATAAGTATATTTTTAACGTTTTTTTCCAATTCATGAATAATTTGATTAAAAAGCAATTGTTATGAATCATGTGTCGTATAATATTTTTGTCCATAGTCATGTAAGCTGATTGTAAAGAAGAACTTGGCTTAATTATTCGACTTCGACAAAACAAAAATATTAGCTACAGAAAACCACACCAAAAAAAAAGAGAAATCTTAGAAATGATTGAAATAAAAAAAAACCAAAAACAATAAATGACAAAACAGACACAAAATCTACAATAACTTACTCAAAATAAATCAAACAAAATAGTAGCTGCCTTTACAAAAAAATTAGAAATACATCACTGCCACAACATGCTAAGTCAACAGATCCTAACATTTAAAATTTAGGTAAAAAACACATGTTAGGCATTTGGGAATTTTACAAATTAAAAGTCACCCCAGTTCAAGATTTTAGTTCAAACTTAGTTGTAAACACAAAAACATCATCGGTTAGTGTAAAACAGTAAAAAGTGATGTGCTCGCTATATGCACAAATTATTAATTAAGTAACATTACTGTTAAACTATAAAGTGCCACATCGGATTATTTTTTTCGTTTAAGGTAAGATATTTAAATAATAATCAAAAATGGTAGACAATTTTAAATTGCTTTATATTTTAATCCTTACATTGAAAAAGGTGGAAAACAGCCACTGAAACGTTTGTGAAATGTGAATAATTAAGCCAAGTTTTTCTTTACAAACAGCTTACGTGACTATGGACAAAAATATTATACGACACAAGATTCATAACAATTGCTTTTTAATCAAATTATTCATGAATTGGAAAAAAAACGTTAAAAATATACTTATTTTTCTCGTATACAATTTTTTTCATATTTTTATGATTTTCAAAATTCTTGCGCGATCTTTAAACATTTTTCAATCATACTAATATTTGTAAAGGGCCTAGAAAGTCTAAGAAATATTATTTCACAGTGTGAAATAAAACTTAATAGTCAACAGATAACAAATTAAAGTTCCAACATCAAACATTTATTGATTATTAACAAATTTCATAAACAATTTTATTCATAATTTAACGAAAATTTATATGAATAGTACTGTTACTAACATTATTTATATTTCCTGGAATTATAGGTTCAGATGTGCGAAAAATATTTGATTCATTTATATTAATGTAGTGGTTGGTCTGATTTTCACCAACGACTACATCGGCAGACATAGTCATTTCTGTATTGTTTGAAAATATCTGTTTTGAAATTTCCTTTTTGTTCTGGATGCTATCTTCTATATATCCCTCAGCAACTGTTGAGGATTTCCATCCTCCATGACATTTTAAGGTAAAAATATCAGCTCCAGAACCAGCTAATAGTGATGCCGAAGATCTAAAGCTGTGACCCGTATATTGCTCAGGATTAGATAAGTTAAAGTATTTAGCTATAATACTTGGTATTTTTTAAAATGTATTAATATTGTTACGTGTTTGCTATCCACACAAACACCTCTGCTCGTAGATTCGTTGATTGTAAGTCCAGGTAACACTTACTCACTACTTTATTTACTAATTAACAATTAACAACAATATATTAATTACTATCTTAACTATAATCACACTTGAACACATATAAGTCTCTTTCTTATTTCTTCTTTACTTGTTCACGTTCAACTTAAGATTAAGTCTCGGCCCACCGTGCGTCTTATTTATACATCCATTCACCCTGACTAGAGCACTCCAGAATATTCCCGGCCATTCTCATACAATTCCAGTCTCATCTAACCAGTCTACACAGTCCAGTGGCGTAACACTGCCCCCACTGAACGTCCCGATCAGGCAATTCATTGTTCCCTGCATACTTGGCTAGTCTCTCTATATGCACCACCTTCATCTTGGATTTTGGGCTTTGCTGAATTCTATATACAACGTCGTTTAGTCTGGTGACGACAATGTAAGAACCTTCCCAGGGCGGGTGAAGCTTCGGGGACCTGCCTTTCTTTCGTTGTGGGTTATATAGCCAAACCAAATCTCCAGCCTGGAACCCACCTGAATTTGCCTTAAGATCATAACGAGCCTTCATGCGATCACTTGCTATGGCAATTCGGTCTCGTACCAGCTCATTGATATTCCTTAGCCGTTCACCTACTTCATCGGCGTAGTCATTTATGGAAAGTCGCTCCTCATCTGGTGTGCCAAACACCAAGTCACATGGCAGTCTAATCTCACGTCCAAACATCACGCGAGCCGGCGTCTGTTTTGTTGTTTCATGAATGGAGGCCCTGTAGGCCATAAGGAAAAGAGGTAAGTGACGGTCCCAATCTCTCTGATGTTTTCAACCACTTTGGATAGGTGCTCCTCCATGGTTTTATTATATCTCTCCACCATTCCGTCTGATTGTGGATGTAGGGCTGTTGTTCTTGTCTTATGAATTCCCAGTAAGCGACACATCTTCTGAAATACCCCTGAATCAAAGTTTCTTCCTTGATCCGAATGCAATTCTAGGGGCACGCCAAATCGACATACTAGATTATCTACCAGAGCTTGAGCGACAGTGGCTGCTTCTTGGTTGGGTATGGCATAAGCTTCAGGCCACTTACTGAAATAATCCATGGAAATTAAGATGTATTTGTTCCCATCATCTGTCACGGGGAATGGACCAGCTACATCGATCGCAATTCGCTCAAAAGGAGCCCCTACGTTATATTGCTTCATTTGACCCTTACTTCTTGTCCGTGGCCCCTTACTTGCCGCACAAACTTCACATTTGCGCCACCAAGCTTCCACATCTTGGCGGCTGTTCACCCAGTAGAATCGTTCGCGTACTTTAGTGAGAGTTTTGTTGATACCAAAATGCCCGCCAGATGTTCCATTATGCACTTCCTGGAGTACTTTTGATATGCGACACCTGGGAATTACTAATCTCAAAGAAATTTCCTTCCCGTCTGGACTTTCCCAAGCTCTTTTCAACAGTCCATCCTCTGTAACAATGCTGCAAGCATGTCCTGTGTTTGCTTCTCCGCCATACTTCTTGTTGTTGGCATTAACTCACGACACGTAAATCAATTTCAGAATAAAGTTTATTACACTATAAAGTCTGTAAAATGTTGAAATCACGTCTATTTTGTTAATGGAATGTTCCAGAAAAATCTCGAAACAGTACTAGAAAGTCTTATTTAGAGTCTATACTTCTTTTGTGTTGACAAAATTCACTTATCTTCACTAATTGTCTAATGGAATGTTCGAGAATTTTCACGAAATATCACTAATAAGTCTTGTTTTGAGTCTACACGTTTCCGTTAACACATTCACGTATCTCCTGTAGTTTCCAAATAGAATGTTCTAGAATTTTCCCGAAATTGCACTAGTAGTCCTTTTTCTCAGTCTGCAACGCGTTATTACTAGCGGCACTCGCGTATTTGCAACTATTTCTAAATCGAATGTTCTAGAAACTTCTCGAAAATCCACTTTAAAGTCACTATTCGGTCCAGAAATAGTCCTCCAAAGACTGTCCAGTAGCTTAATTCTCCGTGTTACCACTAATTTCTGAGAAGAACACTGTAGAACCTTTTCGAATATTCCAGAAATTTCTCTTCCAATCCACTTCCGACACCAAATTGTTACGTGTTTGCTATCCACACAAACACCTCTGCTCGTAGATTCGTTGAATGAAAGTCCAGGTAACACTTACTCACTACTTTATTTACTAATTAACAATTAACAACAATATATTAATTACTGTCTTAACTATAATCACACTTGAACACATATAAGTCTCTTTCTTATTTCTTCTTTACTTGTTCACGTTCAACTTAAGATTAAGTCTCGGCCCACCGTGCGTCTTATTTATACATCCATTCACCCGAACTAGAGCACTCCAGAATATTCCCGGCCATTCTCATACAATTCCAGTCTCATCTAACCAGTCTACACAGTCCAGTGGCGTAACAATATCAACTCGTTGGACATATTCTCCTCGATATTGAAGAAAAACCCCTATGTGATTCACATGAGTAGGGCGAATAGCTGCATATTTATCATAAATATTTAGTGGATTTATCCCATTAACTGTCTCACCAATTACCGTAAAAGTCCTTTCAATGTGGGTCTTCGAATCCGGTACCCTAACAACCAGCATGCAGTCTTTTCTCTCAATGTCATCAATGGTCATATTGTAGAGTTCCTCTCGACGACAAGCGCCAGCAAAGTACATTATTAATACAACTTTCAACATTAAAAACTTTTCATCTGGTGATTTTAGTAAAAAACTTTCCACATCTGCTCTGTCAAAAATTCCTTAGCCCTATACCCAGTGTTGTCTTTTATAAACAGCTTTTACTTTTTGATAATTGAATACATCTACATTATTCTTTACATTCAAAACTGCTTTAAGCATCGAAAACTTGAACCAGAGACTTGAACATTTTAAAGTTTTTACTTTTTCAGATAGATAAGTCAAAAGAACAGACTCAGATATGTAACTCACAGTTTTCTGCTTACACCAGTGCATAAATACATCATATTCTTTTTCGTACAATTTTCTAGATTTCGCTGGTAATAAATCTAAAGTTACAGCAATTGCTTGCTCTCTGATTTCCGGAGGAGTACCTGGAATTAAATCTTCCTCACTATCACTCATTTTGTTCCAAATAATAATTATTATTGTAAAGTAGAATGTGTCAAATGCGATGTTTAAATCGTTCAATATTTAATTGTTTTATTATTGGTTTCTATGGAAACAGCAATAGAATTTAGTCATTACGACAAGGTAACAACTTTGTCAATTTGCCGTATTTTTACAAAATTATCCTGTTTTCTAATTTCGATTGGCGATACAAAAATTTTGTATATAACTCGAGACTAAAATGTGTTTTTTTTTACTCGTGTGGTTTATAGCACTCGCCTTCAGATCGTACTATAAACTCCCCGCTTGTAAAGAAAAACCACCATTTTAGCCACTTGTTATATAAAATACTATTAATTGTATCATAAAAAAATCATTGGCAGTTGGCGACATATATGTATAAATGTCGTCACTAAAATGATATGCAGCGGTTGTATGGTGCGTTTTATATTTAAATATTATTCCATCGTTTTGGAATTTTAAACATGAATAATTTTGTTTTGGTACAATTATTATTCAAGTCATGGTGCAATTATTTACACAGATTGTTTAAATCACTTTGTTTCTGGTAGTGTAAGTATTTCAATAGAACCGTTTGGTGTTAAATAAGGTGAAGGTACGAAGTGAGCATTTTCTTATACCTCAACTAAAAATATAGTTTATTAGTCTACTGCTTAAAAATAATTATAAGCAAAAAAAATGTGTTAGGTTTGTATGTTTTTGTATAAAATATGTATTGAATTGTATTGATTTGTATTTATCTGATATCCATTTATTTGGGTAGGCAACCATAAACTTTTTTTTATTACAGTTCTTTAATTTTTCATCCATCCATGAACCATACATAACATTTCAGCAAATAAATATTAAACCACGTATTTTAGGAATAATATTTACAAACGTTGTTTATAATCTTAAAATAATATTCACGCAATTCCAAATATATTAATTGGCTGTATTTAATCAAGTCATTAAGTATGCAAATTCAACTAATTTGTTTTATAATTGCCATCTGGTTTTAGCAAAAACCACTCTCAAACAAGATAGGTTCTGAATTGAAAGAGAAAACTGATAGGAAGAATAATAGCAAGAAAATAGAAATATGCGCAGTTTTTGTATAATTAAGGCACATTTAAGTGATTAAAGAGAGCATTTGAAACTATGGAGACATAATATTATTAATATGTAGTAAAATTAAAAATAATATCTACAATTAATTATTCACGAATTAATTATTGTTCTTAAGTAATTTAGTTGAAAACCATCTCTCAAACAGGTATCAGAAAAGTAAACAATTATATCATCGCAAGATCTTTGAAATTTCGCAAGTAAGTGTCCTTGGGACACTTCTGCAAGTTCTTTATGATAACGACCTTGGAAATGTTCTTAACAAATGTGCAAGTCGCCGCTCTAAGCTCTAAAGGAAGTTAAAATATTCACAAAATAAAAACTAGTTTTCGACATATATATACGCCTTGGAGCCTCACAAACATTTGCGCATATTTTCGGGTTTTTATAATATGATTATTTAAAAATCTAATCAAATTTAGTAGGCGCGATACCTCAAAAACGGAACAAAATACAATATTATGTTTTTTGTTGTTGAATTGTCTATTTCTAACTTACAGTTAGATCTGATTCTGGGTTCAACATTAAAAGCTATTATTATTACCAGGGTCAGGAAACTAGTCCGGAGTCCAGAACCGGTAGCTACTACTGCCTCATGTGCACAGACTACAGGTTCTCTGTGCTCATGTGGTTGACAGAAGGACAACATACCTCGACAAATAAAAGCAAAAGTATAAATTAATAAATGAAATACATACCGCTTGATACAATGTATTATTCAGAATGACTGAAATCTGCCATCGCATTGGCATACATGGTCACGTCACAACTAATATTCGTTCTGCATTCGTGGCTGCTAAATTTGAGCGATTTGGTCTGTACTCGACGCGCGTTTCGCCAACTAAGTTGGCATCATCTGGAGATGATTAAAACTAAACTTATGCTAACAATCTACCCTATTTATACCTAAACTATTGTCATGGTTCACTGAACCGTCACGGCGAACCGTGACCCACTAATCAATAAAGCGGACTATTAGGAATAGGCCTTCTGTCATTATTCATACTATTTTTACACTTTATGATTTCCAAGCTTTCAAATGCATCCAGCTGTCTAGTATTTGTTACATTCCTAATTAATCTTAAATTGCTAATATCTATTTTATGGTTGTTCTCAAACGCATGTTGGGCTACACTAGATTTAACTGTTATATCATATTAGAGATGGGCCATATGCTCTTTGAATCTAGTTTGAATTGATCGTCTAGTCTGTCCAACATATTTTTAATTACAGTCCTTACAGTTAATTTCGTAAATCCCCGACGTTTCGTTTGTTTCAATTTTGTCTTTTGGATTGCCTAAAAGTTGTTGTAGTTTGTTTCCCGATGAATGAACCACTGTCATACCTACATCTTTAAAAATCTTACCAATACTACGGGTGAATCGAAGATCGAATGGAATCGATACAAATTTCAGATTTTCTCTTTCATTTTGAAAGGGTGTGGAATTTCGAAGCGACTCTAAACTTTCGTTTCCTAATTATTTTATCAATTAAAATCACAGACGATGGACTAGAAAATTAAAACTCGCCATTTTGTGTTGAGCACAATGGTGAGAGTCCTTAGGGATATATCTTAGAGTGCTGGTATCATTTCTGTATATGTCAAATTCTAACTTATTTTCACTATTTCTAATTATTAATACATCTAAAAATGGTAGTTGTCCAGAGTTTTCAGCTTCATATGTGAATTTAACTGAGACGAAACGATTGTTTAATTTAGATACAAAGTTGTAAATATCAGCGATTTTTGAATCGAACACTGCAAAAATATCATCCACATACCTAAGCTAAACCAATTCGTTCTTGAATCTGTTAATGAAGATACTGGCAATGAATGGTGACAAAGAGTTATTCTACCCATTACTGTTCCTTCATGTTGTTCGAGGAAATTATCGTTGAATCTAAAACAGTTTTGTTTCATGCAAAGTTTAAGATATTCTTTTACTATATCTTGACTGAAATTGTTTAATTCGAGTAGATCCTTAAGGTAGTCCAAGGTCTGTGATATCGGAACACTTGGAAACAATGAACAAACGTCAAAGGAGATACAAAATTTTACCTTCTTGCAACTGAATATTTTTCACCTTATTAATGATATCGTTGGAATTAATCAGAGAAACTAGGTGGTCAGTAGGTAAATTTTCGAACTCTTCTGTTAAACAATTTGGGTTGGGGGGGTTTTTTTTTTTTTTTGGGGGGGGGGTTTTTTTTTTTTTTTTTTTTTTTTTTGGGTTTTTTTGTTTTTTTTTTTTTTTTTTTTTTTTTTTTTTTTTTTTTTTTTTGTTGGGGGGGGGGGGGTTGGGGGGGGGTTGGGTTTGTGGCGTGGTTTTGTTTTGTGGTGTGGGGTGGGGGGGTTGTGTTGGGATAGGTGGTAAGTCGGCGATCCGATTGCTGAAACAATAGGACGTACCGACTTTCCTGGTTTATCTATCTTAGGCAAGCACTACAATCTAGGTACACTTCGGTTAGATGCATGTAACTTCCTATTTAAAGCTGGAGTAATAAGGTTGTTGCAGGATTTAAGTACATTTCTTACTTCAGTAACCATTTTTGGTAATGGATTTCTAGAAAGTTTTTTATAAGGACCATTACTAATCAGATTGTCTACACTTTCATAATAGTCCTCGTTATTTAAAATTATTGCCTTATTGCCTTTATCAGCTTTTAAATAAAAACAATATTTTTCACGCAACCGTTTGATAAATTTTCTGTCTTGTAGATTTCGACTTTTTTATTTACTTTAGTGACAATATTTGTCGATATTTGATTTCTGCAAGCTTCTCTGACAAATTCTTTAGAGGAATCAGGAAGGTATTGAATTGAACTTTAACACTTGCAACAATCTCATCTAAATATATGTACATATGTTTGTACAAGGAAAATGAACGTTCCACATCTGCAGTGTAATAAATTCTAAATAGTAGTAGCAGGCACTGATAAACCCGCAGATAATTTTTACGAATTTTACACAGTGTTTTGTATGTCAGGTTCCTGTGTAAAACGTTTTTTAATTTATTATTTATAGCCCGATTTTTACTGCCTCTTAAACATTGGAAAACTACATACAAATCATAAAAAATGCCTCTTTTGTAACTATCGGCAATATTTTGTCGATGGATAGCCGAATTTAAATGTCTTTCACAATCACGGCGTGTATGAAATACGTAACGTCGATTGCGTGAAGTACACAGAATATTGTGACGTCACTTCCCTTTCTCTTGTCTATTGCCTACCTGAACAAGAGAGGAAGTGTTACTTTGTCACTTTTAATACAACAGCAGTACGTTGAACTTTTATTACGGTACGGTCTCCAGCGCCAGTTCTTGTTTTAAAGTATAGGAACACCACTTTTATTCTATCAGCGGTATGATAGAGGCTATGATAATTCAGTGAGGATACGGTATGTTCAGGGGTCTTGTGTATGGTTGCTGGTTTTGTAGATATGGGCAACTTTACCTGCCGACCAGATTTATTACTTATACCTTTGCTTTAAATAAAAGTCAGAATTTCAACTTCACTTACTCTATTTTATTTAAGACTGCTTCACAGACGAATAAAAAAAATACAAAACAGTCATGTTATTATGCAACGTAAATATTAACGTATATTACAAGTAAACAGCTAAGGAACCAAGCAATTAAGAAGAACGCGCAGATATTTCAAGTAAAGCCAAGTATGGAAACTACTATGGCTAGTATCTATATGCAAGTTCTATAGTCACTAGTGCTTAAAGCGGTATTACGGCAGGCGGTCGGTGCAGCAGGTATCTCATGTAAAGGCAAGTTATGGAAACTACCACTACTAGTATCTATAGCAAGCGGTTAATGAATTTATAGTCACTAGTGCTTAAAGCGGTATTACGGTAGATGGTTGGTGCAGCGGGTATAGCCAGTGTTAAGTGGATACGGAGTACAAGCATGACACAATTGCAGGATATCAGTTCAGGGACAGGCGGAATATATGACTTTCTAATCGCGGGTGTGCTATATCTTTAGATTGGCTCCTTCTGTCTCTTATTAGGGTTTTTTGACTACGTGTGGGGGACGGAACGGTACGTACATCACAGCCCGGGGGCACTTCGTGAGATTCCTTCCACAGATCGAGGCATTAAAACCCCACTTGTGCAGCTTCGAGTGCACCTACTGAAATCCCCTGCAGAGATCGAGGTGTTAGGATTTAATTTGTTCTAATTCAACTATGACTGAGATGGAACTTTTTCCAGATATTGAGGCGTTAGAATCCTATCTTTACGTCAACAATAAGTAATGACAACCGGGTATTTCCGATGCTTGCCTAACTGTATCGCACAGAAGTCAGTTTTACTAACTCGGGTTTTAATCGTAAACTGTCCCTTAAACTGAATAAAGCAGAGATATGCGTGAGTGTCTTGAGATTTTCAAGGTTAACATTTGGTAGCTAGTGATAGATTAAAATGATAGGCTATCACATTAATTCCAGTTTAGTTTAAATTTAATGAACATAGGTGTCGGACGGAACGAGCCATGCATTACCTCCCGGGGCACCTCCTGATATTCCTTCCATAGATCGAGGCGTTAAAACCTCACCTGTGCCACTTCGCGTGTACCTGATAAAATCCCTTCCAGAGATCGAGGTGTTAGGATTTCATTGGTACTAATTCAACTACGACTGAAATGGGATTATTTCCAGAGATCGAGGCGTTAGAACCCTATCTTTACGTCAACAATAAATAATGACAATCGAATATTCCTGGTGCTCATTGTTAAATAGATAACCCGCTTTTATTAATGAATCGCGAAATTTCCCGAACATCTCTGGCCTATCGGAATAGTAGGCATTCGTAGATACTTGACAATAACGGAAAGAAAAATAAAGCCGGTAATCGAAGACAATCGACAAATGACAAGAGATACAATTAAATCGCCGAAATAATTCTAACCACTGTTGATGACGTAGCATATTGAATGTCTCGGGCGGTCATTTGCTGCTCGGTTGCTGGCTGCTGGGTTGAGAACGGCGAAACTACAAACCAACTACCTATTCTTGCCGGCGTTGGGGTTTTATTTCCAAGCGGTAGAAACATGTGATTCTCGTGTACGAGGAGCTAATGCGTGAAGTTTTAACTCAACACGTGCGGTGCTCATGTCCCTACCAGCAAATTCGGCAGTTTACCCGATTGGCGAGCTTATCTCTATGTACCTTCTTATCTGTTAGTATTGACGACTTGTTAGAGGTGATCTGATGGTGTAGTTTGTGTAAACCTCAAGTAGTCTAGGAGATGAAGTGATTTGTAATTTTGCTTATGGACTCTTTCGCCCAAGGGCGTCGTTAGGGAAAAAAAAAAAATCTATTAAAATAGTACTATGAAATCGGCTGCGATTATAATGAGTCAAAGTCTAAATAAGTAACCATAACCTGAGCGGAAACAACATAAAAAGGACGAATAAGTTAGCAAAAAAAAAAAGCAATTATTGGTACGGTAAAAATCGTTTCAAATTAAAAAAAATCACATCGAAAAAACTGTAAAACGTGTTCTTCCCAATGAAAAAAATCCTTCGGCTTTTGACCTTGTCATTTTTACAGAACTTTGTATTCTTTAGTTATAATAATATTCGTGTTCTATAAGGTTAGGAATTTCATATTCTTTGAAAATTTACCCAGCAGTGACTGTTATAGGTGTTTAAAAAGTAGGTAATTGTGTTAATTTAGCCTCAATATATTATAACTATGCTTGAACTTAACTACTACCTTATCCCATATGGAAGCTCAGTAATGTCATTTGATTGACCACATATTCAGTTTGTCCCATAATAGTAAAGAATGTGGTAGCTTTAATAATTGATCTCTGTGACTTCACGTCTGTCAATGGGACTGAACTGCGTCTTTGGTTAAGGGTTAACCTAGCTTGGGCGGCAAGTTCCTGCGTTATTTAATTAAACAAATGTTTATAAAATATTCTGGGCTGGGAACCCTCTCTCTTTAAAAACTATGTTTCCAAAAAAGCACTTAAAACGGCCAGATTAATATTAAAGTTAAATCCATTCAATTAAAAAAACAATTCTTTATTATTAATAAATCTTCAACTGGCTGAATTATTAAACCAAATTTAATTAAAATACTTTCCTACTTGGCTTCACGGCGGCAGTATAAAACAAAAATATTTATCTTAAAATATTAACAAACTAAAATTACCGAAAAAAACCGGTTTGAAACAATATGTTTGGGAAATAATTGATTTTTCCAAATGCTGGACTATAAAATAAATTTAACTCTGGTTAAACGGTTTTTAAAAAAATAATTGTTAGTTATAGTACCAAAGGAAAAACAAGTAGGTCTTTTCAATGACCGAAAATACTTCGTTACAATTGTAAACCTCTGTTGTTAAGTTTTCGTAGTTTTCAATCTTTTTTGTAGTTTATGCACAAACGGTAGTAACTGCGCCATTGCTAAACATTTTGTGCAAAAACCGACAACACTAAACAAACTGCACGCTTTCACGTTGTTAAGATAACGGATTTGGGGATACCACCGGATAAATGCCAAGCTACCTACAATTGTATATGGAGAGCCCCGATTATATGCAGAGTCCTTCAATTTACCCTCGATATTGGTTACTGGTTGCAATATTACAGGTATATAAATAAACACACCACACGAAATTTTATGTGGTGTATTTATTAATATTTATATTTGTTTTATAGGTCCCGGCTCTGAAAAATGGAAGATGTTTCCGGCCCCTAGTTATTACTATATTCAGATTATGATATTTTTGTATAAGATAACTAATCTAGATGCCCACAGTTGGTTATTTGCAGTTTCAGTTGATGCTCAAATTTTTATGTTGCTTCAATCACAGAGCATTGACAATGAATACTTTATTTCACAAAATGGGCAATTTTCCCCCAACATATAAGAAATGTTAATAATACTAAATAATCGTTTAAAGTCTACATGTATACTTATTCACATTTCAATTAAATAAATTTTTAAATAGAATCATTTATGCGGATTAAATTTCTTGTCCATGTCATATTAATTCTATGTATGCTAAACAAATTCCAAAAAATTGGCAAGAAATTATCATTATAACAGGGTTTAGTCAAACTTCAGTTTGTTCTGACCTATTAGAGAAATTTATGCCTTACTGCTTTCTCATAATAGG
Source organism: Rhamnusium bicolor (assembly GCA_029963845.1). Classification (NCBI taxonomy): domain Eukaryota; kingdom Metazoa; phylum Arthropoda; class Insecta; order Coleoptera; family Cerambycidae; genus Rhamnusium; species Rhamnusium bicolor. Next base: position 22,882 of record JANEYF010003172.1, read on the forward strand.
TACATTGTTTTAAGTCCGTGAAATCATAAAATTTTAATCCTGCATCATCATAACATAACTTAAAATATCAATTAACTTTCGTATTATACCTATTTCACCCAAGCATTAGTTTATTTAGAATAACTATTATACTAAACATCTGGATGTGTGTAGACCCCTCATAGTCATGTATCACATTTGATGGCAGGATATTGTCAATTATTGTTTGCCTAGGATTGCCTAAAAATAGTTTTATTTCCCACACCTTGTTTGAATCAGTAAATAAAGTAGCAGTCATTGGAGCAGAGTCACTAAATCAGCACTATAATACTAAGAAACAGAACAAACCTTCAACAATTAAAACTATTATAGAAATAAATGTTGTCAGGGGATATTCACAAAGAGTCGTATTATTTCCTTTATTTTGATGCCTCATTTGGAAGCTAGATCTAGTAATTTTTTCCAGGATTATGCCATCGTTATAGAAAATACGAGAACGTCGTATCAGATTTGACCACTGTTCATCAAAGAGAAACTTAGTAAACTCGGAAAAAGCGCTTTTATACTATCTACAGGAAATCTAAATACCACTCCTATACGAGAAAACCATTCATCTGTTGGAGCAGGTCAGGTATCTGAGGGTAACCTTGGACACAAAACTGGCCTACAAACCGCATACACATAAAAAGCATAACAAAACCACAGTAGTAACCCGTTCTTGCAGATGAATATTTGGAAAAACATGGGGACTGCAGTCGAACATGATACACAGGTTCTATAATAGCGGTAATTCCCACCATAACCTGTGCATATCTAGTTTGATGGTACAAAACCTAATTAAGGGAAAACAAGATTATATCGTGCAAAATTTAAACGTTAGCAAGATATACGGGATGATATCAACTACCACAACGGCAACACTGAAGGCCCTCTTAGATCCGCCTCCTCACCATATTGTGGTGGATACCAAAAGCAAAATGGGGATCTATAAACAACACAGTAAAATTAGTAGCAGTTGATCGAACTATGGCTAGTTTCCGTATAAATAGGCTACATGCTTAATTTAAAATGGCTGCAAACAGTGTTTCGTGTTTATGGATATCAATTCAGTGTAATGTTAATAGGAAAAACTCGATCACTTTTTGATGATCGGATAAATAATGTTTTTTAAAACCATATCAGACCATTCTTATAGATCTAAAATCTTCATATTTGATAAAAATCATTGGGAAAGATTATTTGTCCCACTGAAAATTAAATATACAAGTTTTTTAATACTTCTAGAGAATCTTTTTTTCAAGTTAATCAAAACATGAAATAATTAATGCCTAATCCAAAACGAATATTTCGTAGTTATGTATATGTTGACCTTGTAATTAAAACATTTAATTATTGATATTCTTATACTATAAAATCGACCAATAGACAGACGTTTTGGGTATGTTTAATTGGCTATAAATAACGATAATAGCAGTCACTATGCTGAAAACTATTTTGCAATCCATGATGCTACCTGATTACCATCTAACAGTGTCAAAACTGGTTATAAAACTAGTTGATAAATAAACAAGACCATGTCCAAAAAAGCTGATAGCAAGAGGATTAAACAAAAATAAAGATCGTTGGTATAGACATATTCGTTAGCTAAGAGCAATGCAAGCGAGCAGAGCGTTATTTTTTTCTTTAGGCATTAAGCCTACAAATTATCAAAAAATTTGTTAAATGAACCATTCTGCCGACTCACAGGTTATTTTTTTTTCAACAAACGTTTCTACCTATTCAAGAAATGCCTTACATCTGAAAAATATATTAACCTGAAAATTAAATTATTAAATGTAAAACGTTTTCGGTTAGAAAATGAAGTTGACGTTTCAGAATACAATCTGATTTTGTTATCAAAACTAAGAAGAAAATTGTCTTTAGCCTGTGCAATGAGTATCTTTGGGATCTATGAGTTGAGTTATGCATATCTGAAATAAATATTATAAGAAAATTGGTGCCAACCCGAGACCGGCTTCGTTCACCCTTTACCACAGATTAAGGGTGAAAAATTTAAAGCGCTGTATCTTTGTAACGGGATGAACTAGCAACACAATTTTTTTAAACTTCTTCTCTTGCAATTATTTTTGGAAAAGATCAGCTGCGTTTTTTTTGATGTTAATATTTTTTCAGAAAACTGAAATTTTTATTAGTACTTTTTTTTCTGAGGTTTAATGTGTGGACGAAAGTCAGGTAAATCTTATTTTTCCTTTATATATAGTATTTTGTAATGAATATTTATATTTTTATTTATTGAATAATTAAAAAATTTATTAATATCATTTATCTAATAAATTTAAAAAGATGTTGGTAGCGCTGATGCTACTAAATAAATAAAATTTGAAATCAGAAGAAGTTTTTTTATTAACGAAAACAAAACAAGTATGAAAATTACAGTTGCGTGAAAATTAGTATCACATGGTAGAATCTTGTCAAGTCCGCTGTTATCCCCTGCACAACGAAAATTGACCCTCAAGTCGACAAAACCAAAGTGCCATTTTTCTGGCCAAAAAGGTGGAACTTTCACTGCTACCCGGTTTACCTCATACGCAGTTTCTGAAGCACTTTGTTGCTGTGGACTCTGTATTTTGTTTTTTTTATGTTTGAAGCACTAAGTATAAGTATTACAGTTGCGTGAAGAAACGTAATGTGTATCTTTCAAGAAGTGTGATAAGACTATTCTGATTCGTTAGTCAGGTAAGGGTATTTATGTAGAAGGGTGAAAAGCGATGAATGGCAATTCCTTACTTTACGGCGGTCGTTGATACCTTCTTAAATTGCGGGTTATTTCTAAGTTGAATTAAAAGTGTTACTATTAGAGCACCCCGATTGTAAACTTAAATAATATATTATTGTGTTTCCAGGAAGATATGTTAGATTGCGGTTTCTATAAGTAGAATTGAAAGTGTGAAATACTGGGAAACACCGACCGTACACTTAAATAAGCGTTTATTGTCGTGTTTCGAGAATGCTCGTTTGGTGTGAAATTCAGATTATAAAAATAACGTCTGTTACAGTGTTTACCGTCGAATTCTAATAGAGACATAAATAGAAATATTTAAATTTTTATGTAATAAAAATAAAAAATACAATGTAAAAAATAATTGTTTATAAAATTAACTAAAATATATTTCAAATATATAATTTTTATTATACTTTTTTAATCCGATTTGTTGTTTTTTGACTTCAGATAATTTTAATCCGAACTTTCATCCTCATCCTCAGAATTTTCATTATCATCTTCGGTAACTTGCTATTCATCTTCAACAAAATTATCAATATTAAATCTTCGATTGACTAAGTCGTGATCATCAGGTTCATTAAGGTTGTTGCTATTTTCACAATATTTGCCAGTACATATTCCGTTCATTACAGAGCATCGCAGTCCAGCCTTTCTGCAACCACAACCTTTTGAGCATTGTAGGCAATGATTTTTAGAACATCGTCTAGTACTGGATTACCTTCTAGGGGTGTAGGGATTTAATCATTATTTGTCTTACCAAGTTTTTTTGTGCCACCTTTAAATTTTTTGAAAAAAATTTTTTGGGGGTTAAAACAAAAAATTTTTTTTTTTTTTTTAAAATTTTTTTTTTTTTTTTTTTTTTTTTTAAAAAAAAAAAGTAATTTTAAAACCTGTATTTTGATGTGAAATATTTAGGAAATATTTTGACGATGTTTTTTTATAAAAGTAATAGACAACGACTTATTAATGGTTTTTAAGAAAATTTCACTTTTTATTCCTAAAGAAGAGTGTTGGGGGTGGTGGAGGAACACCAGCACCTTCTGCTTGGGATGTTTTTGGAACCTACTTAATTTGACATAAAGTAACACCTATCTACGTAGGTAAAACTATTCCGGATAAACTTCCTTTGCATTTTATATTTCTGTTCTCTATTTCTACTTACATATGTAGCATTCTCACAATTTTTTTTGTTTTAAAATTTGTAAAAAAATAAATACTTGTATTCATTTTCCTGTATAATGTTTCCTAGTATGTTTGCAATAATAATGCGTTTTCATTATTATCGTAAAGAAATATTACCCCAAAATAATGTATTAACACAAATAGTCGATATCAACAATACAGACGGTATTAATATACATGATAAATGATTATGGCAGGACACGATGTAGAGTTATATTGCTATCTAAGATTCCAAAATAATATGCATAATAAACTCATACTATTAATATGCTGGTGCGCGTGCATAAGTCAGGGCATAAGTTTTTTTGATATGTTATGGCTTAATACTTAATCATTTTGTTACAATGTTTAGGTATTTAAATTGTACTCTTTATCATCTTGCAACTGCTGTGCAACTTTTCGTTTACGTTAAATAAAATATACGATTATTGCGTGGTAAAATCCTTTATTTGAAATGGTAGCTAAGTCTGCAACCTCATCAAATCAATGCTCTTCGAAACAATACAAAAAAGGGCCATTGCTATCGTTGCATTGTTATCCAACAGTTACATATATTTTCACCTGCCAAATGCACTCATGTGAAGAAGCGTAGCTGGGTATGCATATTACTGTCTTTCAGATTGAGTGAGTTTAAAAGAATATGCAAAACAATTGTGTTTTTTGCAGATTTTTCCCTATGACAATAGAAACGAGGAAGGTTAAGCAAACATTTTAACATTTTTGTAACGCATGAAATTAGCTTTTCAAGCATATAAAAGTAAAAAGAAAAAAGTGTGTTTGGGTGTACGGACTTAGTCCGAATTCCACTCAACAAAGTGGAGATAGCCCCTGCCGCTGTTCATCTGGTGTGTCCTGCGCTTTGAGATGTAACTTGCAGGTTGAGCTTAATATTGTTCTAATAAAGACACATATTTTGTGGTTTTTAACAGGCCGCCAACGAACCAAACCCCCCGTTGAGGAAAATCTATAAACCTCAATGTTTTGTGAAAGACACGTATCTTGTACCTTCGCCGCTGTTTCCAGGGTAAATGAGGCTGCCTTTTGACTCTTGAATTTTGACAGAGAGCTCCCTAAGTATGAGCACCCCGCAGCGTGACTTCAGTTTCTTGAACAAAATTTGCCATCGGCGTTACACAAAAGGAAATTCAAGGATAATATATGCGGTAAATAGAGGATACTGGAGTAAGTCACCCCCTAAAATTTATAATAGAGTAGTGATGAGTGATGGGTGACACAACGAGTTACATGACCCCGTTCGCCTCGATTTTTTCTAAATTTACGTCTCTGTATCTCGTTACAAAATGTTATTAAAAATATCTTCCTTGGGGCAATAGTTTGAGAGCCAGATCCGATCTAAAAATGGCTATTTGTATGTACTAAACATGTGACAAAAAATGATGGGAGAAATTATGCATTTGTAACATGCAACTCCGTCGGTGGGTGTCATTGCTAATTGAGTTAATTATATACTTAACGATGTCTTAAGTATGGATGAAGGATTTTTGAACTATATATTTTGCCTAAATAATTGAGTATAAACGTGTTCATCAGGTTGACCATGAAATGTATTTTTAATAAATCAAAAAAATTTAAAAAAAGTATGGGTTACTATTCGCCTAATATAATCGTCGAGGTCAACCATAAAACTTTCATTTTTTGCAGTTTTTTGCACCAAAGCCTGTTTGCTGGAATATATTTTTACAGTTGTAGAACGTAATTAAAATTTTTCATTGCCTAATTGTCGCTTTGACTCATTATTATTAAGTTTTTATTTAGATCGCAGAATTGATTTATTTTGTGTATGTACCTACAGGGTGTACATTTTAAGGATATATCTAGTAGATTTTTAGTAAAAATAGAAGTCGTATATCATTTTATGCATTTTCAAAATACTGTCTATGGTTGTGTAAGAAATTTATCAAATAATGAAAACAATTATTTGTATTATATTGTCTTTAAATATTCGTCTTAAGGTTGGGAATTTGCAGTGAGTAAAAAGGTATTTATTTCTGATTTTTTATAAATATTTAAATACCAAACAGTAAGATATTTAAAATGGATTTAGCAGTTGCTGATTGTTCTAATATGCTATATAATATAAAGTGACAATTACATGGAGAAAAAGAAGGACTTAACTTTTTTTGCGAAAACTGTTTAATGGCAAATTTTATATTTCTGCATTTATACTGTTATATAATATAATGGCACTGTAGGTAAAAGATGTCATGAATGAAAACGTGCTAAAGATAATTTGTACTTATATCTTACATGTAACTGTTGGATGCTATGCCTAAAAGAAAGCTTTTCAAGATAATTGGGGAAGATGTATTAAGAAGACGGTTCAGAAAGCATGTTAAATGACATCTAGAAGGTGCATAGGGGCATGTGTCCCCCTGCCGTTTATTTGTCAAAAAAAAATCGCTTTACAAAAGTTATATTTATTTAATTTCAATTTCTCGCGTATATGAGTTTGGTCCCACCAACAGTTGTAAGTAGCGCTGCAATAATGTTTCAGCGTTAAACATGCTCCCTGCCTGGACAGTGTTTAGAAAGGATTATTTAGTACACAAAGTTTACCACAAAGCCTTATACTCACAGCTGCGAAATACGAATTTTTCGTCCGAATTGAATTTAAAATCGATTTGGAAATATTCGTGGGGGAGATCTCAACTTTAATACGAATTTGCCTTTACCTCCACATCCTATAAGTTGATTTTACTGTGTACCCTCTGTTTTTCTGGATCTGCCCCTGAAAATGATATTTAAATACATTCTCTACTTATTTTCTTTGACACATCATATTTTTTTAGACCAAAAACAAATCTACAACAATTATTTTGAATTATTGTAATCTATAATGTTGTTTTATCATGACAGGGGAATACTTAGGCAGTAATTTATTTTATTTCTTTTTTAGAATATAAAAGTTGGCTCTCTGTTCTAAACTAGAGTTACAGTAAAAAACAAGCTTACCGTAACTAATATCACAACATAAGAACAAAAAAATTTGAGGATTATCTTGGTTCAAAAATATTCAAGACATGATTTGCATGATTTAGAATTACTTTTAGAACTTAGTTAAGATAAAGTATTTAAATTATGTATTTTAAAATTATTAAATACTTGAAGAAAAGTAATTTAATCATAGATTTATTTAAGTAATTTTCTCTTTCAAAAGGTAGTTATTATTTGAAATAATGACGCTACAGAATGCAATATGGAAAGCATGTGCAACATATATAAAAAAGTCAGATAACCTAAAGTTTATTACAGAACTACTGTGCGCATAAAAAAGGTTACAAAAAACTGCCATAAAAACTTCAAATCCACCACTCTCACATGCCGACAAGACCTAATGAGCGGTATACAGAGCCATATTTCAAATTTCTGTGTATCAATGAACACAATAATACAACAAATGTAAAGGTGGTATCTTAGATAAGTAGATATTTGATACCACTTCTGTTAAATTAAACAATCTTACTCTGTTTTACTCTAACTTAAAATCTAACTCTAAATTAAAATTAGCAAATAATTCTCTTGTTGCTCATTTTCGTCAATAATAATTTAACATATTAAATAATTATTGTTGCCTAGCCTTTCGTTTATATTGCCCTTCCTGAATTAGTTTATAAACAATTCGTTCTGGAATTTCTGTTAAGTAGACTGTTTTTTCCACTACTCCTGTTTCTCTTTTACTTTCTTTCATATTTCTGTGAACATGTAAACTATTTTTTATTACTGCTGGCATGCCGTTTGGAAACTTTCTTTGTAATTTGTGAAACATTACCATATTCTGACATTCTTTGCTGGTGGTGGGTTGAGGATCTTCCCAAGGCCTGAACATGTTTCCAGTATTATTTTACCACAGCCACTTGTAAACAGGAAACACCCGAATATTTATCGCCCGCCAAAATATTTATAAGAACACAACTGTATAAAACACACTTAAACACAGAGCAAAATTACTACTATTAAACACTTGTAAAAATCTGCTTAAATATATAGTGTAAACATAAACTCTATGAAACACACTTATACTCGTAGTACCGATACACCGATGAAAGTTGCTAATCTAATTTTTTAAAAGCAATATAAAATACCCTCGAAAATACCACCTACCCTCCTACTACAATATTTTATTAGCACACGACCTAATACATTTCCGTCGTCCTTCGCGAAACTGTTAAAATCGAAATTCGACCCTGTATTCAAAGGATGACGCGGGAGAAGGAACAAAGAAACCGCAAAGATAATAAGTGTGTTGTTTATAGGGGCGCATAGCGCACTATTATTAGAAGACTTGGGAATCTTCGTTAAAACTTGAAACTAGTATGTTTCTGTTAATTTCTTATCTTCATCATGTCAGAATATACTTTACATAAGAATAATGGTGTTTTATGTATTAAGTAATACATCATATTTATTATTTAACATAGTATAAAAAATTAAGCATGCCCCGTTCTCGCTTCAATTTACTGCCAGTAGCTGGATCGGTAGCTTTTGAATGTCTTATGTGTATAGTATTTCTGCAATAAACTGTACAAGAAAAAGTGGTTCATGAATAATAAGTTTTATTGTGTCTTTCAGTATGTCACCTGCTTTAAGGGGGAGTTATCATCAGATAGCCAATATAAAGCAAATCAGTCTTAAACTATTTCAGTTAATGATAATGATAACCAAAAATAAAAACAATTTTCCTATTTTAAATAACATGTTTAGTAGGTGAAATTGCAGGCAAATCTAATATCGTAAAAAGCACTAAATAAAAAACACTAAATTTATATTTCGAACATATGAGCAAGATTTTATTCCATGTCGCAAAATGATAAAAAATATGATATGAAATAAGACGATGATGTCACATAAATACTTTGATATCGTTCTGATAAGGTTATCTTTTCATTATAACAATGAAAATACCCATAGGTGATCTTGTAGTATTAGTTACTCCTACATCTATATGTTTAAAAACCTACATAATAAATCAGTTCTTTCGTATGTGATCGTTTTATGCATAATCAGGGCTTAATTTTTTAGTAAGTATACTCGTATATATTTATATAATAGAGTAATATATATTATACGGAGTTAACACGCACAATCTTTACCTAATAAATGAAATAAAAAGTGACCAACCTTATCTGCATTATGAATCAATCTATTTAATATACAAAGTACTCACACTTAAATATTTTAATTATAATTTATAAGTTCAAGCAAAAGGTGACAATAGAAAATACGTTACAATTTTTTGACCTCGAATTTGACGAACGTTTATATCAACTGAAAGGGGTCGGAAGTTTCATGTTTAAAATTATTTTTTTCATAATACAGATACTTCAGTAAATTGAGCTGTGGGGGAATATAAAGATTATTACCTTGAATTAAATGTAAGTAACTACCACAGTGGCGTACAATTTGATGATCTATTTTTTTATTATCATCTCTGATATCTCTAAATTTATGAAAAGAATTTTATAATTTAGGTTTTCAAATGCGTAAAAAACTTCTGAAAGTTGATACTCCACCTTTACAGTGTAGATAGGATCTACTTAGGTACTTATATTTAAGAGGGGTCGTTTTTCTATTCTCGGCTAGGCAGTATGAAATATTGGTACAATTTTCCATTAATTTTTTTTTAACCACATATGCCTTGGAAACTTGTATGTTAATTTACAAAACAATTGCAACATTATTACTTTCATTAACTTTGTCATTTGTGTTGTCGCGCATTGTTAATTTCTCAAAATGAATAAAATCGAATACCGTGCTGATATAAAATTCTTCACAAAACAAGCAAAAAACTCCAAACATTATTCTTGAGGAAATGTGTATAGGAATTATTGTCCTTCCAAGTCAACTATTTACGAGTGGTCAATATTGTTTAAATGTGATCGAAAATCATTGGATAATGATCCTCGTCCAGGTCGCCCTGTTGACGTGGTCACTTCAGAGTTGTAGACAAAACCAAGTGTATGGTACTGCAGGGTCAATTAGCAGTTTTATTAGAAGTTTCAGAGACCATGGTGCAAGATGAGTTTCGCAAATGCCTTCGCCAATCCAAATGCGTGTTCTGGTAGAGATTTGTGAAGAATTCTTGGCGCTTGTGGAGACGAACCTGATTTAATTATCGAACGACCTGTGACTGGAAATGAAGCGTGGGTTCATTATTATGATCCTAAATCGAAACAAGGGTCGATGCAGTGGCATGTCAGGGGGCTCTGGCCCTTCCAAGAAGTTTAAGGTAACCCTTTCTGCAGAAAAAATAATGGCAATCATTTTTGGGACTGTCAGGGAATTTTGTATGTTGCTTATTTAAAGAAGGGAATACAGTAATGGGAGAGATTATTCAAATTTAATACATTGTCTCAAAGATTCTATTAAAGTGAAAAAACGCGGAAAACTGGCGCGTGGTGTTTAGCTGTTCCACGACAATGTACTAGTGCACAAGTCAAGACTTGCAAAAGCCGCTATTGCTAATTATGGTTCGAAGAAATTGTTTTCACGCCCAGTCCCAGAATATAAAAACAACCCCTCATATCTGGTTTGCACGTAAGATGTACTATGCAATGCAATAGTTACATATTTTACTGGGCAAAATATGGCCTATAGGTGTCGAAAAAATGTCACAAAAATTCCCTAATCATTAGAGAGAGCAGAAATGTGCAGCGTACAATAAAATAAATTAACTAGTAACAAAAGCAAATCTTTGAATTCACTTAACGATCTGGGGTATCACCACAAATTTGTCTTAATCTGGTAAAACCAGTGTCTTGCTTTAACACAAGTGCGAACTTTTCTCTAACGCCATTTTTTGCGTCACCTATAGAGTGTAGCAGTCGATTTACTTCGTCCACTATTTGCAGTGACTCCGCTAACGACAACGCACTGTTTTATAAGTTTTGTATAGTGTCATGTAGTCTTTTATAGTTCTTGTGAATAGTTTTTAAAGCTGTTTCAACGGAAATATCTTCGAATTTTGTCTGGCTCTCCTTAATAGCTGCAGCTTCGTCAAGATTGAATTGTAGTCGTAGTAGTATTTTATTTGCACTGTGGATCAGGTCACTTCTGATCTAGATCAATTAAGTCGGCTATTTACATGTTTTATTTACAACTGATCTGAAATCAAAAGTGACCAAGTCAGTTCCCCCTTGCCGATGCTGCTCCACCCCGGATGAAAAAATCACATGTAATCTTTAGATCAGTAATGTAGTGGGGCAAGAAAAGCGGCAAACGGTTGATCGTATAAACAGGTTTTGCTTGTCGCAACAATAAATTTGCATATTTTTCATAAGAAAATATCCTTATTGCAATTGCTACATTTCATAACATAAAAATAATCGAGGTCTTAGGAAAGGAAAATTTCAAGTTGGTTTCTGGATCATTTGTTCTTATTTTTTTTAGGATTTCTTATAAGAACCTACGTAAAACCAGAGACGTATATAGGTCTCTGGTAAAACCAATAAAACATAAACATCTAAAATAAACCTGTGTCTCCCAAATACGCATGCGCGCTTGACATGCGAGGCTGCTGAACGTTTTATTTGCGACTCGTGCAAGTCACTTCTAACAAGATCAAATGTGATCAAGTAACTCACCATCGGTGCAAATAAAATACTACAAGTATCACAGTTTTTATTTGTTGTAAATATTCAGCATAATAAAAAGCTGCCTTCAATCAAGATTTAATAAAGTAAGAAGGTTGCCTGATAACGTTCGGCCAAAAAGCGGGCGCGGCGGGAGAGACGTCACTCTGTGGCCGATTTAAACTTAATCAAACACCTTTATTCTAATTTAATTATACTTAAATTAACTTTTTATTTCAATCAACTAGGTAAGCCTTTAATCAACTATTTCAAACTTATAGGTAGTTAACGTACCCTGAAACAAAATAAATAAATTAAATACACCTATAAAAATGTATTTTAGAATGTATTTTCCACAACACAGAGCACTAATTGTTTTCATAACAGAGATTTTTTTGCATAAATAGAACAATTTGATTAAAAGAAATCTAATATTGATCACAAAACACCAGTGATTAGATAGCACTCTTTACGATGACAGCAAGCTTCACGGTGACGCGAATATGGCCTCCCGCCAAAAGTTACCAGACAACCTTTTTTAGTTTATAAATCTTAGCCTTCAACCATGTTCCCCAACGTGTAAGAATCGGCTGTGGTGGTTCGGAAATACCGGGACATTGCTGTGAAATGCGCGAAGATGTTTAGGAGATTTAAGGAACACTTTTTTTGTACTTGCTATTAATGCATCTACCTCTGGAAAACCTTGTCGAATAGTTTCTGCCACAAGATGTAAAGCATGCACTTTACACGTAACATGTACCATCCTACAACCGTGTCTTTGAAAAGAACGACCAACCAAACGCATTGTCGCAGCACCATCGGTCACAAACATCAACACTTGACTTGTTGACATCAAATTTTTCTAACGTCTCCAGCACCACCCGCGTAATTGTTTTGCCGGTACACTCAGTTGGTCTTTTGCTAGCTAGTAATAGTGGAAATGTCGGTTTAACACGTACTATAACATTTAGAATAGAATTTTTTTACGATCTGTCGCCTCGTCAACACAACCACAGCTGTGTATTGTTTAATACACATTTGATCTTATTTACAATGTCTTCAAGTACAGTTAGTACATAGTTACGCAATGTTGCGCGACTTGGTAACATTACCTGGGGATTGTATTCATTCTAGAACTCCCGAAATGGTTGTGTATCGAGTATTGCAGCTGAACATCACAGGCATTACCACAGCATTAACAATAAATCGAACATAAACTGTGTTTTCGAGGGCACGCAATTTTTTTAAATTTTATGCTGAACAGTATTTACGTGACGTCTACAATCATATTTATCCCAGTACATCAGGTCTGTCTCGCACACCTTACAAATTAATGTAGCACCTTTATAGAAAAAATCCGGAAATTCACTGATAAATTTATTCACTTTGTTAACGTATGGCGGTTTTTTACCCTTGCGCACGTTTGGCATATTTTATTATTAAATTAATAACAATAAAATACAACAAATAAAATTATCAACGAAACAATAACAAAATACAACAGAGAGGTATAAATTAGCATGTAAACACTACTACATACAGCAGTGGACTAGTCTGCGGCTCGCTTCGATTTGTCCGCCAGCCGGTCATTGCCTCACCAGATATCAATATATCTGCTGTTGCACCACTGAATAGCCGCACGACTTGCCAACTCTACTAATCATAACATAACAGTTATATCTTGTAAGGAGTGCTGTGTCAGTACTGTAAAAGTTTTTGTCTCGGTTTTTGTATTGTGTATTTATATCTGAAAGCAAAATTGAGCATGTTTGGGAAAAAGAAGAACCCGTTTGGAGAAATAGATATTAATATTAAATTGTTGCTTGTCAATGACTTTTTTTTAAGTTTTTTAAATAAAATATTCAAAATATGTAAATAGGCATTGTTTCAGCAAAAATAATAAAATAAATCATAACAACCCTGATTAAAACAAGTAATGTTGTGTGTAAACTGTATTTGTGTTTGTGCATAAACAACGATAGCGTTTCTCATTTTTGCATTGGTAAAGGAGTTAGGGCAATAACTTTTTTAAACAATAACTCGAACAGTAAATTCAGTACATATTTATAATACGTATCACAACAATTCGGTGTATTACAGGATCAGACAAGCAACTCTTAAATTAACAATTAATAGTGTAAAATGAAATAAGCCTGTTTTCATAAATTCAAAGTAGTTTCATAGTATTCAAATTGTACGTGTGGGCCGCAATAATTGGATTTAGGGTTTTATCGAAACCAACAAATGTTCCTTTCTTGAGTATCATTAATATCTCCAACAAGAGAATAACACCCCAGCAGCGGTTTCAAAAATTAACAAAAAAAAAATTTCGTATCATTTATTATTTGACAATGATTGATACCGTATACTAAAATTTTTATATTAAATGGTTACAAGATCTAAGCAATAATTTTCGGTCTAGTCGGCATTTTTGAGGGCCTGCAACCTCTGGATTATGTTTGGCCGGAATGGGTCTGTTCTGTTCTAAGTTCACTGTCAATGGGCTCATTCTTTTAAGGATATCCTATATACTTCAGATGATGGACAAGATTGTATTGTAATGTCATCTTTACTTTAATGACGACACCGTTTGTGTTCTATTAATAGATATATCGAAGAGTAAACATCAATTGATCCTACGTAGTCAATTTTTCCATCTGTGATGTGCATACGTGGGATTTACCGATCGGTTCCTAGGGATGGTTTTTACAAATATAATATAGGGTGTTTCATAAGAGCCCAATATATCAAAGTTCAATAAAACATGGTTTTCTGTAGCAAAGTATTGAAACATTTATTGAGTTATAATGTAGACATTTGGGAGTTATGTATGGAACAACACATCTGGTAAATGGCCGCCACGGCTTTGCTGGCACATGCGTACTCTTTTGGCGAAATTTTGAATAACGATGTTGCATACAGTGTGGTATTTCGTTGATATTTCGGCCTTCAATGCCTCGGTGGTCGCGGGCTTGTTGGCATAAACCTGTGACTTCAGATAACCCCACAGCCAAAAGTCCTAAAGTGTTATATCGCAAGAGCGTGGCGGCCAATTCTGGTCACCAAACCGAAAGATGATACGACCAGGAAAAGACTCGTCCTGCTGAAACCACATGTCGTCGAGAGCAATATCTTCCAATTGAGGCACAAAATACTGGGTTATCATAGAACGATAACGTTCGCCATTCACCGTTACTGCATTACTTGCCTCGTCTTCGAAGAAACAGCCCAATGATTCCTCCAGACCACAATGCACACCAAACAGTGGCACGTTTTGGATGCAATGCTTTCTCATGAATCATTCGTGGATTTTCTGAGCCCAAAATGTGGCAGATTTGCCTATTAACGAAGCCATCGAGGTGAAAATGGGCCTCATCACTGAAAATGGTTTTGTCCGCAAAATCGGCATTTACTTCTTGTTGTTCAAGGATCCAATTGGTGAATTATCTTCGCTGTGCATGGTTTGTTGACAAAAGTTGTTGAGTCAGTTGGACTTTGTAGGTATGGAGATGCAAATCTTTAGTGAGAGTACGCTGAAAAGTGGCTGTTGTAACGTTCAATTCTTGTGCACGATGACGAATCGACGTCCCTGGACTCTTGGCCACGCGAACTGTTGTGATGTTTTGTTCTGAACGACCTCTACTAGCTCATGTCATGTATTTCACATCACTAACCGAACCAGTACTTTCGAATTTTTCGATTATTCTTTTACAGTAGATGAATGAGGAACATTATTTCGACCGAAAATTGGACGCACTTTACGTATCATGGCAATCAAACTCATAATTTTGATAATAATGTTTAACAATCAGGACGCATTGTTCTATCGTGTAATGCTTCATGTTTACTAATTCCCAACTGTCTTCTATCGACCTGGCATGTCATAATCTTTGACGTCATGACAACCAAACTGGCGCGCCATTCAAATCTTGCGCTCTTTGAAACACCTTTTATAATATATTGCAAACACCTACTGAAACATTCCCAAACTACAAAAACATATTAAGTGCATTTTATTTAATTTTGCAATGTTCATGGTAACTTGCACACTAATGCTTGCGGGTTTAAGGTAGCGAATGTTTTAGTGGGTGCATTGGAGGAAAATTGTTCAATGAGCGGGCACTTGATTGCCTCTAACGTTTTAAAAGCTACTTATTCTCGCACTATAGCGGAAGTAGTGAATTCAAGCCTACAAGAGTTTTGGGGTGACAAATATGCAGACAATAAGGACAAGTTCTTATTATTTCTTACCAATGGAGTGAATTATATGAAAGTTGCTGGAAGAATTTTGAGGGAAACATATCAAAATATACTTCATGTAACATGTTTAGCACATGGGCTTCATAGAATTGCTGAAGCTATTAGGGGTGCTACCCTAATGTTGATAATTTGATATCTAGGGTAAAGAAAGTTTTTTAAAGCACTAAGTTGGGTACGGTTATTTCATGAAATTTCCAACAAATATAAAACAAATACAAACATTCATTTAAAAAATTTATACAACTTTAAAAAATTAAGACATACACGATTTTTCACATTCCTCTAGCCATAGGGATCTTAATATTAATAATATACTTTTATTATTGTAACGGAGTAAAAATATTTTTTAGTACTTTAGGTAATCCCCCTATACCTCCAATTTTTGAGTGAGTGTTTATAATAAATTGACTTTATCAAATTTGGACAATACGGAATCGCTAAAAAAAATGTCAAGGTAAGATATCGTTTATATATGCATACAAATCTGACACATAACCACCTAAAGCCAACCCTGGTTTTACGATGGTAAATCCTACTTGACTTTTAATTAAAAAAAAAAAAAGTCAGAGGAGATACCAACGGAATTACTAAAACAGGGTGGGGTTCGACACAACCAAACAATTATCTCCAGATCTGTGGCTTTCAACCGGTCCTCAAGAGCACGATTACTTAACTAATTTCTGTCATAGTTGAGCCAGCGCAGCGACCAGCTAGAAGTAACTGCACTGTCCAGAATCAAATTGTTGAGTAAATTAACAGTAGTGTTGTGTTGACCATTTTTTTTTTTTTTAATTTATTCTTTCCACTGTATGATTAGCTTAACTGCGCGAAGAGGTTAAACAGCGAATGGGCGTTTCACTATTTTCTGTTATTTTCCGAACTTGCTACTTTTATGGAGCTCTGGACGATCATTTGATACGGTCACCATTATTTTCTTTCCAAGCTTTCGTTAACTGATTACTTTAGGCGGAATTCCAAGCAGTAAGTTGACACATCGTCTTTTATATACTATATTCTCTTTCCGTTTTTCTGTATCTTTCCCATGACTGATCTGTGTACATAAATATACCAACCGATTCGGTGGAGTAGTTAACTAGAGCGCATGATGGTAAGTGTGACTAGATAATCTCTCTATCGGAGCTGCGGTTGGAATACCGCCACCGGCCCTGGCAATGTCGGTGAGAATGGTTTTGTATCCGCGTTTTTTTTATCAATGTAATGCAGCGTTCTCATTGGCTAAAAGACGTCATCCGATTGAGTGCCAAGATCTTGGTCGGAAATAACATCAAGCCGAGATCGTGGTCGAAAATAATTCAAAAATTACTTACTGCAAATGTATTTAACAATAGTAATAATTTTCTTTGCCGTAAAAAATTAACGGGGAAATGACATAAATTTGAATGGTTATTGTAGGGCAAGGATCACAGTGAAATCAATGAAATACATGTTATAAATTCACTAATAACATTAGCGCGCATGCTTCATGCTATTAAATTCAATTAATTATGTCATACAATTTGGCACTCCCTAGTTAATTCCGATCCTGTCAAACGACCACGTCTGTCAGCCAATCAAAATACTTCAATAGCTTATAGTGCCGAGATTCGGTTTTAAATTCGGGGGTTGTCTAATTTCTATGATGTTTATGTATGTTGTGCCCCTTTCCTTCCCTAGGGCCCTTCATACGATCAAAGCTTTAACAACACCGCACTAACTTTTTCCTAATAACAATTTGATCACTAGATATAGCCCGATAGGCATCGGGTCACGTTTGGCCAGTCGGCTGTTGTAATTTCGGAGATATAAACGCTTTCTATTAAAATATAGCCCAGGAAGTAGGTTTTATACAAGAAAAGTTTTTCAAAATCTTACGTTATGAAATTGTAAAAAATTTTTTGAAAATAATGTGGTTGCTACTGAAACATTAATAACACGAATTCTATAAACATAAATGTTTATATATTTAACTTTAAGCATGCAATAAAGTCGCAATGCTGAGAAAAATTAAATTAATAATAATTAGTGGTGAAAGGTATGAAACTTCTCATATGGTCTGAATGCTACTATCCGACCGACATCCTAGATGTCTCTGTGGCGGATAGCGAGTTGCATCACAGCAAGTACCGAGAGCGGCGACCCCTAGCCCACCTGGGCTAGGGGTCGCCGCTCTCGGTACTTGCTGTGATGCAAGTCGCTATCCGCCACAGAGACATCTAGGATGTCGGTCGGATAGTAGCATCCAGACCATATGAGAAGTTTTTTACCTCTCACCACTATTCACTTCACCTTAGTTAGTATATAACTAGCAGGTTGGCCACTATCATTTGTCTGTTCCATAGCCTATGGCATAGTGAAGAGAACAAATAAGTTCGAAATCGATCTATGTCTGGTTAGCAATTGACAGGTTATATTGGCTTTCCATCTATCATGATTTGAAGGTGTAATTCAATGCAGGTCGGGGTATTTGCCCGCTGAGTAGTTGTTTCCTTCAAATCATATTTAATAATAATAATTAGTTAAGAAAAAGTGGTAAGAGATAGAGATCTGCAATGTCCCCTAAAATTGACAGTCAGTTTGTCCATATCATCTTTATAATTTCGTCACATTCTAGACTTGAACAAAACCAAATACATTTTTTGGATGAACAGTCAAAAATTGCTTTATCATTATTATTATTTAATTTGCCAAGCTTATTTTGTTTTTGAACAAATCTTAATTACCGTAAGGCGTTTGCAGTCTGTCCAGAGAGATAAATAATCACACATGATTAAATAACCATCTTTCTAGCTCCTCTAGTTTGTGAAGTATCCATATTGGCATAACAATAGTTATTTATGTACTAAGGGCATAAAGAAGCGTTTATGGTCTGCGGCGGGAAAATTAGAGCCCAAGCGATTCCTCTTAGATTTTTATGAAAGAATATACGAAACTGATTTGTGCTAACGGACCTTTTGACAGTTTATTGGCAATTATTTATTAATTTTTATTGTTTCAGGCTTCCAATCAAAAACCGCCGAATTTATGTCGCGATAATTCTCTTCAGAAGCGAAATGACTCTACCAATTCAACCACTGTGCGGCGATAAGCCGTCGCTGCCTCTACGTGGTGGAGGAGTGGGCAGGAGAAGGCCGGCTTGTTTGAGTGCTGCATGGGCAGATCCGCCCATTAGCAGGAGGGAAAGACGGAGAGCAATTTGTTCTTGGTCCGTAGGATACGGGACTCTTACAGAATTAGAAGAAACTACTACAATAGGCAACCAAGATTTGACATCTTACAAGAAAGGTTTGTTGGACGATAGCTTTCTTTTTGTTAGCTTCTATAGAGGATTAAACCACTTAAAATTCCACTGCATTTGCTTACAGTGTTCTATGTTGTGTAATTTTCTCGGTTATTTGCGAATTATCTGTAAAAAAGGTGTCCAGTTCTGATTATTATCTTTTCCTAAATTAAGTTCATCCCCTCCTTAAGGTTCAGGTACGACATGACTGGTTGGTATAGGCCTCTCATATGAATTTCAATGTGATTTTTCACCAATATGAGACGTCCAACCTATTGATTTGTATTTTCTTATTGTTCTAATGTTTTTACTGCACATTCGTTCCATATCTAGGTAACTATTATCTTACTCACCCGTTGAGAAGTTCATTAAATTAATTTCCAATGGTATGCAGAGTAAGCACATATTTTCTTATTAATTATCGGTAAGCTAACGCACATAATTTAGTTTTGCTGGTCTCCTAGCGATTATATTTTTGCCCCCCCCTAATTTGCATGATAGATTTGATTCATAGGAAAACAACAAGTATAATTCATTCGCGATATTATTACTGATTCGGTATGGTTGCATAAAAACAGAAACTTTAAAATTTATTTAGTGTCACTATTGACACATTTCATAACTATAGCTTAGAAGCCCAGGTTGCAAAACTTTTTTAACTATAATAGTGGAAGGGTTAGTTTTATTATTTTCTTATACCTAATATAAATATAGTAATCATAATTTTAACACTTAATCACGACTGTGATTGGTAATAATTTATTTTTAACAATGACATTTCAAATGATTACCTTCAGCATTAGTTAAATAGGCAAAAGAATTTCATCTAGTTACGACAGCAAAATGACATAGAACCAATAGCCGGCAAACTGGACTAAACCAAACACAAATGTGTGTCGGCAAACCAGGCAAAATTAAATACAAACAAGTGCCGGCAAACCATGCAAAATTAATGACATTGTATGATAAAATTATTCTAAAGAGAAAAGTCGGCTAACCACATTTAACTCATTTTTAAACGTATACCAGCAAACCAACAAACATCAATGGGTTTGCCTCAGGGAAGTATCTTAAGTCCTTTGTAATACATAATATATTCATATGACTTTGAATAGCTATTTACTGATACCAACATAAAAGTATATCAATTTGCCGATGATTATGCAGTTAGAGCCTAGGGAAAGAACAGAAATCACTGCAACAACATACTAGAAAATAGTATCAGAAAAGCTGAAACATGGTTTGATCAAAACGATTCCCCGATCTCTGAAGAAAAGTCTTCAATATGTAGTTTTACAAGAACTAGATTTCAACCTCCCGACACTATCAAAATATCCAACTTTGAAATGAAATATAAAACCTCAGTCAAATATCTTGGTGTCATTTTAGACAAAAAGTTGAACTGGAAGGAACACATAAACTTGATCTGCAAA
Source organism: Rhamnusium bicolor (assembly GCA_029963845.1). Taxonomy (NCBI): domain Eukaryota; kingdom Metazoa; phylum Arthropoda; class Insecta; order Coleoptera; family Cerambycidae; genus Rhamnusium; species Rhamnusium bicolor. The sequence goes on from JANEYF010003172.1 coordinate 43,384, forward strand.
AGAATTGAAATTGCACTTAACATCCTCCGTATTTTTAGCCATCAAAAATGGGGCGCTGACTTAAATATGTCTTCTTTTTTATAGGTCCTTAGTAAGATCTATTTTGGATTAGGGCTCTGTCTTTTACGGTTCTGCCGCCAAAGTTCGCGTACCGAAAACAGAGCAGATAAAAAATAAAAGCCTTAGACTGTGTGTTGGATTTCTTCAAAATACTCCCATAAATATTATGGAATCTGAATGTGTTGAACCTCCCCTGTATCTCAGAAGACAAGTGCTAAGTAACAAACTACTATTCAAAATATACACAAGAAGCAAGGATTCTATTAACAATATCCACAAGTTAATTATACTGGGTCACACAGCGAAATATTGGCACTCGAAAAAATTGCCCTTATTGGTAGAAAGCTACACATGGATATCTCAATTTAAAGAAGACATACATCAATCTGAAATACTCCCTTGCTTTACCCCAGAATATTCAGTTTATGAAAAATTACCAAAAACGGCTTTTATAGATTTTCAAGATAACACAGTGGTAAATAATGCAAGTTTTAAATCAAAATTAAATGCTTATTGAACTAATCACGATTACATATTACATATGTAATCGTGATTCACCGACGCGACGGTTCACTAAAAAATAACAAAACCAGCTGTGCCATATACCATGAAAACCGAAATTTTTCCAAAATGTATATGATACCAACAAATTCATCTATCTACACAGCAGAGTTTATACTCCAGAGAAATAAAACTTCCTCTGCGGAATGAGGCTGAGCAAGCTGAAATTATGCAGAGACCTTCATTTTGGTGTTCTAATGAAGCACAAAAAAATCTCATATGCCTACCCTTGTGCGTCTTGAGATATCGAAGGTCAAAGGTCATGAAAATCCGTTTTTCGCGAAAATCTCGCTTCTAGTGCATCTGACGTCGTAAGAACTCATAACAGAATTTACGTAAAATAGTATTCTCTACAAAATTGTTCATATACATTTTTTTCGTACGATCAACCGTTTTCGAGATATAGCATGATAAAGCGGGAGCGCGCATTCGTAATAGGTAATACTGTATTATACTGCAGAGCTATAAATATAAAAGCACTTTTCTTAATCTGTTAGACTGGAAAATTAAATTCCCATTATTAAAGCCGTTAAAAATTTGTTTCTTTATAAAAATATATATAATAAATAATTAATAACAAAAAATACATTCTTTTCCACACCACGCCTTATGTTTCCTTGCCTTCCTCCTCGTCTTCGTCGGGTTCCACTAGCACCTCGATCAACACATTATCTTCGTCACACGCTTACTCTATATCTGTTGGCTCTATGTCTGTTGGCAAAACCTCTTCAGGCTCAAGGTCACTGAAGTCTTCGATGTTTTGCAACTCTGTTGACGGGTTCAGGCATGCCTGTCCGTGACACTGACCACAAACTTTGGAGCATGACAGCCCGACTTTTCTACACCCGCACTGCGCACCACACCACTTTTTACAATTACAGAATATTGTATTTAATAGTTCGTCTGGAGCAAGTGGCAGTAGTGTTGTTTTCGGCTGTAATATGTCGTTTTTTAAATCCCAACCCCATTCTTCGGGTTGTAGATTTTTCCCTAGCCAAATCTGTACTTGGTAGTAGACCCGATAAATATGCTGTCGCGCTGCTTCACTGGTAGGTGGAAGGGATGACAATTTAACAGGTCTATTAAGTCGTGTAGCCTTAATTTTTTATTTGCATTATAATATATAGAAGCTTTGCATTTCATTACAAAAGTGGTGTGAAAATAATACATTGTTTTTTTATTAATTATTTATTATATATTTTTTTATAAATAAACAAATTTTTAACGGTTTTAATAATGGGAATTTAATTTTCCAGTCTAACAGATTAAGAAAAGTGCTTTTATATTTATAGCTCTGCAGTATAATACAGTATTACCTATTACGAATGCGCGCTCCCGCTTTATCATGCTATATCACGAAAACGGTTGGTCGTACGAAAAAAATGTATATGAACAATTTTGTAGAGAATACTATTTTACGTAAGTTTTGTTATGAGTTCTTACGACGTCAGATGCACTGGAAGCGAGATTTTCGCGAAAAACGGATTTTCATGACCTTTGACCTTCGATATCTCAAGACGCACAAGGGTAGGCATATGAGATTTTTTTGTGCTTCATTGGAACATCAAAACGAAGGTCTCTGCAAAAATTCAGCTTGTTCGGCCTCATTCCGCAGATGGCATTTTTTTTACCTTATTTCCCTGGAGTATTATAGCAGTCAAAGAGGCAATGAGGTACTGTCTCGACTATAAGAATAACAGTCAATTTGTTATATTCACGGATAGTAAAAGCGCAGTACTAAAAATACAAAATTGCAACCCAACTCCTGATGCAAACTACATAATAATTGAGATTATAAAACTGCACTATCAATTATTATTACAAAACAAAAGCCTTGAAATTGTGTGGATAAAGGGTCATGCAAACATTACACAAAATGAATATGTTGACAAATTAGCCAAAGAAGCAACTGAAACTGACGACATCATTCCTAACTTTAAGATACCTAGCTCAGATATTCTCAGAGTCATAAAAGAACAACTTAGACAAAAGTGGCATGAGCTTTATCTTAATTATCCAGCAGGAGAAAATTATAATACACTTCAACCACAAATTAAAACTCACCCATGGTTTAATAGTGAAATTAACCGAAGCTTCATAAGAATAATGTGCCGGAGTTCACATTGTCTTTGCCCTCAATATAAATACAAAATATATCTCAAAGAGGATCCATACTGTAGCTGTGGAAAAGTGGGGAATTTGCAACATTGTTTATTAGAATGTCCATTAAAAAATCAGGAAATTAGTGAATTGTTCATTAATCTTGCCCGTAATAAAATTTGTATGCCTGCAAATATATCTAACTTGTTAGCACTAGAAAATAGAGATGTGTATAAACTACTTTATGGATTTATAAAAACAACGTAGAACTGTGAACTGGGAACTTATCTATATAAATTTCATGTATTGTAATGTTTGTAGCTGTTTTAAAAAAAAATAAAAAAAAAATAAAAATAAATAAATAAAAAGAAATAATAAAAAAAAAAAGAAAATGAGAAAGAAGAAATAATTTAATGGTAATAATAAACAAAAAAATTATTTAAGTTACCTAAATTAATATACAAAAATAATAAATTAAAAAAAAAAGAAAAAATTAACTTAAAATAAAGACAACATGTATATAGGTATATAAAATAGAATAAAGTATAGAAAAAATGTATATACATATATAGATGTTTATTAAACCTATTTCAAACATTTGTACTTAGTATATCATAAAATCATAAAAATGTGAGTTTTCTATATTCCACCTTCTTTTAACTTTTTTGTTCAAAAAAACATTGTCTGGCTATTTGGTCTATGACCAGCGCCATGTAAAACACACACACACACACGCACACGCGCACACGAAACCAGGCAGCGCAACGTGTGCAAGGAACATTTCTTACAATAAAATGACTGCCACGTTCGATTTGAATCAAAAGATCGCATAACATGAACTGAAAACAAAGGTATATAACTTCGCACCTAACAACAATTGAATGTTTAGCATTCGCCTTAGCTTAATCAAATACACCACTTTAATTTAATGCTAATTTAACTAACACTATATATAATAAATTACAAGGGTTTTTTCAATAAAACTAATAAGAGGTGTGTACCGTGCTAAAGTCTTATCACAACTGTACTAATTTTTTAACCATAATTACCTAACATAACTGCCAAATATATTTTTATATCTTAACAAAATACTAAATTATGGTCCTACTTTTACATGGGTACCTAATCATTAATCAATCATCATAATCACAGTATAAATATAACGATTAAATCCTTACAAAACTATCTGGTGCATTTTAAAATTATTTAAAATAATCTGTAATGCATTTGTGTTAAAAGAAGTTTTATATAGGTTGTTTTAGACGAAAAATTGTCTGCTGACCAATTTAGATATTTGATTAACCAGCACCACTAAAATGAAGAAATTGTGTTTTGTCAAGGTTAAGCCAGTCTTGGGTATTCTACAGTTCTCCTGGACACTACAAGTTTGATTTAAAAAATCGATCTCTGTTAGTGCACTTCAATAGTACTTTCTCATCATATTCAATTTGAAATGAAGAAAATAAATGATAATCACTAAAAATAATAATTTAATGTCAAATACCCATCAGCCGAAACCCAACCGGTAATCTTACCAGAAATTTTTAAAAGGCCTCATTTTGATAATTTTTATTTGAAATAAATATTTTTTTGATTCGACTCAAATTATTTTTGCCAAAAGTCTAGTTTTGAGAAAACTGAAAAAAAAAATGGTTTATTCCTCTACTTCCAACAGTAAATTATTATAAATGCAATATTTTATCCAAAGAATGAAATTAAGACTGTATTAGTAATAAAAAATTTATACTGCGTAGTTTAACAAATATTTTTGAAAAAACTGATGCATATGGCGTATGGCTGGCTCATTATTGACCAAGGCTCTCACTGTCCAATAGGGTTCTTGGATCTCCCAGATATTATATAACGTTTCAGAGTTTTCCGTTGAACTGTGTCGAGAAAAAGATATCACGCCACAGCACAGACATACGCCCACTCGAATAAATTTGTTATTTTTTATGTCTGAACATTAATTATTATCATAATCTGATACTTTAATTTTTACTACGCCAATACTTTTTCTGTCTATAGGTAGTAATTAATTACAAATCAGAAAGTCGTAACGAAATCGGCAATATGCAGTTTCGTCAAAATTGTATGAAACCTGACCCTTATCTGTTTAAATAAGCTGCAACTATCAAATAACGACTATGTTTAAACTACTTCACAGTGGCCAAAAATCGAATATTAAAAAAATCGGTATATAATTACAATTAGGCCTACTCAGGTTTCTGGGGCCATTAATTACGAACCTTAAATCAAATTTGAGAAATTCAAAATGGCGGATGTTAAATAAGGAGCTATGATAAATATGAATCTATTTGCTCAATATTCGATATAATTTAATACCTAGGTTTGATAAGTTTTTCCTCTTCCTAACTCTATCCGTGAACACATTGCACATATGTACATATTATGTTATTCTTTAGGTTTAGGTTTTTAAATTATCTGTTAATTTTTGGATTTCCGAGTGTTGTCCAGCATAGTTACTGCTGATAGGTCCCTACTTGGACCGTAGTTATCTAAACGACATTTCGACAGAATCACATCTACCATCTTCAGGTTGTCGTTAATAACTGCTTACTGGGTTCATGTTTGTCAACCACTTATTTTAGCAACTTCACGACGTTTTGATCTCAGATTTTTTGCCACGTAGAGTGGGCCTTCGGCCTACTGTGCATTCTGTGAATTAATTTAACGGTTTGGTTGAAAGTTGCTTATTACTATTTATTTCTTTTTTTAAGGAAAAGTGGCTGACCACGCCACACTGCTAGAACCGCGGGGCCGCCGTTTAGTGACTTCCATCGCTATACCCCATGCATCGCCAGCTTCGCCCGCACCTCCTCGTCGGCCCCGCTCCAGAGTCGATCCATTGCTGGCCATGCCCGGCATTAAATCGCTGCTTAGCAGCCGTCGACGTACCAACGTGCTCGACAATCAGTCACCTCTGGTAAAAAGGAGAACAGGCCAAATCAATGGAGGTGAAGCCATCCCCGTTGTTAAGCCGGCCTCTAGTCTAGCCAACCTGAGGAAATGCGAGACTGTACTGGCCCTTACCGGATATCTCAGGTATGTAATTTATTTAGTAGATTTGAGGTATGTAATTTATTTCATAGGTTTGACTTCCATTGCAAAATAACACAAGGTACATCAATAATACCCCTTGCAATAACCCACATGAAATTATGGATGATTTTGCTACCTATTTTCGGTCGTCCTATACTATGTCAACTAATTGTAATCCTAACTCCGTAATTCACACTAACAATTTACCACTGCCCGTCCCTAATATGAACGAAAGTCAAGTGTTAGTAACTTTAAAGAAATTTAAACCAAAATGTACCACGGGATCAGATGGTATCCCAGCTTTCCTTTTAAGAGACTGCCATTTTATTAACTAAACCATTAAGTGATATCTTTAATTTATCGCTTTAGTCCTCAACTTATCCCTGGATACGTATATGAAAGATGTCTAAAGGCATTCCTATTATTCAAAAAGAATTGTTACGCCAGTAGACTGTGTAGTCTGAATTTAAAATTGAATGAGTGAAGAAGAAATAAGATAGAGACTTATAAGTGTTTAATTGTGATCATAATTAAGACAGTCATTAAGTTATTGTTGTTAGTTATTAATTAGTTAATAAAGCAGTGAGTAAGTGTTACCTGGACTTTCAACTAACGAATCCACGGTGTGGGGTGTTTGTGTGAATAGCAAACACGTAACAGTTTGGTGTCGGAAGTGGATTGGAAGAAAATATTTTTGGATTATTCGAGAAGGTTCTAAAGTGTTCTTCTCAGGAATTAGTGGTAACATGAATAATTAAGCTAGAGTACAGTATTTGAGGAATATTTTTGGACCGAATAGTGATTTTAAAGTGGATTTTCGAGATGTTTCCAGAACATTCAATTTAGAAATTGTTGCAGATACGCGAGTGCCGCTAACGGTAACGTGTTATAAACTTAAAAACAAGACTGTAACTTTTCGTGAAAATTCTGGAACATTCGATTTGGAAAACACAGAAGATACTTGAACTGTGAAAACGGGAATGTGTTACAGACTATAAATAAAACTTATTAGTGCATTTTTGAGAACTTTCTAGAACATTCGATTTGGAAACAACAGGAGATACGTGAATCGTGTCAACGGGAACGTGCTATAGACTTAAAATAAAACTTTAGTAGTGACATTTCGTGAAAGTTCTAGAACATTCCATTTTGTAATTAGTTGAAATATAAATAAGTTTCGTTAACGGAAAAGTAATATAAACTAAATAAGACTTTTCAGTGCTGTTTCAAGATTTTTCTGAAATATTCACTATTAAAATAGACGTGGTAAAATTGAATCTCCAGCTGAAACCAAATCAACAGCAAAGTAGTGAGAGACGGAATGGAGGAGGCATACGCTGTTATAGGTGTGGCAGAGTGGGCCATATTCAGAGTAACTGTCGCCAGCACAGGCAGATGGCCTTTCCAAAAAACCATGCCAGAAAGACTGCAAGATTTGTCACCGTGAGGAAAAACAGCAAGATGTACAAATAGTGAATACCGTTAAGATAGTTGTTCCGGATGATTGAACAAAAAAGCCGTTTAGGGAAGCGCAGTTAAACGATAAGGATACTGGTCTTATTCTGAAATAGAAAGAAAGAGGTACCCGACCCGATTGGACCGACATTTCAAATAAATCAGTGGGGCTGAAGGCTTTATGAACACAATGAAACTCCCTTAGAGTAGAGGATGGACTGCTGAAGAGAGCGTGGAAAAATTCAGATGGAAAGAAAGTTACTTTGAAATTGGTAATCCCCAGGTGTCACGTAGCAAAAGTACTTCAACAAGTGCATAATGGAACGTCTGGCGGACATTTTGGCATCAACAAAACCCTGACAAAAGTAAGAGAACGATTCTACTGGGTAAGCAATCGTTAAGATGTGGTGCCGCCAATGTGAAGTTTGCGCCGCAAGAATGGGCCACAGACAAGAAGTAAAGTCACAATGAAGCAATATAACGTCGGGGCTCCTTTTAAGCAAATTTCAATAGCAAGTGACCGTATGAAGGCTCGTTATGATCTTAGGGCTAATTCAGGGAGGGTACCAGACGCAGATTTAGTTTGGCTATATAACCCAGAACGAAAGAAAGGCAGGTCTCCGAAGTTCACCCGCCTTTGGAAGGACCATACACTTTCATCACCAGACTAAACGACGACCGTATACCGAATTCAGCAAAGTCCAAAATCAAAGATGAAGGTGGTGCATATACAGTGACTAGTTAAGTATGCAGGGAACAACGAATTGCCTGACCGGGACGTTCAGGTTTAAGGAGGGGTCAGTGTTACGCCACTGACCTTTGTAGTTTGAATTTAGAATTGCACGAGTGAAGAAGAAATAAGATAGAGACTTAGAAGTGTTTAACTGTGATTATAATTAAGATAGCCATTAATTTATTGTTGTTAATATTATTGATTAGTTAATAAAGTAGTGAGTAAGTGTGGACTTTCAATCAACGAATCCACGGTGTGGGATGTTTGTACGGATAGCAAACACGTAACAGAGTGATAAACAGCCGATTGAGAATTATCGCCTAATTGTAATCATGTAACTTTGCTAAACTGTTCGAATATGTACTCCATGATATGTTGTATAATCATGTGAAGCCATATACATCCATAGATCGATAGGGATTTATACCGGGGTTATCAATTTGTAAAGTTCATTTCAAATTTATTTGCAACATAAAAAACGTCAGCTTCTTTGGCGGTGGTAAAAGGATCAAAGAAGCCAAGGTTTTTTATGTTGCAAATAAGTTTGAAATAAATTGTAGCAACTTGGTGTGCATTACACAATATATTGTTGAACACTTGGATAGGGCAGGCTAGGTAGATGTCATTTACACAGATTTTTTAAAAGCATTTGGCTATGGTACATTACTGCAGAAACTGGCCGAGCAAGAACTTACTAATGATTTCTTAAGCATTTATTGCTCTTACTTAAATAAGAGAAAACGGTATATAGGAGTACCGTGGTTTCAAGTCTGTCAATATTACAGCTACTTCTGTAATGTAGAACCCTACATTGCTGATGATTTGAAATTATTTTCTCACATTAATAAACAGTTGAGGACTGTTGTGTACCTCAAAATGATCTTAATAAATTAAACGATTGGTGCATTAAAAATAAATTATATCTGAACATTACTAAATGACTGTAATATTGTTACATTTTCCCGTAAACTGAAACCACTTGAATTTAGGCATAATGTAGATGATACTACCATTAATAGATGCAATTAATTTAAAGATCTGGGAGTTTACTTTGACTCTAAACTGACATTCAATAGTCACTTACATAATATTGTTGCTAGTGTCTTTAAAAGTTTAGGATTTATTATTACTAGAAATTGCAAACAGTTTAATAACACAGAGACGCTCAACCTCTTATTTAATACCTACATATGTAAGATTAAAATTACAGTATGCATCAGTGTATGAAATCCTGGATACGAAGTAACAGCTATTGAATCAGTTCAGATGCGTTTTGTCAAATTTTTGTGGTACAAAGTTGATGGAATCTATCCAATATTCGAATTTTCAAATGTATAGCTCCTATCGAGATTCAATCTAACTGAATTAAAAACCAGAATATATCAATCGGTTTCGTTTTTATTTAGTCGTAAATTATTTAATTGACTGTCCATTACTTCTGAGTAAATTAAGTTTTCACATCCCAAGTTTGCCAGCACGTCATATGTCATCCTTATTTTATTTGCCTGTTCCTAGGACAAATGTTCTTTTGTTTTCCCCACTTTATGTAATTATGACTCTTTTACTTCTTAATATATTTATTTGCAATATGAAAAAAAAATCTAATATTACAGCGTTTAATTTATTTTAAGTTTCGTTCAGGTCGAGTTTAGCTTAAATCTTTAATTTTAGTTCTTCACATTTTTCTTATTATACTAGTTTTACTTTAAATTTTGATTATACGTTCCGATGACTACATTGTTTCCTTTGTTTTTTCAGTTCCGTTTAAATAATGTTCAGAATTGTCCAATTAGGTATGTTATTGTGTTATTGTTAATTAAGTTTGTAATAAACTGTATTGTAGTTCCTGCCCTGTAATTGGAAGTTTTCTGTTTGAGCAATTGTATTGCTAAATAAATAAATAAATAAACACGGTCTAACAAAACTGAGAGCACATTCTCAATTATTGTTATTAGACTCTATATAGGTACCTAGCAGCACTGTACTGTTCATAATGAAATGACTATAATCAAAGATTATCTTGCTAGGTATA
>JANEYF010003173.1:0-40031 GCA_029963845.1 Rhamnusium bicolor
TAGAAAAAGTTTGGGAATAATTTGCAAGTAAAATTGAAAAATTAGTGAATAATATTTACAGGAAACAACTACTCAGCGGACAAAAAACCCCGATCTGCATTGAATTAATCCTGCAAAAGTCTTGTTTGGTGGCTAAGATCATTTGTCAATTCCTCACTAGACATAGACCGGTTTCGAACTTGTTATGTTCTCGTCAGTATGGCATAAGTAATGAAAAAGACAAATAATAATAACAAACCAGGCTAGCCTCAAGCAGACTAAGCAAGACAGACATAGTGAGTAATAAGTGTATCCCTCTAGTGGTCAGTGCTAGACATAGACCGACATTAACAAATGATCTTAGCTACCAAACAAGACAGGCAAGGCAGGTTTAATTCAATGCAGATCGGGGCTTTTGTCCGCTGAGTAGTTGTTTCCTGTAAATCTTATTCAGTATATAGCTTAGCCCACCAGGATTAGAGGTTGTAGCTCTTGGTACCTGCATTGCAGGTCGGTATCATTATCAGTCACTAGAACATCAGTGATGTCTGACGGGTAGTTGCACTGACCACCAGAGGGATACACTTATCACTCACTATGTTTGAAAAATTGGCAAGGATACCTATAACCGCAACTACTTCAATTTATTTCCAATGTTTTAATTTACTTTTAGGGGAACTATATTATTTAAAAACAGTACAAGATTTTATTCCTAATTTTTAACTTGCATGAACCACCCGTGCTATATTGTGCAATATTATTTGAAATTGACACCTCACCAATTTTGTCTACGTCTAGATCGCTCCTGCCCCACCATTCATGCACGAGACTGCGATATTATTATGAGTATGATAAAGCGAGTGCTTTTTACTCTTTGATTATGATATAAATAATAGAGATAGATAATATATACCTAAAAGTGAAAGAAAAAACAAATAAAAAATGAGCGTAGAGTAGGATTTCAACCCTGATCGGCCGCTTGGGAAACACGAATCCTAAACACTATGTCAAGCTCAGCTATACCGTAGTTAACTCGACATAGTACATAAACTAGATGGTACACTTTTAGGTCGATATCGGATGATATGATTAGCGATAAATCAAAAAACGGTTATTGTAGGGCAAGGAACACAATGAAATCAATGAAATACATAACGCGATTAGGAGCGATTAAACTTTGTTTCCGTAAATTTTCGTGTCTCACATTTTTACATATTTTATAAAAAAATGCTCCGTGTTTAATCTGACAAACAAATAAAAAATTGGCAGTACTTAAATATCTAGCCAAATGTATGTACATATCATATGATTGTAAAACAAATATACATCCATCAATAACGTTATACTGTACATACTGACATAGTAAGACAAAGAGTGATGTTTGTACAACATTACATAACGTATGTATCCACAATATACGTTCGGGCACAATAGAGCTACTGTACGTTTTAAGAACATTGTACGAATATCTACAATAGTATGTTAATTATGTATACTGTATATATATATTGTATAGTTGTACATGCCAAATACAGGACTTTATTTTCACTTCTTTTGAACATACTACACAGGATATTAAATGCTATGTGGAGGGGATGCTTGTATGTACTAAACCCTCTAATGGCGAGTGCAAGAAAAAATTCAAACGTAACATACTCAGGAACGTATTATTAAAAATTTAAAATCGTTTAATGTTGGTTTTAACAAATACGTATTATTTTTGTAGAGGGATGTTTATACGAGTATCTTCTACATCCTTTAATGATGAGTGCAAGAGAATAATCAAACGGCGTTCACTTATAGACATTATTCAGGAATATTCCTATCAAAATTTTAAAATTATTTTATGTAGAATTTAAGATATATAAATAATTTTCTGGCGGAATATTTATGTTTACTATACACTCTAATGATCAGGGGCGGTTCTATGGGGACCTGAGGGGACCTAGGCCTCCCAACTTTTGGGGCTGCATTTATAAATTTAATAAATAAAGTGCGTTAGCAACAAGAAATTGTCAGGAGCTAGGATATAGGGACAAGACGATTTTATATAGTGGGTGGCAAAGTGTATGTTGTGAAACATAAAGTAAACTGCTAAAAAAAAAATAAAATTTGGAGAGGATGTAATCACAGTTATCTACAAAACATATGGTGTCTGTCAAAGTCATTATTTTTTAATGGCAATAGGGGCAGTTTTTGGTATTTTCTGAAATAGATTATTTTCTTGGTTACAAAAATGTATCATTATACTGGGGTTGCATAAGAAAAATTTTGAGAAAATAATTATGCAAATCGATTTCTTCGGCCCCTCCATTTTTTTTGGAAATAGTGAATGCAAAAAAAAAATCAAACGGGGTTCAATTATAAACGTATTAAAGGATATTTTAATTAGAATTTTAAAAATATTCTATGCCGGATTTAAGAAATATAAGTTATTCTTCTTGGAGGATGTTTATATCTACTAAAAGCTCTAATAGAGAATGCAAGAAAAAATTCACACGGTGTTCAAGTATAGAATGTTCAGGAATACTTTGCTAAAATTTTAAAGCTGTTTGATGGTAGCTTTAATATTTAATTATTTTTATTCAGGGGTGTTTATATCTTCTACATTCTTTAATGGAGAGTGCAACAGAATATTCAAACGGCGCCGCGGCGTTCAGTTATAGACGTATTGAGAAATATTTCAATAAAAATTTTAAAATTGGTTTAAGAAATATAATTTATTTTTCTTGGAGGATTCTTATGTCTAATGACGAGTGCTAGAAATATTCAAACTGGGTTCGAGTGTGTCCATACTCAGAAATATTTCGTTAACATTTTAAAATTATTTAATGCTGGCTGTAAGAAATACTCAAATATTTTTATTCAAGGTTGTTTATGTCTTCTACACTCTTTAATGATAAGTTCAAGATAATATTCAAGTTCCTAGCAAAATTTTAAAATTATTTTACCCTAGGATTAAGAATATAAATAACACAGCGCCACAAAAAAAAAATTCTGACCTAGCAATGAGACGAGTATATCCTTATGTATTTTTGATCGCTGATTCCGAATCCGGGGTCAAAAAAGTCGTACACCCAAAAAATTTTAGAGCCATGAAACACCTCCTGAATCGTTTTGTTTAATATTTTCGGGAAAAAATTGAATGTATTACGATAAAAATAAAGGTGAATTGTAGCGTTCACCCTATCGGTATGAAACGCATCCCATAGAGGGTGAGAACCACCCTCATTTGCCATCAAACCAATTGATAACGATAATGACTGAAAAATATCTAAAAATGTTTAAGTTTCGTTAGGTTTGCAACAAACTGACGTAGAATTCACAGTAATGCCCCTAAAACTACCCCTATAGCGTTATGGAAAACAACCCTTAACTTCAATTACAGAAAAAATGAAAGGAAAAAACATAAAATTTGATAACGATTTCATTATATGGATGTTCTTATTTGCAGAGATCCTTATGGCTAGGATATTAGCAGTCATTTGTCACCAATCTTAACACCATTTTGGGTATAAAATGCATCCCTGAAGGGGGGAGACATTACGTTAGTAACTTTTTAATTCTTCTTTTTTAATCTTTTTTTTATGGTATCTTTTAACTTTATTTTTAAACAATCTTTACTGACTGTCGTTTGTGTTATTTTTTCGTGTCTCTTTTCAGAGATCAACAGTAGTCTTCTATCGTGTTTGTCCCATCTTCCTTGATATCGTTTTTCCATTTCGGCTATGTCCTGGTGGACTCAGTTCCCTTGTTCTTCACTATAGTCACCTAAATTTTCCGGGAAATAATTATTTAGGTGACTACAGTGAAGAACAAGGGGAACGTTTCCACCAGGGAGATAGCCGAAATGGAAAAACGATATCAAGGAAGATGGGACTAACACATGATAGCAGACTACTGTTGGTCTCTGAAAAGAGACACGAAAGAACAACACAAACGACAATCATTAAGAAGATAGTTTGAAAATAAAGTTAAAAGATACCATAAAAAAAAGATTAAAAAAAGAAGAATTAAAAGCTACTAACGTAAGAGTACTTCTCTCACCCCTTCAGGGATGCGTTTTATACCCAAATGGTGTTAAGATTGGTGACAAATGACTGCTAATATCCTAGCCATAAGGATCTCTGCAAATAGGAACATTCAAATAATGAAATCGTTATAAAATTTTATGTTTTTTCCTTTATTTTTTCTGTAATTGAAGTTAAGGGTTGTATTTCATAACGCTATAGGGGTAGTTTTGGGTTATTACGTGATTTCTACGTCAGTTTATTGCAAACCTAACGAAACTTAAACATGTTTAGATGTTTTTCAGTCATTGTCGTTATCAATTGGTTTGATGGCAGATGAGGGTGGTTCTCACCCTCTATGGGGATGCGTTTCATACCGATAGGGTGAACGCTGCAATTCACCTTTATTTTTATCGTAATACATTCAAATATTAAACAAAACGATTCAGGGGGTGTTTTTTGGCTCTAAAATTTTTTTTTGGGGGTGTACGACTTTTTGTGACCCCGGATTCGGAATCAGCGATCAAAAATACATAAGGATATACTCGTCTCATTGCTAGGTCAGAAATTTTTTTTGTGGGGCTGTGTAATTTGATATTTATGTCTACACCATCCTCCAATGGTGAATGCAAGAAAAAATTCAAACGGGGTTCAATTATAGGTGTATATAGGAATATTTCGCAAAAATTTTAAAACTGTGTTATATTGGCTTTAAGAAATATGTAGGTATTATTTTTATAGAGGGATGTTTATATCTACTACACCCTTTAATGGTGAGTGCAAGAAAAAATGCAAACGTCGTTCAATTCCAGGGATATTCAGGAATATTTCGTCAAAATTCGAATATCGCTTTTTGCTGGATTTAAGAAATGTGGATTATTATACTTGAGTGATGTTCTTGTGTTCTACACTTTCAATGGTATATACAAGGACCGCGACCTTCAGTTATAAACATATTTGTGGATATTTTAATCAGAATTTTAAAACTATTTTATGCTGGATTTAGGAAATATTTATAAATTATTTTTCTTGGATGATGTTTATATCTACTACACCATCCAATGGTGATTGCAAGAAAAAAATTAAGCTATCAAATATAGGACTTACTCAGGGATATTTCGTGAAAATTTTAAAATTATTTAATGCTTTCTTTTAGAAATACTCATTATTTTTTGTTGAGGAATGTTTATATCTCCTATATCTTCTAAGGTGAGTGCATGAGAATAATAAACAGCATTCTATTATAGGCATATTCAGGAATATTTCATTCAAATTTTAAACTTAGCGCGATTGCTACGAACACCACAATCTCTCTGTATTCCCGTTCAAACTGAACGGTCGAGAACCATATTTTTTTTTCGAGCATCTCATTTACCGACAAGCCGCACAAAAAATTTGTTCGATTCTCCTCGGAGACATGTCCAGACTAGCGAATTCAGTTCTACGCGTTCGGCTCGTTCTATGAATTCGGGCAAAAATGCTCAATCTGGACCCAGCTTTAGGGAACGCACTGCACTACTTCTCCCTATTTTTAACCTTGGATAATTTTCTCTAATGGCATTTTGGTTTTTACATAACTAAATCTACACATCTTGGTGCGATTTTTGATCCTCCCATGTTACTAATCATCCCGTATTATAAATTTTGAATTTGACTATCATAATGACATTTCCGGATAAGACTTTTTTTAGAGAATACATTTTTTTGAAAAATAAAAAAAATTACACCTATGCATACTTAATTTGTTCCATACATTTTGTTACTTGCAATATTGTTAATTGAGAAATTTCTAGAAATTTGTTGAAAGCTCCTCGGAAAACCCTTTGAAATGAAATAAAAATAGTTAAATGGTTTCAAAAGATTTCAGAAATTTTGAAATCATATGTTTTTTCGTCATCCTTCAGCTACCAATAAAGATTGAAAGGAATGGGATAAATGATGTAGATCTTATATATGAATTACAGTTTGTACACGCTGTTTGCACAGCTGTGGTAACTTCAACTCCGACCGATATACTGAATTATATTATTTATAATTAGAGTTGGCATGTCGGTCCGCAAGTCATGGGTGGTGCCAGGTGGAGAAATACCCAAATACGTAAGCGATACTTATTTACTATTTAAGCAAAGACTAACATTTGATTTGAATCTATTGTTATGCCACGTGGTGTGTACAACGTGATTTATTCCTCTCTGTTGTATTGATAATTTTATTTGTTGTATTTTATTCTTGATATTAATTTAATAATAAAGTATGTCAGACTTGCCCAAGGGTAAAAAACGGCCATACGTTGACAAAGTGAATAAATTTATCAGTGTATTCTCAATTTCAATTCCAATTTAATCAGCTTTATTTCCTATTTGATATACATTTGTAATTAAGGCTACTTTTTATTTTATTTATTTCGTATATAAATATATAAGAACAAACAAATAATATAACATGAGGGACAAAGTTGACAAAAAATGTCAATTGTCAAATGAAACATAATAAAAATTAATAATTAAAAAAAGTCAGTTTACAGAGAACATGTGGGTGATTGTATGTACACAGGAAAAATTCCAAAAGACCTGCTCAAAATAACGATTTTTTTTATTTTAAAAATAAAAAATTGACTTTACGTCTGGTGTGGGGTTTGGAGTAGGGAAGACGTGTCTACGCATTGTAAGGTGTGAATTCACGGATTTGTTCTACAATGATGCTAAAATAATTTGTAAGGTGTGCGAGAAAGACCTGATGTGCTGGGACAAACGTGATTGTAAACGTCACGTAAATTCTGTGCAACATAAAACTAAAAAGTAATGGCGTGCCTTCTACAACACAGTTTATGTTTGATTTTCTCTTAGTGCTGATTGCCTGTGATGTTCCGTTGCACATACTCGATAAACAACCATTTTAGGAATTCTGGAATAAATACAATACCAAGGTGACGTTACCAAGTCGCACAACGTTGCGTAACTATGTACCAACTGTAAAACATTGTAAATAAGATCAAATGTGTACTAAGAAATACACACTGCTGTGGTTATGTGTTGACAAGATGACAGATTATAAAAAATTTTTTTTAGTATAATAACACATTAAAAATGCATTTTTTAGTGAAAAATAGAACATTAAAAGTCACATTTTTCGCAGTTGCTACTAACTCTGGTGGTGTCCCAAACACCTGGATATCATCATCACTGTTCATTTTAAATCTTTTTTAATATTTTTTTAGTACTTACAGGTATTAACGAGAAATAAGCAGTGAATCTGACTTTTATCATAACAATAAATAAACAGTGATTGTCAAGGAAACGATTTCATAAGCAATTAGATTGTAATGAAAACATGTTATGCATTAACTATGCCACCATATAAAACAACGTTGTGCAAAAGATCGTTTGCGTATAATTCTGTTCGTTTATACAATGCTATAAACAATTCTTTTAAATGTTATGCAGTTTATACCTTTCGTAAAAAAAATAAAAAATGAGTTGTTCAACCAAATGTTTTAGGTAAACAAATCAAATTAAACTATATTTTGTGGCTTATCGATTTCTACCTTTTTCACTTTTTATTATAACTTATATGTTATTATTATTTGTATTATTAGTTTGGTATTATGTATATATACTTACATGATACATAATTTTAATAACAATCTGTTTTTGTATTTTTTTCTTCTTTTTGTATAATTATAAATATGTTGGAGGTTAAGTGTAAGAGTAACCTATGAGTTAAACTTCGCTCCATTTAGATATAAATGTGTATATATTAATATTTGAATAAAGACGTTTTTTATTATTAATATTATTATTAATAAAATTAATTTATTAATATTGATTGATTTCAGAAAAAATAGTATGTGTACCTTGTGATAAAAGCACATTCTCGGACTTGGGTGGTCAAAAGTAAAATATTTGCTGTTTCTTTTTAGTAACTCCAAAACTTATAAAACTGTCTAAATCTCCAAAACGCCATAAAAAATAATTGTAAGTATACATATAAATTTATAATAGGGTTAGACAAAAGTTTGGCCCGGTCAAATAGCTCTGAAACTATTGTAATTAATTAATAGTAATATTAGTTATTTAATATTATTATATAAAGCTCCATTGTATTGTATTATATTATACAAAAATAATAATATTATTATTATTATTATTAAAAAATTATTCAAAACCCTGTTGCACCCTCAAATCCAAATTTTCATTAAAATTGGAGCAAGTTTAATATTCCAAAGAAATGGATTTTCTGCATTAAAAAATAAATAAATATGCAAATTTTGTTGAAACTTGTGATTTGGGGGTTTAAATGTTTTCGAACAACTTTTGTTTATAGTTTTCCTTATCAAAAAAAATTAAGTAACCTACAAGGGACTTTATTTTTATAAGAATATAAGTACAGAAAATGTCAAGAATGTGAATGAAAATAAAATTTACAAGCTAATAATAAGAATTAAAAAAAGGCAAAAGTATCTGTACTTTCAGAATAATTAATAGCATGGTTTTCAGGAAAAAATGAAGCGTACTTGCAGAATATTTGCATTTTCCACATTATTCATTTCTAGTTAAAATAGTATTAGCAGAATTGAAAGGACAAGGCACACTTATTTATTGATACTTTTGAAGACCCTGTATCTTGAAAACTAGATTGAGTTGGGTCTGTGGAGAATTTTCATCGCAATGATGAGAATTACATCATATAAAAAAATTATGAAAATTTACCCAGCTATTTTCCCACTAAAAGTATTCCTTTTCCTTTTGTATGTATGACATATTAATTTCAATACACTTCGTTGAAATAATTATTTATTTCTACTTTGTTGGAAAGATTTGGTTATGAAACTTGGCAAAATATAAAGAAGAAGGAGTAACAATTATAATGTAAAATGTATTTTTTTTTGAGCAATTTGGAGCAATTAGTACAAGATTGCCTGCAATTAGGTTTTAGATTAAGCTGCTCTTAATTGCATCAAAGTTTTTATTAGGATCTTCTGTGCTTCCAAAAGGATTTAATCCGAAATTACTATGAAAAATAACAAACAAGTACATTGTACTTTCCTAGGATAATATCAGTTTTTAGATGGTTTATTGTTTACGTCAGACGCAATAACTTTAATTAAACAAAATTTTACTGTAAAACTGGAACATCTACTGTTATTTTCACGAACTTGATCTTTCTTATTAGTACTTATCAAGGGAGGATATTTATTGAAAAAACATCATGACTGAAAATATGGACTACTAAAACACATACGAGTGAGATTATAACTAAAAAAAATGGCTTCAGGAACTCTGACTTTTTTGCCGCTATTAGATGTTTTGGCATCACTGTGCGTTGTCCGGGAATGTATTGCTTTTGTTACTAGATACACAATACCATTTTCTGTAATCGTTCCGAAAATAGATATTTTCTGCTCAATTTTTTGCACTAAAAGTACCTTTTCTTGTCTCAGTCCCGAAAATAGTTATTTTCGGTACCAGTACGGAAAATGATACATGGTCAACATTTATATTTCAATAGAATTCATATTAATCATAGACGTGCAAGACGCTGAACAATGGTGTTGCTATGGTAACATAAAATAAAGACGTTTAAAACTGTCATATAAAGAAATATTAGAAAATGGAAAGTAGTCGTGACTGGTGAGAGTGATTTGGAAATTATTCCAATTTCAAAGTATATCAGTTTTTATTAGTTTCATTAAAGAGACGATTGCAGCTAAATAGTGTACGTATCATGTCCCGAAAGTGTTTTTAATGGACTCGCAAGCTTCCAAAACTCGCCTGCAGATCGCCCTGAAATTTGGTTAAAATACTACTTTGGCGACTTGTTACGTAAATAACTGTACCGATCCCTTAAGTTAGTTTACCGGACTAGACCAGTAAATATGTGTTTTCCACTAAAAAATTGACAAAAATCAGTTAATAACCTTCTAGACGGTGTAGTCCAAGAAAAGAGACAATTTCTCTATGTTAAGTTAACAATAATTAAGTAGTGATTGAAAATATTTGGAAGTTGTTCAGAATTAAAACTGAGTATAATGAATTAAATTTTCAGATTCGACCGACAAGTATGCAAAAAAAAATTAAAAAACATTGTAAAAAGGTGCGCTGCTACCTTTATCCAAAACGCTGAGAGAACCGTAACAGATTCGTCTACATTTTATAGGACCAGTTGTAGAGGATAAAATTCTTCAGAAAAAGTCCACGACGATTCGGTATACCGTGTGTCCCAAATTCGATGCTCACCATTGCAATCTCGGAAACCATAAGAGCTAGAAAGTCGGTTAAATGGGATCAGTATTAGCAAATTTTATGCTGATTCCAAATCCGTTAAGAAATTACGTGGCTAATTGAAACCGTTTTTGGGATTTTCTAAAAAACGTAAATTTTGTGATTTCTCTTTTTGGCTGTAACCAAGTAATCCTTGGGCAGACAAGTAATAGACTTTTGACTTTTACATTATTAATACACTTTTTGTAGACTAACATTTTTTTTGTAGAAACGAATGTTCGATATTCTTTTGTTTTCGAGATATCCGAGGTACCTTTTGTTTTTCCTATGTCAACCATATTGGATTTTTCGTTTTTATATTGCGCTTAAAAAGAACTTTCAAATGATGTATAACATGCCGAGGAGAAATTGTTTTTCAAGGGATTAATTTAAGAAAAGTTATCGATTGCTTAACAAAACAAAATAGTAAGCAAAGGAAAATCAAAAAGTTATTTTGATTTTATGGACATACCTAATAAATGAACCATTATAAAAATACCATTAATATTAAGGTTATCAGTTTGATATGCAAACAGGAAATTAACATAATACAAGAAATGATAGTAAAGAAGTAAGAAGATTTAATAAAACTGTTCAATATAACCTCCATTTAGCTGAATACATTTTTTGGCATCTACGCTTAACTAAGCTGATTACTTTTCTGAGACTATTGGCATTTATAGTGCCGAAAACGTCCCTAATTCTGTCTTCCAAAATATCGATAGTTTCCGGGCTCTCAAAATCATACACTTCATTTTTCACCGTACCCACAAATAAAAATGAAAAGGGGTTATATCAGGCGAGGAGGGAGGCCACAATACTGGTCCTCTATTTGAAATTATGCGGTTACCAAAATTTTCCTGCAATATCAGTCTAACATTATCAGTATTATGTGCAGGACAACCATCTTGTTGAACCATAATTCGTTTATTTCTTGTTCAGTAAAAAGTTGTCTTGTCTCAAATAACACTTGATTTTCTAGAAGGTCACGATAGGCTGCTCCCGTTAAATTATTGTGAAAAATGAATGGACCAATTAAATGGCGATCTAAAATAATAATTAAGGAAAGAGTTATAGGTAGATTATAGGAGTAGAATAGGAAGTGAAAAGGTAATACCTATCATGCCGCACCAAACATTGAATCCAAACCTAGTTTGGAATCTTCTTTGCGTAGTTACATGCGGATTTTCTGCGGCCCAGTTGTGATAATTGTGCTTGTTAAAGTCTCCATAATTTGTAAAACGACTTTCATCGGTTCATATAACTCTCGATTGAAAATCAAGTTTGTTCTTCATTACTGGTTAAACCAACGACAAAATTCGAGTCTTCTACCAAAATCATTATTATTTAAAGCTTGGACAATCGTAGGTTTGTACGGATGACATTTCCTTTGTTTTAATGTCTTGTGTACAGTTGTCTTAGGAATATTTGTTTCATTTGCAATTTGTCACATTTTGCGAATTTCTATATACTTTTAAAAACATTCTAACATATAAATTTTTTCCATTTCAGGATTTCTGCGCCATTTTGCAATAATCACACTCTTGAACAGTAAAAAAATAAGTATTCTTGAACAATTTAAAATAATACCACTACTCTTTAGTGAACAACTGTCAACTAACAGTAATGCTTATTATTTGTTTTAAACCACAGCCTACTAAATTTTACTGAAATTTATGTGTGAATTTGGTCGTTCTTAGAAAAGCATTTTTTAAATTTTACTAATTACTAACTATTTTGCATGCAAGAATGCTCTTGTTGAAGAGGATTTCTTTGTTCAAATTTTGAACACTTTATTGACAATTTTATAACAAACGAAACCTTAATGATCGTCTAAAAATTAATATTTTTAGAAATATGTACAAATAAAGCAATTTACAGTAGGTTTAAGTACGTAGATAATATTTACTCACCGTCTGAATATGCAACTTCCTTGTCTCGAACTTTACAAAGACTTTTTGATTTTCCATGGCCGATTATTTTGTTTTGTTAAGTTAAACTTTTCTTAAATTAGTTCCTTGAAAAATAATTTTTCCTCGGCATATGATACATCAACTGAAAGCTCTTTTTAAGCTCAATCTGAAAAATGAAAAATCCAATATGGCTGCCATAGGAAAAAAACAAAAGTTACCTCGGATATCTCGAAAATAAAAGACTATCGAGCATTCATTTCTAGAACAAAATGTTAGTCTCCAAAAGGTGTTCTAATAATGTAAAAAGTCTAAAACCTGTCTGACCAAGGATTACTTAGCTACATCCAAAAAGAGAAATCACAAAATTTTAGTTTTATTGGAAAATTTCAAATACAGTTTCAGTTAGCCGTGATTTCTTATCGGATATGGAATCAGCATCAAATTTTTAGCTATTACCATTTCTAAGATCCCAATGGTGAGAATCGAATTTTGGGACACATGGTATGTATGTATAGTTTAGCCATGAGCCGCTCTCAAACTTGTGTAATCAAAACCCGTGGCACGTTCTTAGTTGTTTAATTCATCATGTACATTTTTGTAACCATTGAAACAATTCCAAAAAATTCGTGGATGTTCTATGCATTATTGGAAAATTCTACTCAATGAAAAAACATTTTCGACCAAAAATTAAAATTTTGACAGCTCTGCGAAAAATAATCTCAATTTTCAATCACTACCCAATTACTGTCAACTGCTCACCTCATCTTCTTGGACTTGTTGTGGAAAAAATAATATAAGACTAGTAATGTTTTTTAATTGTAAACGGGCATGGCAAAAATAATTTCAAATTATGGCGGAGGAGTCAGTGTTAAAATGTGCAAAATCGCATTTTAATAAATGTATAACCTACCGACTGACTGCGATTAGACCAAGTGTCCTCCTGGCTGGGGTGTATTCAATTCAAATACCGATTTGGCAAACAAATTAAACAAATAAATAATTATATTTTAGGTGAAAATAAAATATAATAATCTCTTAAGTCTAAAGTAATACAAAAATTAAATGATGTTGCGATGAGAATATTATGCAGAATTGCATTCAAGTTTCAACTGATAATTCGCTCAATAGCTTTTTGTAATAATGTGGAGTTAATGTATTTAATATTCGGAGGCTGTGCCGGCTGTCGTTATTGATGATGCTGGTCGTTGCAGGATCATATGTTACAGAAAAGTGCATCAGAGGTCAGGATGTCATCTGTAGACGGCGCTCGCTGTCGGCGTCTCCAGAGGGTATGCTCGAACCCTATGACGCCCCTTGCACTCGCTAATGATGTAGACTGCGCGTCTCGCCATTCCGAATACACACATTCAATTTCAATTCTACGTTTGCATTTCTTTAATTGCATTATAACATTTACTTCTGATGAAGAAATACTGTATACTTTATATTTTAAATCAGCTAATATATAAACTCTTTAATTCTTGCAATATATTTAAATGTCCTTAATTACTCAAACGAGTTAGAACTGATACATTTAATCAGTGGCAGTTGGTGTTGGTTATGCCCAGTGGCGGCTGGTCAGGGGAGGCAGGAGAGGTTCAGCCTCCTTTACAA
Source organism: Rhamnusium bicolor (assembly GCA_029963845.1). NCBI lineage: Eukaryota > Metazoa > Arthropoda > Insecta > Coleoptera > Cerambycidae > Rhamnusium > Rhamnusium bicolor. The sequence continues at coordinate 13,777 of JANEYF010003173.1, forward strand.
TTTATGTGAGAAACAAAATAGTTCCAAACTGATATTTTTCACAAAGTAGAAATTTCTATTTAGGTATATCTCAATTCTCAATGTTGTTTATAATTCATTAATTAATTTTCAGTATAAAAAATTTTTTGCATGTCCTTTCCACAAACTTGTAACATTGTAGTCCAGATAGTCCACTCCACATGTACATGTTTCCAGGTCTTTTCTCTTTCACGCTTGCTTGGATGAATTGAGGAAGCTAGCAGCCAATAAACCCCATTTCAATACATTATTCGTGATTTTGAATTTTTTGGCGTGTATTTTCAATTTGAATTTTAAATGTTGTTATTAAAAAAGTTTATTTTCAGATTTTCCGACTGGTGAGAAGACAATGCTGGCTGAAAGCTCTCAAAACGGAAAATGCCAGTAAAAGTGGCACTACGTGTGTTCAGAACGCTTAAAAAAAAGTGATTATACTATTAAAAGATCTGGATTAAAAGTCTTGAAAATCAATACTGTTCTATTTTTTTCCCCGGCAACACTATCACCAGGTTGGTCACACATACTGTCCAGGTTATTAGAGAATTATATTGAAAATTAATAATATACTGAGTAGTCACTCATTCATACCTCATGAAATAATATCAAGTAGATAGGTACCTACAAGAGCATCAACTGTTTTATTGATATGTTACTTTTATTGCAGTGATGTAGGTTTGTATATCTCAAAGAAATCTCATTTGTTTCAGCATTGAAAATTTAATTCCTTCGTCACCATTAGTAAAAGATAGCAAGGTATGTTAAATTTTAAATATACAGGGCTCGCCACTTTAAACTCCCTGGTCCATATTTTTTTTTTATTTTTTAAGCAATGGCCACATCCGGTACATCAAATTGTAGATATTCTTAAGTTCTTTAAATGTAGCGTGCAGTGATCCAAAAATTTGTTTTTGGATTACTGCACTGTATATTTAAATTTAACATACTTTGCTATCTTGGGTACTAATGGTGGCGAAGGAATATAATTTTCAATGTTGAAACAAATTATGAAACAAAAAGCCTATTCCGATGTGGCTTCCTTCTTGTTATGTAATGGTGTATACACATATATATATATATATATATATATATATATATATATATATATATATATATATATATATATATATATATATATATATATATATATATATTGTCACAATATTCATGGTTCATTAAAAATAAGTTGTTTAAAAGGGACAGATAAGAAATCAGCTAAATTGGCAATTACTTTGAGCAGTAATATCATGAAATGTAATTTAGTAATAATACTGTGGTCAAATTTGTTGTTTGATATAACCATAAAATATTTTATAGTAAAGAAATAACAAAATGGGTTGAGAGCCATGAGGCAAGAAATAAAAAAATATTAAATGAACATAGTTATTAGAATTTAAGTTATATTGTTATTATATAGAAGTACATACCATACAGATAATTAACAAAAGATTGTAATTAAAATAAAAGTGAAAGTGATAAATTTGAGGAAGCATGCAATTATCATAAGTTACTTGAAGTCAGTTTGGAAACCATGAAATATAAATTTCAAATAGTATAGCACAATTGATTTAGTCATCCAGGGTAACGAGGAAAAACAAAAAATTTGTTGAGATGAACAGAATTTTGAGTGGAAGGGGAGTTTTTTTGTAGAGAGAGAAAAAAAGGACAAGAGATGAAGAACGGGTAAAAATACAAGATAGTAAAGAAATAAAGCGTTTATAAATAAAGTGCAGTATAAGAAGTTAAAGCAGAATAAATAACTAAACAGAAGATAATTAATAAAATTGGAAGAAGATTGAAAATAATAATAATTGAATGCAAAATTGATAAGGAAATCAAAATATTTATTGTCCAGTAATAAAAGGTTAGTCTCCGGCTATTTAATTATTGTTTTAGAAAACCTTTAGAAAATCTTTGGTTTGTGAAGAAATTAAATATTAGAAAAGTGAATGTCAAAATTAATGTCAGATGGGGAGAATTTAAATTTAAGAAAATAATAAGAAGTTTGGAGAATACGAGAAGAGGAAAACTTCAAGGATGAACGAAGGAGACGGAGTTAATGTTGTTTGCGTATAAGTGTTAGAAATATAAGGAACTTGGTATGTGATAAACTCTATTTAAAATCAATGTCAGAACATTAGTAAATTTAAGGAATCAGATTGGTAATTATTATTATAAAAGTTAAAATCATTATATGATCATTTGGTATATGATAAACTCTATTTAAAACCAATGTCAGAACATTAGTAAATTTAAGGAGATTGTTAATTATTTTGTAAAAAGTTGGAAATCATTATATGATCATTTGGTATTAATCTTGGCCTCAATTTAATTTATAATGCCCTAGAACCTGCTCTTTTGAGATAAGTGTTTCATGTTCAAAAGTACTTCAATCTAAAATCCAAGTTAATGTATTAATTTGGTTGGCGCTCAGCATAGTTAAATTGTGAAATTGAGTAAATTAAAGGTAAAATAAATTATAGGATTAAAATACACAATATATATATATATATATATATATATATATATATATATATATATATATATATATATATATATATATATATATATATATATATATATATATATATATATACTACCTGAGATGCGGTCTCTACTTCTAACTCACATTGAGGAGTCTTAGAAACAAAATAATGTATTCTTGGATGATTAATTCTGTTGTGTCAATAGTTATTTTTTACCCGACATTGGGAGCATTCACTGATGCCGGAGGTCTCTGGACAATTGCCCATTTTCTTATATGGACAATCCGGCCCTGGAGGTCACGTTCTGGGTTTTTCATATAGTTTGTTCACGGAAACTTGATATGTAAGTATGTATTAATCTTAAGATTGAAACAGCAGATGTCCACTAAACATGAAACATCACATACCGTTCACACAACGTAGATTTTCTTCATGAAGAAGTCCATTTAAAAATATATAAATTGTAACACCAATAGAACGATTAATCTGTACTTCTTTATTATAACGTCATTTGAATAAGGATTTCATTCGGCTTAAACTACATTCTACTATTTCCGTTAAAATAATGTGTAAATGGTTAGTAACAAATGTTATAAGTAGTTTATATAACAATATTTTCTTCATAAGGAAGTCCATCTAAAAATATGTGAATTATGAATCAATAGAACGATTAATCTGTACTTCTTTATTAGAATGTTTCTTGAACAGGGATTTAATTCAATTTAAATGGCATTCAACTATATCCGTTAAAATAACATAAATGATTGTGGTTGGTTTAACTGATGTTATAAACAGTTCATACAACGAGGTTCGTTTACATAACTTCGCCGCCATTTTTTTCAAGATCAACTCGTGGACGAACGTACAGTATGTCCACCATTGTAAGGTTTACAAAAATTAATGTGAAAAAAATGCGAATTTAGGACGTTTTGCTAACTATGCTTTTAATTTAAAACCTTTAAATTAATCACACCACTGTGTGTTGACAGTTAATCACTCAAATTTGTGTATCCTTGAAAAAAGACCAAATTATTTTTTTAAAAAAGTCATCAGTTTGAGGGCGCTTGTTGTTTCTGCCTACAATGTCCTTAATATATTGTAACGAAGTGATTTTATTTTGTTAAGTTAAGTTAGGTGGCTAGGTTTTGAAAAATATTTTACCCATTATGGTGCTACGCTTTTAATTAATAACAGTTAAATTGTTAATTATAGATAGGTAGTATTGATGTGTTTTTATGAACATTCCACGTAGGCCAAGTGGCCGGCAGTAAGCGAAACGCGACGCACGCATTATGTCCCCGGCAACCTTATGCCTGCGCTAACATGAGGGAGGCCGAGACTGAAAATAATTAAATTAGTTTCCGTCCAGCTACTCAACGAGGAACCACGCCGGCCAGCACAGTAAGTAAACTCGTGAGTATAAGGATATATTGGTATTTAAATTTCATGCGGAATTATTCGATGAACGGGTGACGTAGTTGTAATAACCCGCGCATGACTACCGTATCTCATCCTACTTCTGCGTTTTAGCAGTGTTTAGTAGCATGAGGATTTTATCATTAAATTAGTTCCCGTCTGAGCTCCAACCGAAGCACCACGCCGACTTGGATAGTAAGTAAACTTGTGAGTATAGAGGTACATAGGTATCCAAAGGTAATTGCGAATTTTTCTAAGTCGATAAACGGTGACGTAGTGGCAATATTTCGCGCATGACTACCGCGCTCCTCCTACTTCTGCTTTTTGGGCAGAGTTTAGTAGCTTGAGGATTTTGCAGAGTATCCGAGAAGAGTCCGTTGCTGCCGCCCGTACCGTCCAGACGTGCCGACCCCGACCGCTCCAGAGAGGAAGCCAGCACAGGATCCGGAAGTAGGTAGCAAGGTTTGATAAAGGTTTGGTAAATAATCGGTATTACTTGGCTAGTGAGTACTTTCCGGGCTTTATATTTTTTTAAGAGTTAGTGAACCGCGAGCGCTAAACGTATCCGCCTCATATCCTTCCTTAGAACGGGAGAGCGGCCGAAGGTTGAATTAGAACCGCGTTCCACCGCGTTACACCGCGTGTTCTCCAGGCCACCTGAGCACGTAAAAATTCTGCAGGGTGACTTGGAGATACTAGCATTTGATACCGCGTGTCCTCTAGGCCACCTGCGTCCGTTTTTTTGGCAGGGTGATTTAGAGGGATTTCCGTAACCGCGTGCCTGCCAGGCCACCTGAGCACGTAAAAATTCTGCAGGGTGACTTGGAGGTATCGTCCGTAATCGCGGGTCCGCCGGGCTACCTGAGCACGTAAAAATTCTGCAGGGTAGCTTGGTAGCTTTGACCATACCGTCGTCGTCTTAGATTTGCAACCGTTCGGCTTGCCACTCCTCCCCCCCCAACTTGAACCGCGTTATACCGCGTGCCCTCCAGGCCACCTGAGCACGTAAAAATTCTGCAGGGTGACTTGGAGGTACTGTCAGTTGCCATCGCGTGTTCTCTAGGCCACCTGAGCACGTAAAAATTCTGCAGGGTGACTTAGAGGTACTTCCGTAACCGCGTGCCTGCCAGGCCACCTGAGCACGTAAAAATTCTGCAGGGTGACTTGGAGGTATCGTCCGTAACCGCAGGGTCCCCGGGCTACCTGAGCACGTAAAAATTCTGCAGGGTAGTTTTGGAGTTTGACCATCCCGTCGTCAGCATCAATTCGCCACTGTTAGGCTTGTTACTCCTTCCCCCCCTTACCGTAACCGCATTCAACCGCGTGCCCTCCAGGCCGCCTGAGTCCGTTTTCTTTGGCAGGGCGCTTTGGAGGTACTAGTTGGCATATCATAAGACCGGAACCATCCATCAGCCAAGCGATAATAAGTAACCGCGTTAGATAGGCATAGTTTGCTTGTATTGGCGCTTGCTTCCCCTCCTGGTATCCGTCCGCCGTCTGCTTAATTCATCGCTGCTTACCGTTTCACCCGTTTCATTTCACCGGCTTACCGTATCGCACCGCTTGACCGCCCGCTTACTGCCCCGCTTGTCCGTAGTGTAGTTAAGACCGTAGTAGTATAAGACCGCTTGTAGAATAAGACCGCTTGTAGTTAAGACCGTTGTAGTATAAGTTGTAGTTACTAAGGTCTGTATAAAGTGTAAATAAGAATTAGTGTAGAATAAATGTACATATATTGAATGAGAGTCTGTTCCTTAACTGTAGTATGTAAGTTCCCTTTTCCCGACCCCTGGCTTAGCCGTATCTTCACTGCAGTTGCCCGGCCTCTATCGTCCCGCCGATAGAGTAAAGTGGTGTTTCTACACTCTAAACAGAAACTGGCGCCCGAGATCTCCGTACAGTGTGCACCGCCGTAGTGTTATGTCAAAGTGACACTCTGCTCTGGTGTAGAGCAACGAAGTACGTCACAATATACCTAGCTCTAAGTTCTAAGTTTGGGTGAGAAAGGCAGCACTGTGGTGTTGATTCCAGTAAACAAAATTAATTTATCAGGGAGTTCACTCGCGTCTAAATACACTCTAAAAATCATTTTAACGCATATGTGCTATCTTGTTTACAAAAAGGTACAATCTGAGAGATTATTTTAACTTTAATATTGAAACATTAAATTGGCGGAACAGACAAGAGATTGTTTCTATTTTCTTGAAACAACGTTAAGGCAAAGATCCCGCTTACCCTGCATTAGAGCTTTATAGTACGTTAAGGTGACGTTGATACCACATACATACAACTATTAAAACGTCGTTGCATTGTTATAAATAGTCTGTTATTTAACGTTCATAAGAGGATATTTTTCATAGCGGGTGTATAATTTACAATGCAGGCAATAAAGAATCTGCGGTACATGACCTTATGGACGTGGATCACTTGGAGTTAAAACAAAGAAGAGGCCATAACCTAAAATTCTATTTAGTCACATATAATAGTTTGGTGTTTGATTGTAATATTTTAATTATGAACGTATTCCTGTGTTTGCTGTGTCAGATAATTTGGTTTTGATCATGTAGTGTGATTATTATCACACGCCAATTCATTATATTGTTTATGATTATCAAGAACTGATGGAATTCTATAAAAACTGACACGTTATTTTCACAACCCACCACAGAATAAAAACTTAGCATTTTAATTAAAAATATAAGGAGACAAAAATTGAAAAAGTTATTTAATAAGTACAATGGTATTTTTATAACATAAGGAACGGAAGTGAGGTTATGATTTGTTATTTGTTTATCCTCCAAGAAAACGACCTTGAATAACGTTACGTTACGTGCATAGGCTAAGTTAATGATAAAATAAATGCTCATGTTTTTATCAATTTAAGAATACATCTATCAAAGGCAGATTTAGAGGGAGAGCGCAGAGGCGCGCGCCCACCCCCGAGTGTCATAACCCAAGCAGCACAAAAAGTTGTAGTTTGGACATCATCATATTATAGTTGCTAGAAAGATTGATTGTTTGGTTATAGTGGCTATTATAAAAAGCGCATTATTTACGTTTTATTAAAATTAAAATATCTAATTAGTAAATTATAACGTTATTTTAGAGGTAAATTTAACAAAATATTGGAAATTAAACGTAATCGCCGCTGTTCGGATTGTTCTTGTTTGATAGAAAACATGGCGTTAAGGTGGCATAATTTGGAATACGTTTTCGGTAATGATGCTAGAAATAGGCCAGAATATGACTAAAATATTACTAACAAATTTTTTTAGCCGAATCGCAAATTTAACTGGTAATGTTGGCTAAAGTACAACACGAAATCTGACGAGAAATTTGGCTAAAACGGTTAGCAAGTTTCTCGCCAAAAAATAGCAAAACTATGGTCTATAAAAACATAACCTGACACAGACGAGAAAATTGCTACTATTTTATCTGCAAGTTCACTACCACTACATAATATCCATATTATATTGTCTGTGCATTTTGATTTCATCTTTATTTAATTTACTACTTCAAATATGTACATACAGAACTCCGTTCCTTGAGGGATTCAGGTATACGATTAAAGATGTTTCAGGAAGACCCTCCCAGAACGTATTCAACAAATACCGGTTTGAACCAATTACCTTCGAGGATTAATTATTATTTCAAGTATTTGCCTAATAAAACAAATTGACCTTTAGTTCAAGGCGGTTTCAAAATAAACATTAATACAAGTTATCGTACACATGGTAAGTATACTAAAGTTAAAGAAGAACCCACTTAGGTCTTATTACAATAGAAAATCATTAACGGAAAAAACACTTCGTTACATTATAAAGAGATAATAGGTATAATTAAACTAAACTGAAAAGAAATAAATATACTATAAAGAGGTGGAAAAACAAAGTTCTCTCAAATTTGTTTTATTTTTTTTTATAAACACCATAGTTATTAGATAATATAAACCTAAATTTTTACTTGTATATTATTTCAATTAATTACATACGTCAAATAGTTTAAGTATAAGTAAAGGTAAGAACACAATTTTACAGACACGAGTTTACATTTAATTTCACTCAGTGAATGGTTTTGGGGATTAGTTTCAGTATCTGTCATATATTTAGATGTGAAGTATGTAAACACTGCCAACAACACTTTGTTTTAATTTTACATACCTACCCCTGCTGTTTAGTCCCAAAATAGGCTTTTTATGTCTACAAAATTCCTTTAAGAAAGAAGGTTTAGTAATGACTAAATGCGGAATTAACAGCTAAGAAAATCGCCAAATAAAGTAGTAATGTTTTGACTAATTTCTTGGCCATAGTTTGGATATCAACACTATATTAATAACTAAAACCATGCCAACATATTCTGGTCATTTTTATAGCTGCTATAATGGCAGTATTAGGACTTAACGTTGTTGCCATTTAATTACTTGCTCATACATGACACCATGAAAATGACTTTATAACCAAACCTCCGTGGCCATGTTGTGGCTACTATAAATGACCAGTATATAGCTGAAAAAGGCCATCATTACTGCTTTTGTTGAACCACGATTAAAATAATATGGCCAAAATGCAACTTGAAGAAAGCCATTAAAACGTTTTTATAGCCGAATCTTGGTTATTTCAGCTGAATAGCATGTTTATGCTGCTTGGGAAGCCGGTTGACAAATGATAAAAGTTGTCGATTGGATTTTGTAATTAAAATTTTTCTTTAACCCTGTACTAAGTATTATAGTATTAGCAAAGACTATGCTGCAATCTTTGGTATTAGTTATTAATTACGATTGTTTGTTTTTAAATTAAACTTTTTATTGTAAATGATGTGACCAACTTAGTTTTTTTAAATTAAATACTGAGTTAGTGCGTAGCACCAACTCTAGATCTGCCTTTGATATTTATGTGCATGTATAAATTTTGGGTAAATGATGAAAGTTCTAAAATTAAATGAAGCATTCAACAGTGAAGTTTTTAAAAATAAATATATGCTTTTTGTTTGTTGTGATTCAGCATATTTTTGTTTTCCAAGTAACTTAATTTAAAAATACGTCCAATTTACAAAATTATAATCATCCACTATTGAAAACATCCTAAGCAAAACGAAATTTCACACAGCATTCGATTGCTACATCGTGCATGCCCAGCTCCACACCAATAAGCCTTAATCTCCGCCTCTCAATGTATTCTCTTAAGAGGCTGTTGGCTTATATCAGCCATTTTATAGCCACGAGGCGGGGTTTTCCACCCACAGCATCAATATTATGTGAAAACCATGAAGTTTCACAAGTTCCACTCAAATGGTCACTGATATTTGTCTTAAGCACAGCTGATATAATTCTTAAGTGAATTAAATGAACATTTTTCTGATATATCTGAATGCTTCGGTTAACCTGGCGCTAAGTTCTCATGTAATTCTATGCACACTAAACGATTTTAATGCTAAATTTACTTCATATGGACAGTTAATTATTACACTTAAAAGTGATATTATAAACTTTTTTGAGTACATGTGGTGCTAATGAACTGTTGTTTAATGTGTTGTTGGTGAAGTTTGTTTTTGGTGTAATAAAAGATGGACACCGGTAAGTTATTGTATTATTATCAAATTCGCAACAATGAAAGAAATAGGAATACCCAGTTAATTTATTTTAATAATATAATAATATTCTTTCTCGTTCTTTTGGAGTTGATTAATAGCTGCTGAAACTGAATTTGCAAAATAAATGAAGAAAATGTGTAGATACCTACGAAATAGTAAATAGTCCGTCAATAAATAAATTACTTATTTCAGGATCAGGAAACTTTTAGAATTTATTTTAAATGTAAAGTATATATAGATTATATAGGGTGTTTCACTTCGAGGGGTGATTCCTCTCATCAAAGAAACCCAAAAAAAAAAAACGAGAATAACATTTTTTCTTAAAATGCTTCCTAAGAGGTCTACGATGCTTTTAAAGTGTAGGATTAAATTGACTTTTTAAATAATTACCCAGTGTTGGTTAAAAGTACTGACTTCAGACTTGACAGGGAAAATTGTAGTAACGTACGCGTCGGAGTTGGGGCGGGTAGGTGATAGAATCTTACATAAAAAAGTTAGTTGCAACCGAACGGATTTTTGTTTGTTGATTTGGATACACCATCGTTAATTAAAACTTTTGCCTTCCTTCAGTTTTTCGTACGTATCGTACCATTCACGAGTAAAAATTAAAAAATCATTAGAATGTTGTGAGCACTGTTAGCAGCGAATTTCGTTTATGAGTGATTTAAGTTGTCTTTGTAAACGTAATTCTTTTGGTATATTAATTAATGGAAATATATGGGTGGATTCTTATTAAATTCCGACAAGCATTTGTCATGAAAATTCGATTTTCAGGTAAAAAAGATAATTTTAACTTTTTAATATTCATATAAGAAAAAAATTATGTTTTAATAAAAAAATCCCAAATAACAAAGGCGGCCATTCCTCGATAAAACCAACTGACATGTGACAGTGTTATGAAAAAAAATACTTAAGTAATACATTTTTTAATTCGATCTGTTAACCATTTCGCGATTATAAATGATTATTCAAATGCTGATCTAGCTGATATGCATTTAATTTATGGTGCAGCTGATGGTAATGGGCGGAAGCAGCTAGATTCTACCAGGAACGCTTCCCAAATCAGCGGCAACCTCAGCATATTTTCTTCAGGGCACATCCCCTTTTACGAGAAATTGGGTCACTAAATAAACCTACGAGAATTTTGAAGAGGATATATTGGAGCAAATAGCAAAAAATCCATCGACAAGTACCTGTGCCATAACTCACACTTTCAACATTTCTATTCTTTTTGTTTGGAGGATACTCAAGGAACATCAACACTATCCGTACCATATCCAAAAAGATATATTGTCAAGAATTTCAGGAATTTGCGTCGTGTTGAATATTGTACTTGGTTTGTGAATCAATCTATTGCCGCGTCGTAATTTTGTGCAAGTGTGATTATTTTCGGACGAATCTTGTTTCACTAGACATAGTCTGTACAATATGCACAATTACCATAGCTGGGACTACGAGAATCTTCATGCTCATATGATACATTGTCTTTCCGTCAATATATGGGCTGGGCTTGTTGATGACTATCTAATTGGATCCCACATTTTCCCATAGCAACGCCTCAAACCTATCTGGAATTTTTTATCAACACTTTCAATTTTGCTGGATAGTATTCCTCAGAACATTCTAGCTCGAATGATATTTCAGTACGATGGCTCAAGTCCGGTTGCAAATAACATTTTCTTCTTCAGTTAACAAAATACCTGTCAATACATGTATTTTGTTAACTGAGGAACGAAAATGTTCAAAACAGATCGAGCTGTTCAAACTGCTATTGAAATGTTAGGTACTTCTTTAAAGATAATGGAAAAATGTTTTAAATAATGCGTTAGATATATAAATGATTTTCTGAAAAAGTATTTGAAATAAATTGAGATAATTTGCCCTAATTGACCTCTGCAGATAAACTAAAAAATAATTTTGAAAATTATAAATATAGGCGGTGTTACGACAAAAAGGCGTAAGCGACAATAATCTGAAAATGAGTTTATTATGGAAAACATATCGTAAGAGCCTTTCGGTTAACACAACGGTTGAATCCACCAAAAAATTCGAGAATCGTTGAAATTGAGGTTGAAGTGGCGTAATCGATAATTTCAGTTGGAATAAAGTGAAAATATAAATTAATAAATGCCGAAATTTCATAGTGGCACGCACTGATATTCTCAGATGCGATTATTTTAACACCCTGGACAAGATATTTTTGTTTAACTATTTTTAACTGTTAAAAAAATTAAACCTGGAATAACACATTTTTCATGTTTAACAATTACATGTTTAACAATTTTTGGCTTTCCTGTACAATTTGGTAAAAGCCGCTTACGCCTTTTTGTCGAAACACCATCGAATGTAAAGTTTAGTTCAAACTTATTTGCAACAAAATATCTGATGTGACCAGCACATAATTTTCTTATACCAGTATATCATCCTGATCTAAAAAAATCATTCTTTTTAATTATTTCCTCACCCCTCAAAGTGAGGAAGTTATGTATTCGTGAAAAAAAATATGAAAATTTTTATTGCATTTCTGGACAAATCTCGAAAAATTATGACGATACACAAAATTTCAGACAGAAAAATTTTCCGTCTGTGTGTGTGTGTGTGTGGTTCGCAATAGCAACTACAGTTTTTGAGATAAAGCTTTCAAATTTGGTACACACTTTCTAGAGGTCAAGGAAGAGATTGAGTTCGTTGATGAATAAAATCGGTTCCAATATCTAAAAAAAATATTAGTGACATTCCATCAATGTGACTTTTTTGAAACGTCAAAATATGACTTTTTTTGAAACGTCAAAAAATGTGACTTTCTTGAAACGTCAAAGTGACTTTTTGAACCGTTAGTGACTTTTTGAAACGTCAAAATGTGACTTATTTGAAACGTCAAAAATGTGACTTTTTTTGAAACGTCAAAAATTACTTTTATTATAAACTTCACCACACGTCAAGTTTTACTACTGTGAGGAAGGTCTGATCCCAAAGTAATTGGCAGCGGTATTTTTCACTTATCTCAATTAAATTTTAAAAGCATACCTTGAAATGTTTCATTAACATTTTTAAGTAATTAATTTTCAGCGTCCTTCGATGCTGTTAATAATTCATGTCATAATCTTAGTAATTTCTTCTTATTGACATTGACATTTTTGTAATTAAATTAGACATTTCAAATGTCAAACTGCCAAATTTATCCTAACCCCATTTTATGAGGTTCAGTGTGTACAAAATTTCAGTTTACGTCAGTTTTATTTAAGTACTTGAAAAATATATTTTATATAGAAGAAATGATTTATAATCTTTCATCAAGAATATGTATTTTTTTGTAAAGTCAAATACAAAAAAGTTTGGGTCCTGTGGACATCATTTTAGCTTGCCAATTTTGCTCATCACCTAATTCATCATTGTCTTTGACCTTTAGAACATGTGTACCAAATTTGAAAGCTTTATCTCAAAAAAACTGTTGTTGCTATCGCGATACTACAGAAATTCAGACATATTTTTTTCCATAGTTATGCTTTTTCATTATAATTCATCGAATTCATCTAGAAATGCAATAAAAATTTTTAAATTTTTTGTCTCGAATTGTACCTTTTTTCTTTTTTCATTCATTATGTCTCTTCTGGTGGTACCACATTCACCAAAATTAATGTGTTACTTAAAATTTTGTTCAAAATCTTAATTGCCAGATACTATATGTATAATAATAAATACAATAAAAAAGAAAATAGGTAATAGTCACTAACAGAAACAATGTAAAATTAAAACCTATCTAACAAACTGCTGAGAAAATATTTCGGCATTGAATTAATAGAAGATAAGGGTTTAGTATAGATTGTAATTCTTAAATTTTTTTATTAATTTTTTGAAGGAATTATTTATGAACTTGGTTTATTTAATAAAGTCGTCATCTGAAAAAAATGTATTTAGTGTTCAGTTATATTACTACAGTCAACTATTTGTTATAAATTTCAGTCACGCAAAGGACATTTAAAGCAGTATTTACGTTATTCATATTTGTTCTGTTATCGTAAGTTGAATGGTTCATATTTTCTTACCAATAAGGAAATAACTTAGCCATAGTTATTGCTAATAATAGTAAAAACACTCTTTAAGTTGTACCAAACAATAACCTATTCAATAAACTACAGTTTGCTTTAAGCGTAAGAAACAGAAACGCAACTTTGTAATAACAGAATCGAGGAAAAAGTTTGAAAAAATGAGACTAAGCTTAGTTTCTCAATTTTGTCTTCTTATAATATATGTATAATGGCTACTATAGATTTATATTGATATATAGTGTGTCCCCGGATTGAAGAAACGATAGGTGAAAGAGACAAAAAATTTTAGAGTTCAAATTTTGTGTCATTTGGAGTTCCCCTGCTGAATCAAGTATGCCTTTGAAATTTACAAAAAGTTATTTTTCTCCCCAGTAAAGTGCCTTTTCTGTAAGAGATACATCAGAATATTATAAAGAAGATTTGTTCAGAATGATAAATTATGGTGTGCAAAATTTCATAGCCATCTGCCTACTTTCATATTTTGCCTTATTTTTGTTTTTTTTTTTTTTTTAAATACGATAGTTACTATGTTAAAGATGTTTAAACATGTTGTTATTAAAATTTGTTCTGACTGATAAATTATGCAAGTGTGTAAAATTTTAAGATTTTTCCGACTTATATCAAGATTATTTCCATACTATTCCGAAAAATCAAAAGTGTGCTGGGTGTAACAAAATAGGAATAAAATAACGCTGTAACAATTGTAGTAAAAATTTAATGCGTTTCAATTAAATTTTTTCTGAGCTTTGAAATCAATCTCAAATTTTGAAAATACCGCTATAAAAGGTATTATGCTTACTTTACCAGAACGGATCTACTTAGTTCAGTGTTATGGTACAGATAAATTAAAAATTCCAGCGGTTATTAGACTTTTTAATATGAAGTTTCCAAATACAGTCTTGGTCAAATCTACAATCCTCAGACTGATTAGAAAATTTCTTGCTACCGGCAGCATACTTAGTAAAATGGAAAAAATAGAAGGATTTTATTGAATATGATGTAAGTACTGTGTTCGCAATGGATTTTGTTAGGAGAACAGCTCAAGCCGTCACTGAGAAAAGGTCTACGGAGCTGGGCATTCGTAAAATACATTTACAACTTATTTATAAAGGAAAAATGATAAAACCATTTAAAGCCAGATTTCTTCACACAGAAGGAGATGAATCCCGAAGGTTGGAATTTTTTCTTTCTTTAGGTGAGAAAATTCTAGAGGATCGAAATTTCCATCGACTTTTACAACTAATGGTGTACTTTCATCACAGAATTGTCGATATTGGTCTGAAAGTAATCCCAATTACGTAATAAATTGTAAATATTCTATCAGTTTGGTGTAATTGGGCCAAATTTTATTGAGGGAAGACAACTATGATTCGTATTTAAATATTTTGAATCAGTTTCTGGACAAATTGCCTTACGAACTAAGATTTTCTTCATATTTTCAACACGATGGCTTGTCCTGTTCATTCAACTATAAAAGTATGTGAATGGCTGAATAAGCATTTTCAAAAAAATGGATAGCCAATGCCGGTCCCATTTTTGGCCGTTCAGATCTCCAGATCTAACAGTAATGGAGTTTTACTTTTGGAGTCGGATGAAACAAATTGTATATTTGAATAGGATTCCCAGTGATATATAAGTTTTGAAAAATAGCATTAGAGAAGCTATTAATTCTATTTCCCTTGAGGAGATTAGAGTAGCTTCCAATAAATTATAGAAAAATTTAGAGAAATGTGCGAGTATAGACGGTAGACTTGTTGAAAGAATTAATATTTCAGATATTATTTTTAGGTTGGAAATAAATCTTAAAATTTTACACACTTGCATAATTTATCATTCAGAACAACTTTTCTTAACAAAATTTTAAATATCCTTAACATGGTAACTATTTTATTTAAAAGAAACTAAAAAAATAAGGCAAAATGTTAAAGTAAACAGATGCATATGGGTTTAAAATGTTGCACACGTACATAATTTATCATTCTGAACAACTTTTCTTTAAAACATTTTGTCGTTTCTCTTACAGAAAAAACACTTTACTGGGGAGAAAAAACAACTTTTTTTGTAAATTTCAAAAACATACTTAATTTTTCGATAGTAACAATATGGCACAAATTATGGCTAAACTCCAAAAAATAAAATTTTAATTCTAAAATTTTTTGTCTTTTCCACCTATCGTATGTATGTATATATATATACAATATATATATATATATATATATATATATATATATATATATATATATATATATATATATATATATATATATATATATATATATATATATATATGTATATATATATGTATATATATATATATATATATATATATATATATATATATATATATATATATATATATATATATATATATATATATATATATATATATATATAAACATCATTAATCTCATTCATATTATATGGTTCTGATTGTATAAATATGTCCTTGATTGTTTTTTAAAGAGTCGTTGAGTTTTAATTTCTTTTATATATCTGGGTAGGCAGTTATACCACTGCAGACATTTATAATAACAGCCTTTTTCACGTAAGTAAAGCACTTTTATGAACTGGACAATAAATTTATCTTTATGCCATGTGTTATGTTGATGTTTTTTCTAAGGGCATCTTTAAAGTTGTCTCTGTTGTTGTAAACGAAACACAAACTTTCATATACATATACACCTGATACAGTTAATACTTTAAGAGTTCTGAACAGACCACGACATGAATCGCTTACTCTGTGTCCTGTCATGACCCTAATTACTCTTTTCTGGATCCTAAAAACCTCCTGACTGTGTGAACCCCCTTAAAATATTATTACATAGGTCATTAATGAATAGAAGTTACCATAGTAAACTGGTAATGGCGTGCCTCTCATCTACCACTTTTTTTAGTTTCTTAATTGAGTAGCAAACTTTTGCTGAGTTTTCCACAGAGCAAGTGCACATGATCCGACCAACTCATATTCTGATCAACAGTGACCCCCAAGAATTTAATTGAGTTTGTGAACGCGATGTCTACATCATTAATTTTTATTTCTGCAGGATAGGTCTTATCATTTCTACTGTGTCTGAATAGTATGCAGTTGGTTTTGCCCGTATTTAACAGTAATAAATTATTATGAAACCAATCTGTGATTAGTGACATACTTGCCAGTGTCTTTTCTTCTATTATGGTAAAAGTTTTTTCAGAAATTAAAACAATTATTGTATCATTTGCGTATTTTGTTAAAATAATTGCATCATCTGTGATTATCGTCGATAGGTCGTTTATATATAATATGAATAAGATCGGACCAAGCATACTGCCCTGTGGGAACTCCCATGGTTATGCCTTTTGATTCTGAGTAATAGTCTGTACCATTGTCTTTAATATTTACTTTTTGAATATGTCCCTTAAGGTAGGAATTAAACCAATCATATGCTCGTCCTCGTATACCTATTTTTTCCAGCTTATTTAAAAGTATATCATGATTCACACAGTCAAAAGCCTTAGACAGATCCAGAAACACTCCGAGCACAAGGTATCCTTCATCTAATGATTTTGGAATTTTTCCACAAAACTGAAAATTGCGATTTGTAGCAATAATTTTGTGAAGATCAAGAAAGGATAATGATCTTGTAGACATGGTTATTTCAAATACTCGAAGCTCGATAGCATCCTTATAGGTCTATGATTTTCCATTTGAAGTGGGTCTCCTTTTTTATATATAGGTTTAACGGCTGCAACTTTCAGTCTTTTTGGAAAGACACCTTTTGATAGGGACTCATTAATGATATATTATTATGTTAGTGGTTCAACTATGAAAAGACTGATCTTTTTTAACAATATATTAGAAATATGATCATCTCCAGCAGAGAATTTGTTTTTTTAAATTATTTATTATTTCTAACACTTCCTTTTGAGTTACTTCTGAAAGATATATCGAATTTACGTTTATCGATATATGTGCTAAATTGGGGTTTACTGGACTCCTGCGAACAAGGTTAGGTGCCGTTGTAATGAAAAAAATTATTAAATGCGTTACTTGCTTCTAAAGCAGAAGTAATGGTTTCGTTATTTATAACAATTCCTTCGAATTCATTATATTTTTGGCTAATTTTGTTGTTTTCAGCATTTATAATATTCCATACAGCTTTGGTTTTATTATCTGAATTGATTATTTTATGTATATATATATATATATATATATATATATATATATATATATATATATATATATATATATATATATATATACCGGGTGGCCCAGGGACTAGGGAACCCCCCAAATTTTTCTACAATTTTTGAGATAGAAATTTGAAATTTGTAGGGATGAATCAAGACAAAAATTGTAATTTTTTGATCCACCCGCGCAAAAAAAAGTCACTTCCGGTTTAACCGGAAGTGACTTCAACTTTCTTATTTTAAATAGCACCCTGTATATTTAGGTGATTTTTCTGATGAATATTTAATTTCCCTTTATAAAGCTTTTTTCAGATTTAAAATCGGCTCATAAATAACCTAGACAATTACATTTGTTTGTTTCTTTTAAGAAGGCCATGAATCTAATAAACGAAATACATTATAAATAAAATAATTGTCAACACTCGTTGTAAGGGTGTCTACCATCATTACTATTATGTAATTGTAATTATTTCTCATATCGTTTATTTCTTTATTAACGTTTGTTTATTTTTTTTCGGTATGTTTATTTTTTACATTTCGTACTACCATAACTTGCTTATTTTGAATAGCATCCTGTGTGTTTTATGTGGTGTTTTTCTTCTCATCAAATTATTCTCTCCGATGATGTATGTATTTGTTATGATAATAACGTTATTAATGCACAAAATGTCGAACATAAAATATTCCTGATACTGTTTTCACTCTTTTCTATGAGTAGGCTGTGTACTCGTATACCTAGGTACGTGAAAATGTAATTTTTAAGTGATCCAATTGTTTACACTTATCAAATTATACCTATTGTAGTATAATAATAATAGTAATAACAAAAAGCATAAATTTATTTAATAATTAAACATGTACTTCTACCCTACCCGACAAAATGACTATTCATTGCAAATAAAGAAACTAGGAAGTAAGTTTTGGAAGACCAGAGTTATGAACTAGAAAATAATGAAGAAATAGCGAGTACTATACATTGAACTAAACTACAGAAACTTATAAAAACTGAACTAAATTAAATGTTAAATAACTAAAACCTTATAAATTTTGTTCAAAATGGCCTCGGTTTACTTGAATACAAGCACGAATTCTTTCTGAATGTTCTCTCATTACATTTCGTAAGTTTTGGGGATTTATGTTATTAATTGCCTGTCTCACTCTATCCTCGAGATCTTATCTACATTATTTTTTAAATATCCCCACAAATAATAGTCTAATGGACTCAAGTCCGGTGATCTCGCACCATCTAGTTGGATCATGAGTACCTATCCAGTGATCTCCAAAACGATTATTTAAATATCTTCTAACCTCAAGTGTATTATGGGGCGGAGCTCCATTCTGTTGGAAAAATAACATTCTTTCTCGAGCAATAGGTAAATTCTCTAAAGTAAAACGTATTTTGCAAATAATTAAGTGAAATTTACAGAAAATGTTATTTAACATTTAATTTAGTTCAGTTTTTATAAGTTTCTGTACTTTAGTTAAATGCATAGTATTCACTATTTCTTCATTATTTTCTAGTTTATAACTCTGGTCTTCCAAAACTTACTTCCTAGTTTCTTTATTTGCAATGAATAGTTCATTTTGTCGGGTAGGGCAGATGTACATGTTTAATTATTAAATAAATTTATGCTTTTTGTTATTACGATTATTTTTATACTACAATAGGTATAATTTGATGTAAACAATTGGATCACTTAAAATTACATTTTCACGTACCTAGGTATACGAGTACACAGCCTACTCATAGAAAAGAGTGAAAACAGTATCAGGAATATTTTATGTTCGACATTTTGTGCATTAATAACGTTATTATTATAACAAATACATACATCATCGGAAAGAATAATTTGATGAGAAGAAAAACACCACATAAAACACACAGGATGCTATTCAAAATAAGCAAGTTATGGTAGTACGAAATGTAAAAAATAAACATATCGAAAAAAAAAATAAACAAACGTAAATAAAGAAATAAACGATATGTGAAATAATTACAATTACATAATAGTAATGATGGTAGACACTCTTACAACGCGTATTGACAATTATTTTATTTATAATGTATTTTGTTTATTAGATTCATGGCCTTCTTAAAAGAAACAAAAACAAATGTAATTGTCTAGGTTATTTATGAACCGATTTTAAATCTGAAAAAAGCTTTATAAAGGAAAAATTAAATATTCATCAGAAAAATCACCTAAATATACAGGGTGCTATTTAAAATAAGAAAGTTGGAGTCACTTCCCGGTTAAACCGGAAGTAACTTTTTTGCGCGGGTGGATCAAAAATTACAATTTTTGTCTTGATTCATCCCTACAAATTTCAAATTTCTATCTTAAAAATTGTAGAAAAATTTGGGGGGTTCCCTAGTACCTGGGCCACCGTATATATATATATATATATATATATATATATATATATATATATATATATATATATATATATATATATATATATATATATATATATATATATATATATATATATATATATATATATATATCCTAAGATGGAGATCCTTTTTATTCATTTCGTATTCAAGTGAGATCCGTTTTGAAAGGTGAGCCGATTTTGGATCTCATCTTGCTTGCGGATACGGGCGTCATATGTTCAGTTGGATCATTAACAACTAATTTCAAATTTTACTGTGGATCTCATTTTTACCGAAAATTTCACATTTTATACATCTGTAGTTCAGATTCGTCGGCTGTAGAGGGAGTACAGCTCGTCTTTATGTTGTAGATGTATGTATGTAAAGATGAGATCCGTCCAAGACGGCAACGTTGCAATCATTCGTGTCAATATTCATGTTAGAATTTAGGGTAAAAGCAGTGTTAATTTACAATGACTTATATAAAATCAGTATTTTATAAAATATGCATGACATATAAAATACTTATTTTATATCATTGTAAAAATACGAAAAAGTAATTTTTACTTCTTATTTTCTACTGCTTATCCCGTTTAGCTGATTTGTGTTTTTATTAATACATTTTTTAATAATTAACAAATATTTCATATTATTTGAATTAGTATATTTTGTTAAAAAAGAGGACATGTATGTATATTAAAAACTATTGCTTAACATTACTTGTTAATGAGGTAATTTAATTATGAACTACAGTATTTATTAATTATAAATATTTATTCTTGCAGTTACTGATTAGCGTAATACCTTAGTTTTACAATAAAACAATATTATTCAATAATATGCTATTTTATTTGTTAATAAATATACCAACAATATAGTGCGGTGATAATGTATGGACAAATTCAATAAAACTTTCAGGAAAATTTCGCAAAAAAATCCTCGGACAGGACTAATTTGTTTTTCAAAACGGCATCTTTTCTGATAAATGTCATTCTTTGATTAGGCTTTATTTTCGAGCTATGACGTCATCGGTCTTTTTTTTTTTTAATAGCAACCTATATATTTTTCTATGGATTCGAATAGAGGACTTCTTTTCTGCATACGCTGATGTAAAAAAGTGGCATGTTGAAGAGGAAAAATTGAAGATAGTTCTCAAAATTACAGTCTTGATCAAAATTTTAAACATTTATTATAAGTTTCTAAGTCTATTTTAAGTTCGTCTTCAGTGTAATAATTATTACCTAATTAATTCAATATGTCAATAGATTATTTAGTAATTTTTTACTTTCATGACAATTTTATTTTATTTTAGAATGAATCAAAAATTTTGTTTTTTGAATCGAAATTTTTTATTTCATTTTTTTTAATTGTGAAGTCGCTGTCATTTTCTTAACCGTCAGCTGATATATTTTCGATGGATTTGATTAGAGGTTTGAATTCTAGATACGGCGATATGGAGATCGTTGTCCAAGCTTATTTTTATAATTTTTAAAATGACTGAAACTTTGAATTCAAATATGTCAAAAACTTTCCTCTTCAACAGCCACTTTTTTATAACAGTGTATACAGAAAAGCGTCTTCTATACGAATCCAAAAAAAATATATAGGTTGCTATTTAAAAAAAATGCCGATGACATCATAGCTCGAAAACAAACACAATAAAAGAATGCCATTTATCAGAAAAGATGCCTTTTTGAAAAACAAAATTGATCTGTCTGAGAATTTTTTGCGAAAACCTTCCTGGAAAGTTTTATTGAATTTGTTCCATACATTATCACCACACTGTATAATTGATTAGTAATAAATAAATCATTCTTGAAAAAAATATTATTTGGGAAAAAAGCGTTATTACTCGGTTATTAATAATAATTTAATGTTACTGATAAATAAATGTAGTCCAAATAAGCGTCCTTTTAATTAAGGTGCAAATTATTCAGTGTAAACTGTACTTTTTTCATTATTTCTCGAGCGTAAAACATGTTTATGGTGATAGTGAAAGAAAAAAGCATGAAAAAAAATGCCATTATTTCACACTGGCGTATAGCCGAATCATAAGAATGCATTGAACACAACAATTGAAGTTGTCTCGCGATCTTCGCTAGAATCGTCTTTAGATTTGTGCTGTGATGTTTGTGTTAATTTAATTAATAATTATTAAAATTTAATTTTTTCTAACTGCACACAGTTGTGAAAAGGTATTGTATGAAACATGCAAGTGTCTTTTTTTCACCATGGGATCGCCGCACTCGCCTACAGTTCGTGCGGCCAAACTTCCCATTCGTGAAAAAATACTACTTTATGCACTTGTTGCATAAATAACTATACTTTGTAAATAATTAGGAGCTCCTAGCTAGTATTTTAAATAAGAAATACATATACTTACACTACAAGAAAAACAAATTAAGTAAATTGTAATTTCTCAAAGTGTTAGAAAATGAGGAACAAATCAAATCATGAGAAAATGGTGATTTCATTTTATTTATTTTTTTGAGGAGGTGGGCAATTCCGGACGGATTTTTTTTTTTTAATACTTTAATAACATCTACAGTTTTAAGATAATGGACCCGTAACTGTATAATTTTTTTTAATTAAAAGTTTAATTCTTAAAAAATTCCTGTATTACTGTGACCGGTTTCGTGAATAAAGTGATTGCTTTGTCAGATATTCCCGCATTTTCCCAAGCCAATTGTATGGTGGTTACATACATACGAAGTAGATGTAACAGCGTAGACAGAACAGATTCAGCGAGGAAACAGAAAGCTTATTGCCATTTTCTAAATATTAAAAAAATATGGTTGATGTAAAGAAATCCTTTATTATAAAATAACATTTCAGTATTATAAACCATTAGACATTAATCGTTGTTTAAATTATAGAATCGCTTACATGCTTGAAGTTAAAAGAAATTAAAATTGTAAAAAGGTTCATTTGATATAATACTTACAGGGAAAATGCTCCTTTTTAGAAATTTGGCAACGGAGCTAGTTGAATATTAAGCTTTTAACAATTTGAATGCGCGCGTCGTATCTACGCTGTTACGACATTATGAGACCGCCGATTGCTTTCATTTGTGAAAAATAACCTCTTTTTTCTACATTTTCATTTCACAATTAAACAAAATATGGTTACTAAAATTATATTTTAGTAATATTTATAGTGAATTAAAGGTCTCTACTATAATACCATGATGTTTCTTTTTGTAATTTTGATTACAGTCCCCTGCCTATTCCGGAATGAAGCTTCTAATTGCCAAGAATTAAAACATATAGGACGCAGCCTGTAACGTTGTATAATTTATGTATAATGCAGATATTTGCAGACTACTATAATATGTAGTAAAGAAATTAAATTAAATGTTAGTTCACTATGTCTCCTGAGTCCATGTGGATATATTTTTAAATTCTACCTTTGCCCAACATTTTGACAGTAAATGAGTATATTAGTTTTTGGGGTCAAGAGACTCTATCAGCCCCTTATTTTTTACATGTACGCCCATGGCTCTTAGAGTGGCTTAAGTAAAATCAAAATTTATTTCTAATATTTTTTTGTTCTACTTTTTTTTCATAAGTGCCTTACAGTCGATTTCATACTCTCATAAAGGGACTTGAACAAAAAGTCTACATTAGATCCATTTTATTTTTATGTTTAAGTCAGTAAAACTGTTTTTGGCTCAATAGCTACATTTAAAACAACTTTACATTTTATTGCCAGTGGGTAGAGTAAAAATTTTTTTCAAAAAATATAATATATATATATATATAAAAAATATAATATATATATATATATATATATATATATATATATATATATATATATATATATATATATATATATATATATATATATATATATATATATTAGAACAGTTAGTAGTCTTTTGTAAATTTTATTTAATTCTATCTTTGAAATCCCATAACTTTTTAAAGGGGGGCACAATTGCATAGAGGTAAGTTACATTAAATTGCGTTTATTTGACCAGGAATCGCCCATTAAATTTATAACATGCCTTTTTGATACACCCGATATAAAGACACCGCTTGTTTTTATAATTTATGTCTTTATGGTTTACTATACTTTTTGATACAATAAGATACGTTAGAAATATTCGGATATATCTAGGTTTCTTCAAAGTTTTATCTTCGAACCTGTAGGATATCACGATTTTCATTTATTCACTCTTATTAACAAATAAACTTATAATTCTTTTTCCTCGAGACATTATGTTACCGCTTAATGGCACAACACGACAATAAAATTTAAACATCGATTTTAATACCGATCTAATTGTTCTTCAATAGCCCTAATAAAAGTTTCGTTTGCAAATCGCTCGGGAGTCCCAATACCATAATAAATAAGTTTTTCGGTTAATTCTGAAGTTAATATTGATTCTTATTTAGAATTATAAGATTGGACCACATTATTGATAAATAATTTAGAGAAACATATTGTCAATGTCGAAACTAGATTACTACAAAAAATAAAATAATTCGACCACATCGCAAACTTAGGCACTCATAACATTTAGTCTTAGTAAATCTATCCATTGACGTCAAAAGGTCAAGAATAGTAGACTAAAGTCTCTTGAATGGCACATGTCAATAAAAAAACTGTAATGAGAACCGGCAACGTCGGTGGATCTCAACAAGTACTGAAATATTTCAAAATATACAACCCTAGGATCCCATCTTACCCATATTTAATCTCAGATCTCAACTTGTATGATATATTTCGTGTAAGTTACTAAATCGGCAAAATTTGTTTCCCCTCTTTTGATGCCTTTAATGAGAATACACTGAAATGCATATTGTACTTTTTTTTTTCTCTAAAATATTGAATCTTCCATGTGGATCTAGGGTTGTCTAAAAAATATAAGGATCTCGACTTGCATAGAAAACGTGTATATATATATATATATATATATATATATATATATATATATATATATATATATATATATATATATATATATATATATATATATATATATATATATATATATATGTATATATATATATGTATATATATATGTATATGTATATATGTGTATATATATGTGTGTATATATATGTGTATATATATATATATATATATATATATATGTATATATGTATATATATATATGTGTATATATATATGTGTATATATAGATGTGTATATATATATATGTATATATATATATATATATATATATATATGTATATATATATATGTATATATATATATATATATATATATATATATATATAACCATATATATATATATATATATATATATATATATATATATATATATACATATATATACATATATACCATATATATATATATATATATATATATATATACACGTTTTCCTTCATACCCAAGTCCTTAACCAGATCACATGGAGAAATTTAATATTTTAGAAAAAAATTTTGTTTATGCATTTCAATGTATTCTCATTAAAAAAGTCAAAAGAAGCAAAATTTTTGCCGGTTGTCTCCGCATAATATATCATACAAGTATAGAGATCTGATTATAAAAGTAGATAAGGATCTACAAATTGCTATATTGTGAAATATTTCATTTTGAATCACCGACGTTATGATTCTATCTGGTTTTTTGTAGTATTGTGATTCGAGAGGCTTTCGTGATATTCTTTTGTTTTTTTGAAGTTTCAAAAAAAATTTTACACAAAAGACATAATGTATATAAGTTTGAGTATATGAATATATTCATTGATATGTTCTCTATTTATCAATAATAATTGGTCCAATATAATTCTAAATAAGAAATCAATGGTAACGAAAAAAATCTTATTTGTATTGTATTAAGTTTACAAGAAATTTAGAACAAAATGAAATTTAATTAGATCGATATTTATTTCAACACAAAATCTCGGGGAAAAAAAACAAAGTTCATTTGATGCTAATAAAAGTGAATGTGAAAATCGTGAATATCAATATTTCTAAATATCTTATCATTATCGAAAATATAGTAAACTATAAAGATATAAAAATTAAAATAAAAGCGATTATCTTTCGTTGTAATAAAACCATAATTACATAAGACGAAAAAAAGTTGAAAAGAGGAGCATTTGGAATTTAAAAGAAAAAGGTTGGGTCCAAAAAAAAGTTTTTGTGTATAACACCCCAAGAAAAAATAATTATAATTTTTTTT
>JANEYF010003174.1:0-33788 GCA_029963845.1 Rhamnusium bicolor
ATGACGTCACAAAATATTTAAAAACTATACATAAAAAATAGGGAAGTTTTTAAAAATCGGTCTGTCCCAGTAATTTTTTGTAATTCGTTCTGTAATAATTTTATCGAATATATAAGTACGTTACTTTACGGACACATTATTTATGTTTTTTTTTTGTTGACATTTTGTCACATTTAGATGAATAATTTTTTTTAGTGACTGATATTTTTATTCCTGCTTTGTTGTTAATTTTTGGAATAATTTGAGACATCCTGCGATTGTACTTTTCATTTTCATGAAATGATACGAAATAATTACCTGTATTGTTAAATAAATTTGGTTTTTCTAAACATTAATTAATTGAATGTTAGAAATCGATAGTCATGTAAAATACAAATTCCAATATAAATGTAATTTTTAACAAATTGTTTTCATGGTGTCTACATTTTTATTAACTGTTTTTATTATTAATTCTGTTAAATACATTTCAGTTTTTTAAATATCATTTTAACACATGTTTTAAATTGTTTTTAAATTTTGCAATATGATGTCAGATGCCAAATCAGATCAGATCTTCAAAACGTAATTAATAGAAATAAAAATCATTGGGATACTTGTATTCGCATACAATAAAAGTTATACTTGTCTTTCGAGGAATTCCAAATGTAATTGGCTTTCTCCACTATGAACTGAATTAAAATTTATATTGTTTCTTTTGTCCTGGAGTGGGTTGGAACCTTTGATGTGAAGATAACACTGACGTAGTTTTCAACGAAACACCAAAACACTATACAGTGCGTTCACAATGAAAGGAATAAATTCAATATAATCTTAACAACGTAATTCTGCAAAAAAAACGCCCGGACACATCGATTTTCAAATTTGAATTTGCACATTTTTGAGACATCTGGCAAGTTAATGTTACTTCCGGTTTTTTCGGAGGTAACAAGTACAAAAAACGTAAAATACTAACTTTTTTAAAAATATTTCCAAGTTATTACATGTTTACTGTATTGCCCATTTACCTCAATGCATTTTTGAATTCGAATAATTATTTCTCGTTGTACATTATGAATCATTTCTAGTGAGATTAGTCGAACTTTTACTTTTAAGTCATTAAAATTGTTTGGTCGATTCCATAAAAAAAAATCTAAATTGGTTATATCAGGTGATCTCGGCGGCTGCATAATAGGTCTCCTTCACCCAATCCATCTATTGGGAAAGATTGCATCTAGAAATTGCCGAAGAGCGATTGCATAGTGTGGAGGTGACCCATCTTGTTGAAACCAAATTATATTATTTGGTACGTCAGGGTCCTATGGGTTGGGAAACAGGACAGCTAAAGCAGATATAAGTTCCAATTGAAGAAATTGTAAATGGTGTTCTTCGTTTAGTGTTCCTTCAAAGAAATAAGGTCCAATAATTCGATTTTCGGCAATTCCTGCCCATACATAAATTTTCTGAGGATATTTTGTGCATCTTTTTGCATCCAATGCGGATTCACTGTCGCCCAATATCTGCAAATTTGTCTAGTTGCGTGAAAACTTAAAGTAGCCTTATCAGAAAAAAGAATGCGTTGTATTAAATTAAAATTTTCGTTGTGCATTCCATTTATTTGTTGGCAGAATTAAAATTTTCGGTCAATGTCATCTTCTGACAATTTATGCACCAATTATACTTTATAGGGATGATATTTAGCTGCTCGAAGAATATTTGACATGATCCCGTTGCCAAATCATAGTTTCGTGAGAGTTCTCTACCGTTACATAGCGATTCTCTTGTACGTGTAACTCGACATTTACCTTAACAACTTCAAGTACCTGTTTTGGTCGGGCTTTAGGTAAATCTCTAACGTGGTCAAACCCTCTAAATTTTTTTTTCATTTTTACTCACACACGATTGGCTAATCGGTGGACGGTCAGGATGATTTTCAATAAATAAGGTACATACCTGCTCCTGATTACGAACTCTATCACCAAAACTAATCATCACAAGCACCTGAGTTCGTTCTGTTTCCATTAAATTCATTTTTGTGGTAAATAACTGACACTTGAAATTACAGACACATGATACTGGTAATTTCAATTACTTTTGATCACTTAAAAATCATGTTAGTGTAGCAAGTTAGTATTTCAAGTTTTTTGTAAATAATAAAAAAAAGTATTCATAATAAAAACCTGTTTACTACATCTTTGGAAACGTCTTTTTATCGTCAAAACAAATCCATACAGAAATACAGGGTGTTACATTTAAAGTAACAAAGTTGTGTCACTTTCGGAGCAACCAGAAGTGACATTGACTTGTGTCTCAAAATGTGCCAATTCAAATTTGAAAATCGACGTGTCCGAGTGTTTTTTGCAAAACCACGTTGTTCAGATTACATTAAATTTATTCATTTTATTGTGAACGCACTGTATACTGCACTCGATCGGTGAACCGTGACCCACTAACCAAAAGCGGGCTGTTTGGGATTGGCTCTCTGTCACTATTTATACTATTTTTATACTTTGTGATTTCCAAGCTTTCAAATGCACCCAGCTGTCTGGTATTTGTTATATTCCTAATTAATCTTAAATTGCTAATATCTATTTTATGGTTATTCTTAAACGCATGTTGTGCAACAGTATACTTATCTATTCTACCATATTTGAGATCGGCCATATGCTCCTTTAATCTAGTTTAAATTGATCGCAAAGAATAACTCTTTGTCATTGCCAGTCACTTCATGAACAGATTCGAGACAAAAAGCAAAAGAAGAATTTGAGTATTTTCCCACAGTTGTAACGAAATTGCAAGCTATTTCATTCCAGGTTGTTGTGTTCCACGATGAATTAAGTTTCTGCTAGTCTAGTCCAGATGGCGCCACTGATTTATACTGGAATAGTTGGTTTTACAGATTTTTTGGCACTAAATATCTATCCATCTTTATTGCTCATACTCTACTCACAAATGTCTGTCTCTTTCCAAACTATAACCGAATTTAGGTGGGAGAACAGAACGAAGCTTCCTTCTTCTTACTAGTGCAGCGTTCAGATGGAAATCATCTATAATTCTGCGGTCTGGTAAAATTTATATGTTTTCTGGTATTATCTTGTGATTTTATGCTAATCATTATTTAAAAAAGTTGCTATATTGATTTAAAGTACCGTTGAGGTAATTTTCATAATAATATTGTACCGTAATTATCTTAATTTACGCCTTGGGCGAATTTGCTTTTCGGTGATCAGTTCACCCTGGTTGTTCTTTGGAACAGCCATCATTAATATTGATTAATATCAATTTATCGTGCCTTGCTGGCAATTTATCTTATATCACTTTGATATTGTAATAATTTCGTGTGTTAATTTAAACTAACTTTCGGTCATTGTAAATTTTAGATTTACTCGGCAACGGATGTCGCCATTTTGTTGTTTTCTGTCTTTGCTTGTTGATGTTTTAGGTCACTTAGCTACGTTGGTAGCACTCTGAAAGTGGTGACTGGTGACATTTGGAGATTGGTACACCTGGTTGGCCCAAACCTATTTGTTTATAACCTGTGAAAATTGTGAAAATGATCTAATTTGGTGCATTTGTTTTGTGGTGGATAATTTTATACCAGTGCATATATTTATCAACCAGATCTCAGAAACGTAAGGTTTTTCTAAATTTAAAATATCGACTGCTTACTTGAACGTTTACTTAGTATTTAATCAGGAACGCTGCTCTAGTGGAACCTTGCCTAGTTCTCTGGCAAAGATACCTGCCTAGTTATCTGGCACTTGACTTTTAATTATCTAAAGTAAACATATAGTCAAGTATATATCTTTATTTTACTTGTTCTGCAATTCATTAGAACCTCTCTCCGAGGAACTAATAAATGATTTAATTTAACGTTACCTCTAAGTTGAAAACTATCTATTGTTTTATATTTAGCAAATATTTATTTACGTTATCTTTCTAGTTGTCTGTCTGTATACAGACATTCTAAATTCTATT
This sequence comes from Rhamnusium bicolor, assembly GCA_029963845.1. Classification (NCBI taxonomy): domain Eukaryota; kingdom Metazoa; phylum Arthropoda; class Insecta; order Coleoptera; family Cerambycidae; genus Rhamnusium; species Rhamnusium bicolor. The sequence continues at coordinate 3,955 of JANEYF010003174.1, forward strand.
TTCTTGAAGATTAACTTCTTTTAGTAAAAAAATATCTTAACATATAGGGAATACCTATTTCACTTTGTTTATTATCGTAGCTACACCTAGTTTATTTGTTGGACTAGTATTTTTTAACGTAACTTTTATTAATACCTAAGTTAGTTGAAGTCTTCAACTTCCTAAAATATTGTAGGATACCGATCCTAGTTTGTAGTTTGTTTAGTTTGCAATTTACTCTGTAAATTTGTGTTAACTCATATTTTGTCTACGTAGCTGGACGTCACAGCTTTTAAGTTTGTTTTGCCTATAATACTGATTTCATAACACTCTCCCCTTTTATGTAAATACCTGGACCAAGAGAAGAGGATAACTGGTGGATCGAACTGATCATTATATACAGGGTGGAGCAGAAAAACGATATTTTACACAACTGACATTTTTTTTTTCTCAAGGGTAACTGCAGTACTGACAGTGGTGAGTCAAATTGACACCAAACCCATTAAGAGCTTAGCCGTTGGTGGATTCTTCGCTGGACTAACCCCTTGGAAGTTAAGTAAGATCTTCGTCCCCAGTGAAAGTTTTATTTGGTCAGAAAAAATTTATGAGAGATCAGTAATTCTAATTTTTTTGTATTCTCTTAATAACGTCATTTTTTTCTCTTTCACATATCATTTTTTTTTTGGTTAGTTGTTGGTCTTCAACCACAATTAATTTTTTTTGCTTGTAAATAATTGTACATATACCTACTTGTTTTGATTATACTTTTATAAAATAATATCTTCTTATTCAACTTCCTTCCCAACCGAATTCAAGTTTTAACGTTATCTTTACCTTTTAAAATAAAATTTTAATTATTTGGTACTTGCAAAAGTCCTGGCGCCCAGCCTAGATTTTGGTGATAACTCAAATCAATCTAAGCCCTTATTCACGACCTGCTCACTGAGCTACCAGTTCATAAGGACAACCCCCAGCTTATTGTGTTATGCCAACAATTGGACGGAGGGTGTTGCAGAGTTTGGCTTAGGTATGTGGATGATACTTTTGCAGTGTTTGATACAAATGTAGCTGATATTGATAACTTTGTTTCTAAATTAAACAGTTATTTCGCGTCAGTTAACGACACATATGAAATTGAAATCTCTGGACAAATACCATTTTTAGATGTAATAATTAGATATAGTGCAAATAAGTTAGAATTTGACATATATACAAAGAAGAGATACCAGTATTCTAAAATATATCACTAAGGACTCTCACCATTGTGCTCAACACAAAATGGCGAGTTTTAATTTTCTAGTTCATCGACTATTAAGCTTCCCCCTCAATAAGGAGAGGTTTGAAAAAGAAAAGGAATTGATTTAGGATATAATAGCGAGTAATGGATATTCTATAAGTTTAATTGATAAAATGAATAGGAAATAAAAATTTAAAGGCACTTCGAAATTCCTCGACCTTTCAAAAAGGAAGAGAAAATCCGAAATTTGTATCAATTCCATTCTATCCTCGATTCACCGTGGTATTGGTAAGATTTTTAAACATATATGTAGGTATGGCAGTGGTTCATTCATCGGGAAATAAACCACAAAAACTTTTAGGCAATCTAAAAGACAAAATTGAAACAAAGAATAGTCACGGATTTACGAAATTAGCTGTAGGACGATAATTAAAAGTATGTTGGTACTGAGACCAAATATTTATTGTCAAGTGACATCTGCTGTCATTAGAAATTTCTCCAGGTTAAGATTTTAGCCACAACTAAGCTTAATTTCTATATTCATTAGTTTACTTACCGCCTCCTGATCGGTAAGTAATCACTTACCGATCGCTAATTTGTAAACCTCTCTTATAGTCCAAGAGCTGGCGTCCAAAATGTGCAAGAGTTTTCTCAAAGCTAATTTTTTGAGATTAAGTTACTTTTTAGTGATGGAAAATAATTGTAGAGTCAGCACTTCCGGTACCGGGACACCTGGCGCTGGGACGCTCGCAAAGGTGTAATATTAATTAACGTCTCTAAACTATTTTCTCAAAGCTCAAAATTTATAGAAAACGAGTAAATATAATATAAAACAAGAATCCAAAAGTCAGACAGCAAAATATAGGGACACGTGGCGTCAGTGCTACTTCATACCTGTCAAGAAAATGACGTGTGTCAAAGTGATTTCTCAAAGCTGAAATTCTCCAAAACATTAATTAAAACTATAATAAAGGAGACAGTCAGACTCATTTATGATAGGACCACGTCAGTCAGCAGTCGATAGATGTGAGAACGGTAACTGTGCGCATTAGTACGCCTTTTCTCAATACATACCATTTATTTTATATAAAAAAATAATTTTAATTGTTTCTTAATAATTGTAATTGTTATATATCAGTTATTATATAGATATCAGTTATTTTATACAAGAAAAAATAATTTTAATTATTTTATAACAGAAAAAAAAAAGAATCATTGATTCATTGAAAAAAAAAACATCTAATCGTCAGAATCATTGCCATCGTCGTGTTCTTCGCCACTATCTTCATCAGAATAAGTCCATATCTACTTTTTGCATACTCTTACTAACCAAATTAACTTGAAAAAGTATGTCATACCACACCATTAAGGTTATTAAAAATTCATAATCACACATGTGTGTTTCCAAAGACATTGATTGCCTCTGATGATTCCTTAGGATCATCCGATGACTCCTGTAAAGCAGAAAGTGCATTACAAACTTCGGGAAACTGATAACGGACCGTTTTTAAACTGTCAAATCAACTCTCCCATCGTATTCGCACATTTGCTTAACTGTTAGATCCTCAACATTTTTCTTAAAGACTTCCCAACGTCTAGTAGAGGCTCCAAAAAGTACACATAACCTTTGCAAAACTCCGAATAGCGTGGTACTTTTCACTGAAGATTTTGCAGCATCTGCAATAACTAAATTAAGCGAATGACATCCACAAGGATTAAAAAATGCTCGTGGGTAATCTTTTAAGAGTTTAGCTTGAACACCTTTGTTTTTCCCCGCCATATTCGCACCATTGTCGTATCCAATTTTTCATGTCTAACTTACAGTTCTCCTGTAATTATTTTAAAAGGATCGTGTACATGTTCTCGCCAGTAGTCTCTTGGACCGGATAAAAACACAAAAAGTGCTCCATTATTTGTACATTATCCCCGCTGATATCGACAACTCGTAACATAAACGACATTTGCTCGACACGGCTATTATCTGGGGTGCAGTCTAAAATAACTGAAAAGTACTTATTAAATTGGCACTTTGAAATTATGCCAGATTTAATGTTAGTTCCCAGAATGTTTATCAGTTCATTTTGAATGTTTTTTCCCAAGTAATGATTATGAATTTCTTTTGTATTAATTTTTCTTAAATGGTCTTTAATAATAGGATCGTACTTGCCCAATAACTGAACCAATCCAAGAAAATTTCCATTTTGAGATGCATATAAACGATCGACGGATCCTCTAAAAGCTAAATTATTTTCTGCCAAATAACCAACAATAGATATTAAACATTCTATTACCTCTTTCCAATAGTCAACCTGTTTTTCAATTTGTTTAATCAAATTCTTATCAATGCCAGCCTTATATTTCAAATTTATTTCGGTATGTCGCCATTTATTATATGCTAAAATGTGGCTTCCAGATCTTTCATGAGACTTTAAATAATCAGCAATATTCTGCCAGTTACCTAAACCTTCTCCCATTGCAAGTTTTGATACTGGCTTATTATCAAAAAGTCGGCAGCAAAAACAATAAACACAGTTTTTGGAATTTGAATATTAAAGCCAATTCTGTAACTCATTTCTCCATTAGATAAAATACGATGACAATGAAAAAGAGAAAAGTGCCTACCTTTGTTTTTTGAATTATTTGGATTAGTATCCTTGGGAAATCGTGAATTAGGACTTTTATGTTTTTCTGGGCCATGTATAACTATTTCATCTCGAGCTGAAACAGTTAGAAATTTTGGCCAATTTCCTGTATCTGAATAGTCATAACATCGGTGTATTATCATTTTCATTTCCTTTGGTTATTTTATCATTATTTTTCGTAGTTTCAGTTTCCATTTCTGCTTCAATTTCAGGATATTTAGCACAACCAACGTTCTCATTGTCGTCTTTAAGGACCTGCACTATTACACATTCTTCACCGCCCTTAAATTCTTCACTGACTTCACTTTCGCTTTCACTAAAATTTATTTGTGGTTCATTCGAAGACGAAGACGTCGAAATTTTTACAAACTTTGACATAAATGCCGAACTTTTTTCAGCTTCTTTCAAAGCTACCATTTTTCTTTTACGATTTTGCGCCCCAGATCATTTCCGAAGACCTTATTATTTTTTGAATTATGACAATATTATAACGTCAACAAACACAATACACAACGCAAATTTAGTTTTTAATAACTAATATACAAAGTCCGAAGAAATCTAGTACAAACTGGCAAGCTGCAACAAAAGATGACACGATAATCTATTATACATATATTAATATGCTAACTGAAGCACTGGAAACTTAAACGCGTACCGTACTATACTGTTATAGTAATAATATTAATATAATAGACTGATTTCAACAATTCGCTTCTTTAGCAAAGAGTAGTTTATTCTTTGTTTTTAGTTAGAGAATAAATAATAAAATTAAATACAAAAAAATTCAGAACTCGGTTAAAGAAGACCGGCAGTCGGTGCTCTATATAAAAACGATAAAACGTAAACATCATAGCCACGCCACTTTGTACTCCGCCGACCGGTATTACTTTGATTTTTTGTTATCATGCAGCACGCCTACCGATAGGCGGGCAGGTGCGGACTTATTTGGAGTGCGTGCTTTTGATTAAAATTTAATTATTCAGAAACTACAACCGACTTGCGGCAAGTCAGCGGCCCCAAGATTCAGCGCCCCAGGCGACCGCCTGGCTCGCCTACCCATCGGGCCGGCCATGGGAACCCACATTCCATTGAGTTATAAAATAAACGATATGTATTGAGAAAAGGCGTACTAATGCGCGCAGTTACCGTTCTCACATTTATCGACTGCTGACTGACGTGGTCCTATTATAAATGAGTCTGAATGTCTCCTTTATTAACTTTATAGTTCTAATTAATGTTTTGGAGAATTTCAGCTTTGAGAAATCACTTTGACACACGTCATTTTTTGACAGGTATGAAGTAGCGCTGACGCTACGTGTCCCTATATTTTGCTGTCTGACTGTTGGATTCTTGTTTTATATTATATTTGCTCGTTCTCTATAAATTTTGAGCTTTGAGAAAACAGTTTAGAGACGTTAATTAATATTACACCTTTGCGAGCGTCCCAGCGCCAGGTGTCCCGGTACCGGAAGTGCTGACTCTACAGTTACTTTCCATCACTAAAAAGTAAGCTAATCTCAAAAAATTAGCTTTGAGAAAACTCTTGCACATTTTGGACGCCAGCTCCCCGACTATTACAAATGCCTCAACAAATTCAGTAAAGGTGTCAAATTACCTAAGCGTGCAAAAAGTTACTTTCCAACCTAAGCCGGGAAAGAAACTTCCGTACAGGCTTTGTATATATATTTTAGACAGTAAATAAATGCACGCAGATAAACTGACTTTCAAAATGCATTTTTCAGTAAAAAATACAACATTAAATTTAAAGTTTTTGCAGTTGTTATTAACTGGTGTTCCAAATACCTGGACATCAACATCATTGTCCATTTTAAATATTTTTTAATATTTTTTAGCACTTACAAGTATTAAAGCGGAATTAACACTGAATCAGACGTCTATCACAAAAATAAATAAACAGTGATTGTCAAAGAGACGATTTCATAAACAATTAGGTTGTAATGAAAAAATGTTACGCATAAAAATTCCCTACTTATTTTATAATAATATTGATGTGTACCTCGTAGTAAAAGCACATTACCAGACTTCAATGCTTGTTGGCCTCGGCTTATTTACATCGTCGTCCGGGAATGTATTGCTTTTACTACTAGATACACTATGTACTATTTTTTTTAGCTTAATCACATTTACCAATTCGTTAAAAATTCAGGATTGTAAATGGTCGTAAATAGCAAATTTATTATAACTCAGTTTAAGTAGTTGGTGCGACACATCTCGATATTTATTCTAGGCATGACAAAATTCATTCGAATTATCTTTGTCCAAGTATCCACAATCACTAAAGGGCCCCATTCACATTGAGATCTGTATCGATACATGTTGCAAGTATCGGTATCGCGATACAAATCTCTATATGTATTTGATTGACTCAGTATCGATGTATCGGTATCAGCTGGTATCGCCGCCTGTTTCACTGTCGAGAAACTTCGATACCGCGCGAGTGCAACTGATACGAATATCTACTTGTCGCAACGTGTATTTGTCTGTCTCTTGTATCGCGCTAGCATACATCAATATATTATTATTCTAATAATAATAGAAAGTGAAATAGGTAACGATGTCGGCAGACAGAGACTTTTGGGAAGACTTTTTAAATATTTACAAATTGTATCCGTGTTTGTGGAATTCTGCATCGAAGGAATACTCAAATAGACAGCTACGTAACCATTGCTTGGTCCATATTCTCTTTCTACGCCTTTTTTTCCTTTAAAGCATCCGATAGTGCTACTGCAACTGCCACCATCACTGGTTGAGTTAACATTTCGGTTTCGCCTTTGAAATTGAAATGGAGTCTCATGATTCCGTTTTAGTGTGTATATCATGATTCTGTCTCAGTGTGTATGTGGTACATGATAGTAGATACACATCTCAATGAGATTTGTATCGATACATGTATCGATACAAATCTCAATGTGAATGGGGCCCTTAACAGTTTATTTCAAACTTATTTGCAACATAAAAAACGTTGGCTTCTTTGATCTCTTTACCTTTGCAAATAAGTTTGTAATAAATTATACAATTAGATGCGTTGGGCGCGTTTTACAACTGCTGAGAATTTGCGCTCAACTCGTTTAGTTATTATTACTGTCAACAGTTAGTTGTAATTTCGCCGAACGATCTGAAAGAAAGCGGAAAACGAACTCTCAACATAAATATTCCTAATTTTAAATACAATTTCAAACTTGCATTTGGAAGTATGTAGTTGGAACATTTTGGTTAAATTTGTATATTATATAATCACTTAAAACCTAAATTGTATTATCGTCGGCGCATCCATTCATTTTTTTCATATTATTTTTGAGGTTATTCCGGGTGTAACAGGACCCTTTTCTCCTTTAGTTTTGAGGATAATTGATTGAAATTTGGGATATTATATACATAATAAGCAGTACTTTTTGACATACAAGTGATTTTTTTTCACTTCCGGTTTTACGGGAAGTGACTAACTTTCGATTTTTAAATAGAACACCCTGTATATTATTGAATTTTTGAATTCTGCATAATTTTCTGAATCCAACGATACCAAATAAGTGACATTCCGAACGTCAATATTTTTTTTATAATATAATTTTTAGTTTTCCATTTAAGTGTGCCATGACGGTTCCGATTTATTCTAAATGACCCGTGTAATGCTAGAAAAATCGAAATCCCGTGAAAAATACTAAATTACGTGATTTATGGGCAAATAAAGTTTTTTCAAATGGAACCATATTGGTACCGTGGTACCATTTACTAGTACTATTAATAAAGAATTTATTCATATGTCGTATTAAAATGTGCGATAAATACAAACAGAATTACAGCTAAAAGAAAATAAGAAAATACAATTTTGTTCTAATTACCTTAAGGTGGCTTTGGAATACAAAAAAATGAACACAAAACATTACAACAGTTGCTCAAAATGCTTTCCATTAACGTCAATGCACTTCTGAATTCGCATAGTTGTTTCTCGAAGAACGTTCGCCAATTGTTGGGCCGTTATGCTATTAATAGCGCATCTTACTCGTAGCTCCAGGTCTTTACGGATTGTAACGGTGGTTGCGTAGACAATATTTTTTAAATGACCCCAAACAAAGAAATCAAGGGGTGTTAAATCAGGTGACCTTGAAGGCCACCTCACAGTATCATTCGTCGAAAATACGTTTTCTCCGAATCTCCGTTGAAGGTAATCAATTACTATCACATTGAATTATGGGGAGGAGCACCATCTTGTTGGAAATACATTCCCTGTCGTAAATGGAAAGGTAATTCAGCTAAACTGTCCTCAATTTCATTTTGCAGAAATCCCAAGTATCTGGCACCTGTCCTTCAAATATTATTGGACGGATGATTCTACTATGGATTATTCTAAGCCAAACATTGAAACCGAACCACACTTGAAAGTTACCCTCCCGTAATAAATTTTGATTTGCTTGTGACCAATATTTTGTACTTTGTCGGTTAAATAATCCCAAATTTGTAAACCTAGAATCGTCCAAAAATAAAATCATTCCCAAAAAATCATTGCTTGGCTGCACGTTATTGTGCAAAATCCAATTGCAATATTCCATCCTACGTTCGTAATCATTTTCGTGCTGGTGCAATTGATATTTAAAAGATTTATAGTGGTATTTGTGAAAAATTCGGCTTACTGTTTGGTGTTTGATTTCCAATTCAAACCCAATTTGCCTGAAAGAAACAGTCTTATCAACTTCTACTCGAGCCAAAACATTAATTTCCGTTCCTTTGTCAAGAATGCAATTTTCTTCGGGATCATTGTTGGGCTCACTTCGGAATTGATTTTCAAGACGATTAAAATAATTTTTTCCTGGACATTGTCTATCAGGATATCGGTCGGCATAAAGGTGACTAGACGCAACGGCATTTTTTTACATTCCCCATAAATAACAGCCCCAAAAAAAAATTTCTGACCTAGCAACGAGATGAGTATATCCTTATGTATTTTTGAACGCTGATTCCGAATCCGGGGTCAAAACAAGTCGTACACCCCCAAAAAAAATTTTAGAGCCAAAAAACACCCCCTGAATCGTTTTGTTCAATATTTTCGGGAAAAATTGAATGTATTACGATAAAAATAAAGGTGAGTTGCAGCGTTCACCCTATCAGTATGACACGCACCCCCATAGAGGGTGAGAACCACCCTCATCTGCCATCAAACCAATTGATAACGACAATGACTGAAAAACATTTAAAAATGTTTAAGTTTCGTTAGGTTTGCAATAAACTGACGTAGAATTCACGTAATACCCCAAAACTACCCCTATATGAAAAACAACCCTTAACTTCAATTACAGAAAAAAGAAAGGAAAAAACATGAAATTTGATAACGATTTCATTATATGGATGTTCTTATTTGCAGAGATCCTTATGGCTAGGATATTAGCAGTCATTTGTCACCAATCTTAACACCATTTGGGTATAAAACGCATCCCTGAAGGGGGTGAGAAGTACTCTTACGTTAGTAGCTTTTAATTCTTCTTTTTTAATTATTTTTTTTATGGTATCTTTTAACTTTATTTTCAATCGATCTTCTTACTGACTGTCGTTTGTGTTGTTCTTTCGTGTCTCTTTTCAGAGACCAACAGTAGTCTGCTATCATGTGTTCATCACATCTTCCTTGATATCGTTTTTCCATTTCGACTATGGAAACGTTCCCATTGTTATTTTATGTTTTTTCCTTTTTTTTTTCTGTAATTGAAGTTAAGGGTTGTTTTTCATAACGATATAGGGGTAGTTTTGGGGTATTACGTGAATTCTACGTCAGTTTATTGCAAACCTAACGAAACTTAAACATTTTTAGATGTTTTTCAGTCATTGTCGTTATCAATTGGTTTGATGGCAGATGAGGGTGGTTCTCACCCTTTATGGGGGTGCGTTTCATACCGATAGGGTGAACGCTGCAATTCACCTTTATTTTTATCGTAATACATTCAATTTATCCCGAAAATATTAAACAAAACGATTCAGAGGGTGTTTTTTGGCTCTAAAAATTTTTTTTGGGGGTGTACGACTTTTTTTGACCCCGAATTCGGAATCAGCGATCAAAAATACATAAGAATATACTCGTCTCGTTGCTAGGTCAGAATTTTTTTTTTTTTGGGGCTGTGAATTAACATGTCCACTTTTTCATCTCTTGTATAAATTTGCGGCATTTTGAACACAATTAACAAGAATTTTAAATAATTTTTAAAGACATAATAAAACACCGGTAAACCAACAAAAGTTTGACAAGTTAATCATTGTTTTCAAAGCCACCTTAGTTAGTTACGTCTTAACATTTAATTAGAACAAAATTGTATTTCCTTATTTTCTTTTAGCTGTAATTTTGTTTGTATTATCGCTTATTTTAATACGACATATGAATAAATTCTTTATTAATAGTACTAATAAATGGTATCACGGTACTAATATCGTTCCATTTGAAAAAATTGAGTTTTTCCCCAAAAAAAACCATTTTGATGAACTTTATTTGCTCTTAAATCACGTAATTTAGTATTTTTGACGAGATTTCGATTTTTCTAGCATTACACGGTTCATTTAGAATACATAGGAACCGTCATGGCACACTTAAATGGAAAACTAAAAATTATATTATAAAAGATATTGACGTTTGGAATGTCACTTATTTGGTATCGTTGGTTCAAAAAATTATGCAGAATTCAAAACTGCAATAATATAAAGGGTGTTCCATTTCAAAATTGAAAGTTAGTGTCACTTCGAAACCGGAAGTGGAGAAAAATCACTTGTATGTCAAAAATTGCCGCTTATTATATATATAGGATATCCCAAATTTCAATGAATTATCTTCAAAACTAAAGTAGAAAAGGGGGGGTGTATCATGATCCTGTTACACCCGATATACATACATAGCACAGCATTTCACAACATGCTGGCTAGAAACAGTGTAATTTATCGCTTACTACGCTGAGTAGCAGCTTTCAGTTAGCGCATAGTCAATCGTCTCGTTTGGCAAACTTCTGCTGGTCAACCTCCCAACGGTTGTATTTGCTAAACGCGCCCATTATTATTTATCAAGTCGACAGTTTTATTTAATATTAATATCACAACTGTACAGAATAACTCATGACAGATTTTGAAGGTATTTTGGCTCTCAGTTGAAAATTTTGCAATTTTAATTTGTTGAATATTTTATTTTGATGAATTTGGTGCAAAAAGGACATAAGTCCAAAATATTATATTGGTCGTATTTTTGGTGTTTTCTGTTTTTTTTTCATCAGATATAATCGTATTCATTAATAGAAAATTGTATTGTGTTTGGTACGAAGAGGACGTAAGTCCAAAATACAGTATCGATTTTGTCTAATCTTTTCTTATTTTATTTCGTATAATCGTATTCATTAATAAATAAAAATTGTGGTGTTTGTTGCAAAAAGGACACATCCAAAATTTTGTACTAATTTCTTTTTATTCTTCTTTTTCTTTTTTCGTCAGATATAATAGAATAAATTAATAAATAAAAATTGTGCTGCGTTTGGTGCAAAAAGAACATAAGTCCAAAATATTTTATTAAGTGTATTTCTATTTTTTTTTCATATATTTTTTTATTCGCTATTCAAAAATTTATGATGCTTAGTGTAAAAAGGATATATCCAAAAGAAAAATATTAAAAGTCAGGTGGATTAATTTTTTCGCAACATATCCCGCGCCTTATTTTAGACTAAGCTACTGGCATTGCCTTAACGAGTCCAAAAAAATTACTGCACGAATAACCTCACTGCTATTAACAAAGCTTTTAGTGTAATAAATACTTTTGTACAGCTTTAAAATTTAATTTTCAGCTCATAATTTTCAGACATAGTGCATACTGCATATAGTTCTTTCTGTAGTGTCCATAATCTTTAATCCGTCAGTATAAATCTGAAGATGATTTGAATATACGAATTTTAAATTATTTACAATTGAATATTTCTCAGCGATGTTTTCTTTATATTCAGATTTTAGAATATATTACAGCTTACTAAGAAGTCTTCAAAAAGTTAAATTTGTTTCTGAAACTTCAGCGTGTAGAGAGATCAGTGGCATAGTTTTCGTGACTCCTAAATAATCTAAACATATACAATATTGTAGACTGCACAATATCTACGAGTCTTAAAACAGACTTGCTAGCTGGTTCATATAACTTTGATCCATAATCAATCATAGGGAAAATATCAATAGAGTATTTGGGTTACCTCCCCACCATGATCTGTAAGATCATTTTTAGATTAATTAATTCCCATTTATAAACTACTTACTTTGTCTTGGTGTTTTTGTTACAAAAATAAATAAGTTATGAGTCGACTATGATAATATTTTCTTTTCGTATATTGTGATCGAAAGCAGCTAAATGAATTATAGACCCCTTGTATATCAAAACAAATATTTTGGTGTTTTTAAGATAGGTGTATTTAACGTTAATGAGTAATTAATTATATTTACTGTTGTTGATTAAATTATATTGTTATCAGTTAGTGAATAATTTTAAAATAAACAAAACCTGATTTCTGAACATGAAAATTTCATATTGATTATTCTGAATTATTCTGATTGTATAAAAATTTCTTCAATGATTGTACCAGAAGTAAATAAATATGTGTGTTTTCTCATGCCCCATTATTTCCAGTTTACTGCTATGTATATGAGTGATTTTATAAAAAATATAATTGATGTAAATCAATATGGATTCATGATTTTAGGTCAACTACAACTAATTTGGTCTGTATAATGCAATACATCTTAGACATCCCAGATAATCAAGGCCAAGTTGATGATGTTTATACTGATTTCTTCAAGGTTTTTGATAGTCTAGACCGACCATACAATTTAAATAAATCGCTTAGATCAATATGGAATGTCAATAGATGTCATAAGTCTATATACATCTATCGCTCCAAGAGAGTACAATACGTGCAGTATAGTGACTATAAGTCTAACAATATAGATGTACTGTCAGGACTTCATCCTTGGGACCCTAGTATTTAATACATTTTTTGGATGACATCTCTCAATATCTGTTTTCTGATGTATGCTGAAAACATGCAATTTTATTCTAAAATTGACTGATGACTGATATCATTCAGTAGGGAATTAAATCCTCTAATCTATGCTTATCAAATAGACAATGAGTGCGTGTCCCTGCTTTATAAAAGACAACCCCTTGCTGGTGCACCCTGGACAGGCAGAGGCAACTCTGCCTGACAAATGCCGGCCGGGGGTACCAGGGCTAACTACCCTGGTACCCTGACACTCTGGTTCCAGCGACACTCAGAGGAAGAGCTCCTCACGATCGACCCCAATCGGAGGGGGGGTCAGAGACAGGTTGGAGGAGCCCCCCTGGAAGGTCTCAATGTTGACAACAGTGGCAATGAACATGGACGCTTTAAGTGTACGAGGAAACTAAGGGATGATTTGTTGACGCGCTACGAGAGCACCGACTTAAGGACGAAGGTTAGCCTTAACACCAGGGCTAACCTAAAGCCACAAGACCTGGCTAGAATGGACGCGGTCATTGATGAGGAACTTCCAGAAGATGCAGACATCTGGCAAATCAACTGTGCCGTACACAACGCCGCGAAGCAACTCGTCCCCCGTGAGAGGTCAACCAATCACGGGGTCGACGTCAACACCATACTCTAAATCTCACAGTGATGCTTACCATCAAGCAACACTGTCTAGATAGAAACCGAGCGCTCATGGCTGTAAAGAAAACGTTGAAGAGGCGGGTGAGGAGTATGGAGCAAAACAATTTGTTCCGTACGAATCCTTCCCGCCTCTTCCAAGAGCCACAGCGTGTTGTAGATAATCCGCCGATTGTAGAAGATGTCGAAACCTTCTGGAAAGGAATCTACGAAACGACGCGTCCATTCAATAGCGACACTCCAGCAATTGCACACTTCGCGGCTCTGTGCCACAGACATCTTGAAGAGCCAGAAGAAGTGTGCCCGGCAATTATTACGGAAGAAGTCCAACAAGCGCTTGCTGCCCCGGGCCCAGACGGCATTAACAACTGGTGGTGGAAGAAATTTCCTTCCACCCACCGAGGTCTGGCGCGAGTTTTCAACTCATGGTTGAACGAGGGGTAGCAGATTCCGGATTGGTTCATCGAGGGACGTACTGTTATTATCCCCATAAAGGGGGATCTTTCCGACCCGAAGAATTATAGGCCGATCACTTGCCACACACACTCACATCGCACGAGCTATTGTTGTACTTGCTCGAATGTCTTGCGGTACCAGCACCACTAGTGAGATGTATAGAACAGCTGTTGCCACTCTGGAAGACTCGCTTTACCATAACACCAGGTGCACAGCGGGTCACGACAGAGCAGGTGGCATTTAGGAACGGAGTTTTCCAGGGCGACTCCCTGAGTGCTCTCCTCTTCTGCATCTCACTGCTACCGTTGTCTGCTGGGCTCCGCCAAACCCGCGGATATCAATGTGGACCACCCAGCGACCAGAGGCATAAGGTCACCCATCTATTTTATATGGATGATCTTAAACTTTATGCCTCCGGAGAGCGCGAACTACAAAATGCTCTTAGGGTGGTCGAAGAATACCCGCCGGCAATTGGTATGGAGTTCGGGTTGAACAAATGTGCAGTCGTCCACCTCAAGAGAGGACGATGCGGGGAATTCTCTGAAGATGCGCAGCTCGCAGACGGAAGCATCCGAAGACATCCGGACGCTAGCGAGACCTATACATATCTGGGTGTGCAACAAAGGCACATCCAGGATGTAACACAAATAAAAGACTCTCTCCGCGGCAAGTACAGACACCGCCTCCGAAAGATTTGGTCTTCCGAACTTTCGGGGAAGAACAAGGTGTCTGCAACTAATATGCTTGCCGTTCCGGTTCTGCTCTACTGTTTCGGAGTAGTAAAGTGGACAGTAGAGGAGCTGCGCCAATTAGATAGAGATACCCGCAAGATGATGAATATTCACAGAAGTATTTATCCTACATCGTCCGTTCCTCGTGTGTACCTCACACGTCAACGAGGGGGCCGAGGACTCTTGAGCCTGGAGTGTACGCATGGCAGAGTAGTACTGAGTATGGCATGTAACATACTCAGGAGCTCAGATCCCCTCTTGCGGTTTGTGAAACATCACGAAACTGTAGGAGTGGGAGCAGGATTGTTCAAGGCAGCAAAAAGAACCGCAGATGAACTCGGTCTCGCATTTGACATCAGGCGATGAGGCCGGCGAGTTGCAGTCAGTCACCGAACTTCAGCCAAATCGTCTGAAAGCTCGAATCAGAGCTGCCGAACAGGAAAATCTGTTTCGGCAGCACGTCGATAAATCCCAGCATGGTGTCTTCTCTAATAACATAGAAACACTGGGTTTATCGACCAGGCTGACATTCGCCATTCTAAGGTCAGCCGGGCTAATGTCAGAGACCGAGGGATTCATTATGGCCTGCCAGGATGGTGTTATCAACACATTGGTCTACCGTAGCCGCGTGTGACGTGTAGAGGTTCCTGATATCAACTGCAGGATCTGCCATCAGGCGCCGGAATCGCTCATGCACTTACTTTTGCATGCTCCATATATTCGATTTCGGCCTACATCCACCGACATAACGCGGCTTTACGAGTGCTATACTACCATCTAAGGCACTCGTACGGGGTAGACCAGACACCAGTGCTGTCTTACGTTCCCGGAGATATTGAGTGCGTTGTCGAGAACGAGAAATGCCGGATTTACTGGAACTACTCGTTCCCGACTGTCAGGCTAATCCAAGCCAACAAGCCTGACATAGTCCTCCTTGACCATCAACTCAAGGTGATGTATGTCATCGAGTTCTCGGCACCTGCAGAGAAAAACATCACCTTGAAGGAGGAGGAGAAACGGACCAAATATCGCGATCTCCGGTACGAGCTCCAAGTGCTGTACCCAGGCTACTCGGTAAAAATGGTCGTCCTTATAATCGGTGTACTCGGAGAGATAAAGCCTGCGCTGCTCTCGGAACTGAAGATCATAGCGGCCTGCCAAAATTCAGCCAAGTGGCTGGCAGGCCAAATGCAGGAGGCGGTCATTCTGGGTTCTCTCCGTCAGCTTAGGGCACACGATTTTGGTATCTACAGTCACTAACCCTGCGAGATGTGGGGGAGTGGCTGTAGTTGATGCGCCGGCGCGACTCCCGTGAGGCGTCGGATGTCACGGGAGGACTGACCGGCATCGGATATTCCGAAAAAAAAAAAATAATGGTAATAATAATAATAATAAATGGTCTTTCGTATCCATAGTATGGTGTACAACATATGTTGTATATAGACATTATCGAAAACATTCAACGTAAATGTCTCAAGTATATGTATTTTAAAGATAATGGAATTTACCCGGCTATTGTTTTTCCCCATGATTTGCTTTTAGATTTATATAACTTTGTGTCACTAAAGGAATGAAGATTCATGCACTCTATCCTGTTTCTACAAAACATAATTACATTTTATTTTGACTATCCACAAATTCTTCAGCACTTTAATGTACTAAGATTAGCTTCGCATTCTTCTGAACTATTTCATCTGCTTGAACTAACCTATTAAAAGTGTCGCCACTGTTTCAGGCTTGCTCTAATTATTCAAAAATTAACGACAGTATTGATATCTTCAATTATAAAAGAAAGAAGATCAAGAAATTTTTTTAAACAAATTAGTAATTTACCTAATAGGTCTGAATTAACTAGTGTATTTAGTTAGAAACTTTTTTTATTTTCCTCTTTCTTCTTTTTATTATTAGCTTCTACTCACTGTGTTAATTTAATTTTTTTAGTTAAATTTTTTTCAATATATGTTCCTCAATAGTTTCTGTATTATGTTATATACTGTAATAAAAAAAGTCCACTCAACAATGATTCTAATGTAGTAAAAAGTCCCAAGCCAAGGTCACCGAAGAGGAATTGTTGAATCACTTATCAGCTCTATCAAGCTTAGCTCAAGCAGTAACGAAATATATGAAGTCAACGACAGACTACCTTTAATCTCAAAGCACAAATCAGCCGTGAGTTAACCATCCCTCCAAGATATGTACACCAAACCTTTGCGTGACGTCAAAGTCAGCTGGCGCTCAACATCACAACACGAAAGCACCATACCATATAAAGTAGGAGTGCGACATGAAATTCGACGGCCTTGTCCCGTCTTCTTGTAGCTTATATATTAACGTATACAAAGAAGCTATACAATCTTAGGCGAGGGTTGTGTAGGTGCTATAACATCCTTCAGAGGGGATCTAAAGCAATCGGTGCTGTGTCTATTAGATATTATGCAAGTAAAAAAATCCCTACTCTTCGATAGAGAATAAGGTCGGCAAAATTTCAAGGCTGGGGTTAGCTCGTCTTCTGGCTATTTTTAAACTACTGTGTTTTATAAAATGATGCATTTAAATGTTGATCTAATATTGTTTAACTATCAGAAGATATTTGCTCTACTATTTTGTTTATAGTTTGTGTTCCCGTCTCGTAATTGGTAACCATTTTACTTTGGGATAGTGTTAAATAAATAAATTTAGTACTCAGTAGTGTTTGAATGATACTGAGTCGCCAACTTTTAAAATTGATAATGTCTCTTATTAACCCCAAAATTCGCTTTACATATAAAATAGTTATTTATGCAACAAGCGCAAACAGTGAGTGTTTATTGCACGTGACGTACTCATGAAACATAACCTCTTGGATTGGACTAAGTTATACTCGACTAATCTATGTCCAGTATATAGTTGTTAATAAGTCATACTGTGACGACAATTATCTTTGTCTGAAGTAGAAACAGAATTATTTTTTCTGAAGATAATTCTGTTTCTACTAAATGTTATATCATTACATTTTTTAATATTTAGTAGAAACAGAATTATCTACTATAATAATTTTAATATTAGTAACAATTTAGTGTATAAAGTTACCGCTATTAAAGATCTTGGGGTGACTCTAGACATGAAATTGAGTTTTGAAACTCATATAGACAACATCATCAATAAAACTCTCAGAATGCTTGGTTTTATGCTGAGAATTACTAATGACTTTAAACATTTATAATGTATCACTATTTTGTATTTTACGTTAGTGAGCGATATTGTCTAATATAACTATTGTCTGGAATCCATTTTATGCAAAGTATAAGTATAGATAGAATAGAAAAAATTCAAAAAAAATCATTAAAAACTTTAAATATAGATTTAGCAGTAATATGATTCACTCTAATTATGCAACATGTCTTATCCACTACAATATATCTAGTTTAAAAGTTCAACTATTTAAATAATAGTTAAAAAATATACTTCGATCAGTACATCTTCTCATGTAAAAGTGCTAATTGACAGTAAAAGATATATATGATCAGTTAAATAATATTTTCCAGCGAAAAAAAAACACAATGATTATTTAAAAAAAAACGATTTGGCTAATAAAAAATTACATCAGTAATTTTTACTTTCTTATACCTAATATAAGGAAGTATAGTAATCGTGATTTTTTCGAACTCGAGATTTTGATTGATATATACGTTTTGAATACTTATGAATCCATTCTGACTAGTTTTCGAATGAAGGTGTGTGTGTGTGGATGTGTGTGGACGTGTGTGTGTATTGAGGTGTGTGTGTGTGGACGTGTGTGTGTGGACGTGTGAGTGTGGACGGTGTGTGTGTGGATGTGTGAGCGTGTGCGTGCGTGCGTTCGTGCGTGCATGCGAACGCGTGCAAGTGTTCGTGCGAATGCGTGTGCGCGCGTGTGTGTGTATGTATGTGTGTATCCGCGATAACCCAACAAATACTAATGGGAGACTTCCCAAATTAGACAGTTAAGATTGTCAACAACATGTTAGGTGACACATTAAATTTGGTGAATGTGATACCACCAGAAGAGACATAATGAATGAAAGAAGAAAAAAGGTACAATTTCGGGAAAAAAATTAAAAAATATTTATTGCATTTCTGGACGAATCTCGACAAATTATAATGAAAAAACATAGCTTTATGAAAAAAAATCTGTCCGCATGTCTGTAATATCGTTATAGCAGTCACAGTTTTTGAGATAAAGTGTTCGAATTTGGTACACTTGTTCTAAAAGCCAAAGACAATGAAAAATTCGGTGATGAGCAAAATTAGCCAGCTGAAAGGGGGTCCACAGGATCCAAACTTTTTTGTATTTGACTTTACAAAAAAATATATTCTTAATGAAAGATTATAAATTATGTCTACTATATCAAGCGAAAAAAATAAATTTTCCAGGTACTTAAATAAAGCTGATGTAAACTGAAACAAACAAAATATATGACATGAATTATTATTAACAGTATCAAATTACGCTGATAATCAATTATTAAAAAATTTGAATGAAACATTCAAGGTACGCTATTGAAATTTATTTGAGGTAAGTGAAGAATTAAACACAATGCTTTTTTTAGATCAGGATGATATATACTGGTTTAAGAAAGTTATGTGCTGGCCACATCAGATATTTTAATTTCACAATGAAAAAGCAATTTGACCAGTAGTGTTTCTATTAATTAGGTAAAAAAAATATTGGCCTCGAGTTATAAATTCTGTCTAAACTACAAATACTCTCTTTACCAATAAATAAATAATGATATGAAAGAAAATAATACACTTCCCAAGTCTGTTATTCGATTGATAGAATAAAATCATAATTTGCAATTTTATTTACTATTGGTACAATGCTAAGTTGGCAATACCTAAAACAAAAAAAAAAACTTTCAGCTAAAAAAATATTTATCTGTTTGTGTCGGTGTGTCAATCTGTGTCTTCCCGCGATAAAGTTCGATCGGTTAGCAGTGGCAGTTGGTGGATTTAGGTTATGCCATATCTCAGTATTGGAGCATGGAACCAAAGCAATATTGTAACACAGAACTACCAGTACTGAATGAAGAAGTTTTGCAGAAAAAAATTGAGAAAAAAAGTTACAAAAATGCGCTGCCTACCCATATTACTTCTAGACCATTAGTAAAATATTTGCAAACTAATTTTTTTCGTAATCAGAAGGAAAATTTACCTATCACCCCGTTTTTTTGGCTTTTGAAAATTTAATTTTTTTATAAAGTTATGACATTTTGAAATTTACGCAATGAAGAACTTAAATTTCAAAATGTCATAACATTACAAAAAAATAAAAATTTTCGAAAACCAAAAAAGGGGTGACAAATTTTATTTCTGATTACAAAAAAAAATAGTTATTTTACTAATGGCCTAGTGGTAATCTGGGTCGGCAGCGCATTTTTGCAACTTTTAATCTCAATTTTTTTTCTGCAAAACTTCTTCATTCAGTACTGATAGTCGTGCCTTAAAATATTGTTTGGATTCTATGCTCCAATATTGAGATATGGTATAGCATAAATCCACCAGCCGCCACTGTCGGTTAGAGATATTTACTTCAAATTTGCTTCACGTATTCTGCCCTCATAAGCAGATATGCCTTAAATATTACTTTGACGTTTGTGCAGAAATTGCAGTCTTCATGATTTCATCATAAAATCGTTAAAAATAGCTTTTCCCATTATTTTTTCAAAACAGTATAATTAGTCAGACATTCAGTATATAACAAGTGCCTCATATTAACCAAATATGGATGTTTCAATATTTTAAAAGTCATTAATTTATTTTAGTCTCACACTTTATATTAGTTTTTTATGCATATTTTTTATGCCTTATGTTAATACATAAGGCTTTTTAGTATCACATAATCACACAAAACTAACATGGAGTATTTCAATATCAAACTGCATGTTAGTTTTGTATGTCTATATGAGACTAAAAAGCCTTATGTATTAACATAAGGCTCTTTTTAATCAAATAGGCATACAAAACTAACATGCAGTTTGAGACTAAAATAAATTGATGGCTTTTAAAATATTAAGTCATCCATAACATTTTTGTAACTCTTATGTTCTAGAAACAGGAAACATGTTATGTACATTTTTATTTGTGAATATTTTAACAAATCTATAATGAAATAATGAAAATTGCAATTTCTGAGCAAATGCCAAAAGAAGATTTTTTTGACGTTAAAGTTTTTTGTTTAATTTATAAATTTCATATTATACAAATTCACACAACATCTTAAGTCGTCATACACGTTTTAAGCAAGAACGCCTTATGTCCATACTTGAGGTGTTTTAGCTTCGAACTGCGTATATATTGAGTACATATTTTTAAACAAGAATACCTTATATCTGATTTAATGTTTTCTTGCTTAAAAATTCATATATAATACGCAAAAGTACCTTTATAATATCAGCTTAAGGCGCTCTTGCTTATGACACTGTGCATGTTAGTAAACATGGGGTAATATTATATTAATAAATAATTTGCCCGCTGAGTAGTTGTTTCCTTCAAATCATATTTAATAACAATTAATAAATAATGTCTTATTAAAAAAAAATGATTTTTTCCGGTTAATTATGATGTAAAATCACATAAATAGACGATTTAAATAATTATATAATTTTTTATAAAAAAATCGACTTTATTTCTGCTTATGAGGGGCAGTATTAAAGTCAAGGGAAGAAGATTCGGATTGCTTTTGAGCAATATACCCTCACAGGAAGATAGGAGAAGGGGGTTGAATATATTTTTTTGACTTTGTCGAGTTTTATTCTTTTTTACAGTAGTAGTCTGTGCATATTATTAACTGTAGAAAATATATTTGCATAAAGTTGTGAACGACGATGTTAAAACGCGGTGAGATTGGGTTAAATTGAAAATATCATGTAATATGTCGTTTTCAGAGTTTTTGACATAGAAAAACCCAATTTTATTATTAATGTATAAAATAGAATTGAGCGGGGTTGAGCAGGTGAAAATATCGTAAGATATGTTGCCTCAGGTTTTTTGTGGTCGATCGTATTTTTAATTTTTTTTTATTAACAAAATTTTCCTTTATTTTTTTTATTAAAATGTTTCCGTTTAAATTCTTGTATTATTTGTTTAGGCTAATATACAAATTTTTACTGAGCAAAGCGCTGTTATTTATTAGCCATAAAATACTGATAATTTCTTATAAATTGCAGATACAAACAGAATTAAATCCTCAATTAAGTAACTTATTCAATGACAAACAAACTGGTTACATAGAATACTTACTGATCAGTGATCACGTTGCTTATTCAATTATGAGAATAGATTACTTTATTGTCTCAGCTCCCATGGCACAAAAAATTACCCCATCGAACACCTCAAATTTAAAAGGTGAAAATGGTTGGAAAACTTGCAAAGCAAAAAAATATCTTATGCCCGCCAGACTAATAAAAATTTACTAATTGCTACTTTTAATGAATTTTTGAAATTGGCTAAAAAAAAATGAACTTACTTTTCAAAACACTCGAAATTTACACAATTTATGGTAAATAATGTATCATTTTTAAACAAATTTGTCTGGCTGATAATTTTTGTTAATTAACATCGACAGACCTTTTGTTATATTTTTTTTTTTCCTGAAAGTACGCTTTATAACACGGCATTGGTTTTTGTTTTAAAATAAAGTTTAAGATTATTCCTATCTACTAAAATTTGTCTGGCTGGAAATTTTTGTTAATTAACATCTGACAAATCTTTTTTAATAAATTACTATTTTTAATAAAAATACATTTCATAACACCTTTTTTTTTAATGAAGTTTGAAATCTCCTCTATCTAATAAAATGTTTCTGGCTGCAAATTCTTGTTAACTAATACCTACAATATTTTTTTATCAATTAATGATTTTAATAAATGTACATTTCATAGCACCTCCTTGGTTTTTTTTTAAATGAAGTTTGAGATCGCTTTTATGCATAAAAATTGGTATATATATATATATATATATATATATATATATATTGGTATATATATATATATATATATATATATATATATATATATATATATATATATATATATATATATATATATATATATATATATATATATATATATATATATATATATATATATATATATATATATATATATATATATATATATATATATATATATATATATATATATATATATATATATATATATATATATATATATATATATATATATATATATATATATATATATATATATATATATATATATATATATATATATATATATATACAGGGTGGGGCAATAGTGCGTCGGACCTCGATATCTCGAGTTCTACGATAGCTAGAAATTTTTTTAAAAAATAGCAAGTAAACTAGATAAAAAAGTCTATAACTGGAGGTTACTTTCGAACATACAGGGCGAGCCAAGAAGAAATTACAGGACCAAGTGCCTTTTTTTTAATGGAATGCTATGTATATCAGTACATTTTTGAAGCCTCTTTTAGGCTCTATATATTCCTGTATTATTATTGGCTATCTCCCAACCACTTTGATGTAATGAATTTTTTTGTTGAAATAATGCCATCTGCAGATGGATATTAAAAAAATCACCACAGTCATAATTATGGGTTTTAAGAAAAACTTATGTGAATACCAGTTACCATCTAATTAATGTTTTTGAATCATTTTCATTTCCTAAAAATGTACAGGGTGACCAAAAATTAGTATTCAATTAAGAACTTTTTAGATTGAATTTTCTCAATTATTTCAAATGAAACACCCTGTATGTTTTTCGACGATGTGATGTAGAAATGAAAAACAAACATTTTTTTGTAAGTACTTCCCTATGGCTAATTGCAACCATTTTCGTTTTATAAATAAATAAGTGTCAAATTCAAGAATAAACTTAAAAAAAGAGGTTCCCTCAAATAATTCATTAGAAAAATTTATAATAGGTGTTCGACGTGTTGCCCATTTTGATTGACACGTCTTTATGCAATTTTGAAATGAGGCCATTTAGTGGGACCATTTCCATTGAAATGAGTAAATAGTATTTAACCAGTCCTTTACTGTAATGTTTTTTTGTACATTTTTTTGCAGTTTTCGTTATTCGACAAGCAATAAAATCTCAGTTTGGTATAAATTGTCGTGTACAAAGGAGCATTTATCACACTTATCGGTCGTTAGTTACAATTTGTATTGAATTTAAAATATTTGGAATTTTACAATACGAATTTTAATAAAGCGGAACTTGTAGACATGACTTTTGTTTTGGGCGAGTCAGACAAATTGTTTACGTGCCAATAGAATTTATCACCAACGTTATCCTGAAAGAAGACGTCCTGATGTTAGCAGCTTCCAAAACCTTCTCTATAGATTTCTGGAAACTGGAAATGTCGAATATAAAAAAAGTGAAAGAATAAAATGTGTTGTGAACGAAGAAAATGAGTTTTCTGTGGTGCTGGCAACGATTGAGAATCTCCATGTTAGTCAAAGAGAAGTGACCTCATTAATAGGAATAAGTAGAGGGTATGTGGGTCGAATCTTAAAAACAAATAAGTTGCATGCATATCATATTCAAATGCACCAGGAATTATCTGATGACGATTTTCAAAAGCGCCTACAATTTTGTAATTGGGCCAGAGGTAAAATGCAAGTTGATGTCAACTTCTTCAATAATGTTTTATTCACTGATGAGGCAACTTTTCATAAAAATGGATTTGTTAATAGACACAATTTCCATTATTATGCTTCGGATAATCCTCACTTTTTATGCAAGTTGATAACCAACACAGATGGTCTATAAACGTTTGGGGAGGAATTATTGGAGAACATGTAATAGGGCCACATTTCTTTGATGGTACATTGACTGGAGCTATTTATCTTAATTTTTTGGAAAACTATCTGCCACAATTATTGGTAAATCTCCCTGGAAGAATTCGAAATAGGATGTGGTTTCAGCAAGATGGTGCTCCACCACATTATTTAAATGCAGTTAGAGACCACTTAAATAATACCTACCCTCATCAATGGATTGGAAGAAATGGACCCACTAATTGGCCTTCTAGATCCCCAGATCTAGATCTAGATGGATTTCTTTTTATGGGGATATGCGAAGGAAATTGTTTATAGAGACACACCAACAACAGTACAAAATATGAAGGAAAGAATAATAACTGCCTTTAGATCTATCACACCGGCAGTTTTAGGAACAGTGGGAACCTCATTTCAAAAGCGCATAGAGATGTGTGTCAATCAAAATATCCAACATGTGGAACATTTATTATAATTTTTTCTACTGAGTTATTTGAAGAAACCTCTTTTTTAAGTTTATTTTTGAATGTTGTAATTATTGCTCAATAAAACGAAAATGGTTGCAATTAGCCATAGGGAAGTACTTACAAAAAATGTTCGTTTTTCATTTTTACATCACATCGTTGAAAAATATGCAGGGTGTTCGATTTGAAATTAAAAAGTTCTTAATTGAATACTAATTTTTGGCCACCCTGTACATTTTTAGGAAATGAAAATGATTCAAAAATATTAATTAGATGTCTCGTAACTGGTATTCACATAAGTTTTTCTTAAAATCCATAATTGTGACTGTGGTGATTTTTTTAATATCCCTCTGCAGATGGCATTATTTCAACAAAAAAATTCATTACATCAAAGTGGTTGGGAGATAGCCAATAATAATAAAGGAATGAATAGAGCCTAGAAAGAGGCTTCAAAAAATGTGCTAATATACATAGCATTCCATTTAAAAAAAAGGCACTTGGTCCTGTAATTTCGTCTTGGCTCGCCCTGTATGTTCGAAAGTAATTTCCAGTTATAGATTTTTTTATCTAGTTTACTTGGAATTTTTTTAAAAAATTTCTAGCTATCGTAGAACTCGAGATATCGAGGTCCGACGCACTATTGCCCCACCCTGTATATAATAAATAAAAGACAATCAATGTCATAAAATTTTGTTGACTTCTAGTCATCTTAACAAATATAACTTAATATAGGACACATTTTGTTTATTAAGTTATTCATACGGTTTAATTTTATGTCATTTGAAGGCGTGCTTTCCCAAGTAATACTTTTGGGAAATTAAAATATTACAATTTGCGTATCGCTGTTTGTCTTGTGGGTAAATCCCAATTTGGTGCATATTTTTTTCCAAAAATACACGGAACTCTTTTTATTCGATACATTTATTAGAATATTACAGACACAACACGTAGATGTAGTTACATAGAAATGCGACATACGGAAATTCGTTTTCTTTTTTATTTTGTAGGTGTACTGCACATTTTTAAATATCATTTCCAATGGGAAATATATGTCTGCACCAGCTTTACATTGCATATAAGATACCAGACCCATGTATTGTTACATTTTAAGTAAAATTTGTCTATATGCTTAGACATTTTTAGTTGCCACTTTTCATTATATAATTACAATTTGTAACATTAGATATATCAGTGTTAACACTGTTTCTTAAAAATTATAGAAATTATTTTATATAATCAACTAGTTAACTACATAGAAAAATATTAAATTCTAAACCGCCAATAGTATGGTTCCAGGAAAAATTTACCCACGTAAGATGGAATCATATCACTAATTCTATAAAAATCGTCTTTAAAAGTAATGAATTATACTTAGGAATATTTACTAATTTAAGTACTGCCTTTGAATGTGTAGAGCATAATATATTACTGGATACAGATGTTACAACTGATAAAATCTTATTTATCAAATATATCAAATACATTCAAATAATTTGAAGTGAAAATCAAAATAGTTCCCAATTAATAGAAAGGGGAGTTCCTCAAGGTTCAGCGTTGGGTCCTCTCCTTTTAATAATCTATCTATATGACCTAACACATATCTTTAACAAAAATGTAGCCACAGTTATGTATGCTGACGATACAACATTTGGAGTGAGCGTAAAAAAAGAAGAGAATTTAATGACAGTCCTTGATGAGGTCATGGAACAACGTTGTTTATTACAAATCAACTTGTACTAAATGAAAGTAAAAACCAAATCACTTGTTTTCGAAATTAGACTTTTCTTTAATGTAAATACCAGTCCTGATAAATTGTCTACCTCATATTTGGGTGAATATATACCCTATGTATAACGCCAAGTGTGGCCAGTTAAAAAGAGAATACGAGCGATGGCTGCAAACTAGAATGAAATGAGATGGAATAAGACACACCTAGCGAATACAGGGACAGGCTCAGTCTATATCCCACCAGCCACCTACAATACACCCACATTATTACGTCCATCTCGCTTGTTCGATCGGTCTTTGTTAACAGTTGGCCACATTAGCCGTTTTACACACGGTAGATGCTAGATTTAACTAAAAGGAACATAATAATCAACTCTGCAAACATCTAAATAATGCAGTCTATGCTATAAAAAGGTCAGACAACTTATGAACCAGTCAGCTGTAGTCACTATTTACTATGCATTATTTGAATCAATTATGAGATATGAATTTATTGTCATTTGGTGCTCAATGCTCAGGTATGTTAAAATAAAACATTCGTGTTGCTAAGAATGTAGTGAGAAGAATGTAATGAGATCTATTCTAAGTGCTCAATCTAGAGACTCCTTCGTGTCAATATTTAAAAATGTAAGAATTAGAACCCTCTTTCGCTAACAATATTTATAAAAGTGTTATTTATCAAAAAAACTTTTTAAAAATTAAAATTTCACCTAATAATTTTTAATTAAAAATTTTATTTTAACTAAACATCGAAAAGTATCAAGTACTGATAGATATACATATGCATGATATTAGAAAAAAAAGTACTTGTGCCTCAAAGTAAACTACAAGAATGGATAACAGTATTGATATTAAACTGTATAATGCTTTACCTATTAATGTTCCTTTTTGGAATAACTTGGTTATTTTTAAGGATTCAAAATGGTATAAACACCTTCATGAGCTCATTTTTTTCGAAGAATCAAAATTTTGTATCAAAAAAATAATTACGTATCGTGTTTAAGAAATATGACATCTTACTTTTTTTTTAAGTAGGGCACCCTATATATTTTAAATTCGATTTTCCTCATTTTTTCTGGTTACTAAAATACTGTTCCGTTCAAAAACGTCACTGTCCGGAATATAATAATAAATAAATAATAACCTCCAAATATCTATCTGGTTCCCAATTGTTTATAATAGAGTATTTTTAGTAGGTGAAGAATTTCTGTTTAACCTTTGGTCGATCTCATATTTATTAAGGTATTATTATGTTTACCATCTAAGTTAAAATTATCTTGTACATATTTACATATCCAATATTGTTGTTTATTATTTAAGTACTTTTGTTGTAATAACAGTCCCCAAAGTTAACGCTTTCACACTGAAAGAAAATATTATTAGAAATATGTGTCACATAAAATATGCAATCATTTGTTACTTTATTGGATAAATATTCAATATTTACGTCGATATTAATTAAACAAGTGTTGAACAGCTGTTTATAGTTTTCCTTTCAGAAGGGTTGCGACTGCCTTTGGTTGGTTTGACCTTCAGCTACTATTGTTAAAGTTTTCTGTCTCATAAACTTCCCAGTTGTCTAACATTAGGGAGACAACTTATCATACCGCACATAGATGGCGTTACGATCTACTTTTAGGAAAAATTAATTTAAATCACATTGTGTAATACATGTGTTATGTAGTACCATTAGACTATTCTTATAGTGGATTTTAATCATTAAATATTATTTGAGATATATTATGAATTTATTTTAGTTACTTTCATATCTTATTTTATAAAGTTTGATTTTTTTATATCAAACTAGTTTACCTCCTTGATAGAGACAGGAAGATAAGCCATTTTAATAATCAACTTTGCACCGGTAACACCTCTTGGCAGACAATCGATAACATCAATCAACTTTTGAAATGTTATCTTAATTTACTAGTGTTGTGAACAACCATCAGGTAATACTAATAGTTTTAAATGATTTATTTTTCTTGCAAGTTCTCTTCAAGATGTATATTTTTAAGGAAAAGTTAATAATTAATTTTTCTAATTTTTTTGTGAAGATGTGACACATGTTCTAATAATATATTTCTATTTATTCCTTTCTTAAATACATAGTCTGAAGCCGGCTAAAATTATTAACTGCTAAAATTTATTGAGCTATAACTCATCGCTATAAAATTATTCATCATTGAATAAAATTCCTAGAATTTATTCATCCCTAAAATATATTCATCGTTAATAGTAAATTCATCAGGAATTTCTTTTGTGAATTTATATTTCACACTTCCAATTTCATTTGGACATTAATATTTGCACATTGGCAAATTAAAAAGTCACGTTTCTTGGATCCAGAGGATTAGTTCCGTGGATGTTTTATTTGGATGACCAGAATTCATCTGTAACTGCAACATGATATGAGCTCCACAATTTTGAGTAACGTTTCATTTCATATAGACTATGTATTAAGAAACTAGGTGTCCATACCAGACGAGAAAACGTTAACGTCAGGACCGCCACCACTTCCATCACAGGTCAGCTTTCGCTGGAGTGTGGCAAGTTATTTTCTTTTAGATTGTGTTCGGTGAACGAGTTTCACCCACTCTTAATAAATTTTTGTATATATTATATTTGTCGGTAATTCTAAATTACCATTTTGTGTTGCTGTTGATTTAATAAATACCCAATTTTATTAATTAATTTTTTATTCTGTCTCTACCTTAGACAGAAATTCTGTAGATTCTGAGTTGGGGAGATGAAAAAGTAATCACTAGTAAAACTGCAGATGGCGCCCTTAATATAAACATATATTTTTTATATTACTTATTCATCCTCGCCTACTACTCGTTGATAGAATTATTTGAAGTGAATAAAAGTGAACCAAGGTCTCAAGGAAACAAGAAACGCACGGCCCTTGCCTCCCAAAAAATCAGCTAGCCGCAGGCACAGGAAATTTCTTTGCTTTCCTTGTCAATAAGAATAGTTTTTATTGACAGGTAAAGTGTAGCTTTTCCATAAATACCTGATTTGGTTTCCTGCTTGTATTAAGAGTCATCCTAATACAGGGCAGAAACTAATATCACGGTACCACAGGGGTTCCCCGGTTATATTTGACGACGTGGTAACCAGGTGTAACATTTGGCTACCAGGTGGTTGAGATGTAACA
>JANEYF010003175.1:0-245000 GCA_029963845.1 Rhamnusium bicolor
ATTTTGATTATTTCCCATTAAAGAAATGTCACTTATCAAACATAATAGTTGTCATTTTCATAGCTCACTTTAATAAATGTTAGCTTTTCTATATTTACAGTAAGTAGGTTAACTAAGATATTCGACGTTTAATAACTCAAAAACAGTATACGGTAGAGGTAACATATGGTACATTTTTGAAATCAGGAAACAAGGATTTGTTCAAAAATTTAATAATCAAGGAAAGGGTATCCCATTTAAAAAATTTTTGTGTATTCCCTGAAATCTGCATGCTACTGTACTTTTGATAGCATTTTAATTCACTCAAAACCACATAACTTTTATTTAGAACTTTTTTTCTATAGGCAATAATAACGATGATAAGGGGTCGGTAATTTACAATGAATAACTCTGTACAACATAACAAAATCATTTGTCAGATAAATGTTTAGGTTACCTACTACATAAAAAACTTCTTGAGAATTTATTCTTAATTCCCCGAAAGTGATGCGTTCTCATTTCAACTTAGAGATTTCAGTTTTGTCGTATCATAATCGTTAGCTGTATGTACATTTTCTAAAGTACAATGGGCCTTTTCACAGATTTTTTTTTATTGCTTTATGTGATAATGTTTTAAGAAAAAAACTTGCCGTATTTTATATTTTTTTTTGAGCACGATTTCTATCGAAAAGAAAATAACAAAAGTGCGAAAATAAAGCGCGCGCTTTTACGTGACGTCACGCAACTCACCTTAGTGACGTCAAAGGGACTACGACCTTGAACATGACACATCACTGTATTACAAAGTTGGTTCTTTGCTTTTTGACAGTTGATGTCGAAATTGACTTTGACAGTCGTTTCTTTTTAGTTTGGATTGTTGTGTGTGGAACATGTTTAAAAAGTGCTTTGTACCAAGATGTACAAATAACAACATGAATTGTCCAATCAAAATTTTCGTTTACGTTCCACCAGATGAAAATAGACGAAAAGCATGGTTTAAAATAGCCAAAAGTTGAGAAGCAGTTGACGAAAACCAGAAACATTTACTGTTGTGAAGATCATTTTGATGTAAGAAAAGTAGTTGTATTTAGAAATTGATGCTAAATTATTGAAATTTTACAGTTAAAAGAAGAATCGGAAAACTGGAAAAATATTGTAAACAACAATTGCATGTTAAAATAATGGTAGTTCCATTATATTTAGAAATAAATTACTTACACGAAAATAAGATTACTAATGACTTACCGTTTTGTTTTAATATTCCTGACTTCTGCTAATAAATAATCCAAATTTGACATGTAAAACTCGTCCACCATAATAAAGTCAACTTTCGGCAGATTTTCTGCATTTCGTTTAGAAAATCCTTGGCTCCATTTTCTTCCAATAATGTGCAGAAACAAAGCAAAACACGATTCGTAAAATGAACACACAGAACATAACCACAAAACTAACCGTAAACAATGTAAAATGTGTCAGTTGTGGTGTGATGTTAGTAGCATTAGGCGTTCTGGCAAATGCTACCAACATGATTCCGGTTTGTGTGACGTCACTCAGCTTCAAGGTCAAATGAGTGTTCAAATTGCCATAATAAATGTTTATTTTTTTATTAAACAATGGGAGACTTATATTTCAAACAGAGTTGCACAAGGTGAATATCTATCAGTTAGCTTTCAAATAAAACATATTTGTTTTGAGATTTTAAGAAGTAGTGAAAAGGCCCATTCTCATATTAAATAGATACAGTCACCGGTAACGAATGTATCACTGATATGATGCGAGCGGTTTCAACATCAACGGTTTTTTCCGAAAACAAAAAAACAAAGAAACGAACAAAGTGTTTGTATTTTCTTCCATATCCAATAAAATGAGAAAATGAGACAGCTTTTTAAAGAATATCCTCCACATATCCATAGGTGTTTAAAACATTATTTTCCATAATATGAGGTCGGTAGGTGATTCCGTAGACATACCTGCCCACACCATAAAGATACGCGTTCATCGCCGATGAGACCCATTTTGCATGTAATCGCGAAAACTGAAGACTGTATTGTTCGATGCCTATATAGCAATTGCGGTCCTGGTAGGTCTTCATGTAGTTAACTAAAGTTTAATAAAAAGAAACTGGCTTCTTTCAGTTTTTCAGATTTTCCGCAAAAACTGTCGGAGAATTCCTATAAAAAATGGGGTTTATAAATGAGGAAGAAACAAGCAAGCGATTAAACATATATATATTTTTTCAGTTTTTCCAATTTTTTAGGAAAGACGTCACGTTTTCCGACAATATGATAATTACAAAGTTTACAAATATTACAAATATTTTAGATCTTTCAAATAAAGAAAATGAAAATTGGTTAGTAAATGGCCGAGAAACAAGCTATTAAGAATACTGGTACAGCTGCTAAAAAAGAATGAAACTTTGCGGCAATGAAAAATTCCAAAAGCTTCCAGTAGATAGCCCTGTTGTAGTTACAACACCAAAAAGTGGATCGAGGACCACTAGACGATCGTAATATTGCGGCATTTATATTGAATGAACATCCCGGAGTTTATCAGTTTGGAACCAAAAGTGGAGCCATTAAAAGCTGTTTTTCCCACAAAGAAATTGCAGCAGTTGAAGACATAAACTTGGATGGAAACAACGTTCCAAATAAAATGATTTCAATACGAAAAGCTCTGATTCAACAATCTTCATTTAGCGGACAGTTTTAACACATGCCACTGTAAATCAAGTAAGAACTACTGTGGTAGTATAGTTTTACGAGCACAATTGAAATCGTATAAAAATTAAAGCCAGCAAAAACAATCGACATCTCTTTATTCTATATATTATTTTATATGTACAATAAAGAGATGCCGACTGTTTTTGCTGGCTTTTAGTTTTTATACGATTTCAATTGTGTACTTCGTATAAACTATAAGAGATGCGCTTATTTTAAAAATGACAACATGTGTACCAGCAAAATGTCATTCGGATTTGACCTGCAGAAACAAATTATGATTTTGTTATGTATTTTATATAGGCTACTACTTTTAGAATTTCAAATATTTTATTATCTGTGTTTGTTTATGGTGCATATAATAAACTTTTTCATTTGAAAGTTGTGCCTAACTTACTATGGGCATTTGCCAAATAACCAACTTACAGCTGCGCAAATGGCAAATAAAATCTTTTTTGTTTTTAAAGTCACTTTGTTATTTGCCTAAATTTATTCTCAGCATTTGCCAAATGACCAACGCAGATATCGGAAAATAGTGCTATTTTGGCCCTTAACATATGCCTAGGTAAATGATTATTTGCCTAAATTTGCCTACGACATATACAGGGTGTTGTATGATGTACCGTACAAATTTAAGTAGCACGCTTCTCAGGCCATCTTAAATAGAAAATGTCGCATGAACATGGGTCCATTTCGCGACGGTTGCCCAGTTGTAGACGTTTAAAGTTTAGAAATTATTACACAATATTAAATTAGGTTGCTATAGAATTCTAAACTTTTGTCAGTAGACCTGTCAAAAAATTATAAACTTAAGTTGGTGTAGTAGCTCTTAAATTTGTACAAAGTTATCAATTTTAATGTAAAAAATTGTTTGTATGATTTTCAAATGAAGAGTATGCAAGCTGCTCGCAGGGAGTATCAACGACGATTTCCAAACAGCAGCTACCCAAATCATCAAACTTTTATTTCTGTGTTTCGACGTACACGAAGACATGGTTTATTTCCAACAGTTTCCACTATATTTGAACATCTTGTGCAGCAAAATTTAGACGAACAAAAAAACATTTTACAATTAGAATTGAACGTCTTAAGTACTAGAAGAATTTCTACACGTATGGCCTTCCTCATTGGAGAGAATGGCGAACATTACATGCTAAACTGTTATATTATTTTCACATTCAAAAGGTTTAGCACCTGAAAACTATCGTTTGCGGTTACATTTTTTTCTAGCGGCTTCAAACAAATTCACAGCTGGTTCCGTATTTTTATTTATCGATGAGACACAATATCCTCGAGATGGAGTGAACAATACGCGCAACTCACATTTGTGGTCTTTCAGGTCATCTTATCGGAGTTTCACATGGCACAACAGAAATTAAGTTTCAACGCGATTTTTGGTGTGGTATGATTGTGCGATAAACTTGTCCAGCCTTTCTTTTTAAGGTGCGAGTTACAGGAGAAGTATACACCAACTTTTTTTGCGAAAGGAATTGCAACTTCTGTTAGATGATGTTCGTTTACCAACAAGACAACAAACGATAATACAATAAGATGGAGTTTCTCGCCATTTTAGTCGGCAAGTGAGAATATATCCAAATGATGCTTATCTCAATATGTGGATTGAACGCGGGAGCCTACATTCTTGGCCACCGAGATCACCCGATCACACCCCTATGGACTATTACCTCGTGGAGCCAAGTTAAAAGTTTAGTGTACGAGATAATATGTTATACTAGAGCTGAACAAAGGGATTTTCACCAAGTTCTGAGAGCGCATCAAAACCAACAAATTTCCGTGTCGTCTTGTGACTGTGACATTGCGTCATCCTAATTGGTTGCACTTCACAAGCGGTTGAAAACAATACTTCAGCCGTAGACAATTTGCATAAAAGCGTATTTGAATTTGATCTTGGACTTAAATGATTTGTTAATTGAATCGCTTATCTGAGAAACCCAATATGTCCATAAAGCATGTTTCGTGAAAATTCAAACACTATTTATTTGCCTTAATTCTAAAAAACTGTTTATATTATAATGTTTTTTTTTGTATTCACTTTGACGTAGTTGTTAGGAAAAATAAACGTGCTCACACTGTATTAACATTAAAACAATATATTAATAATAATGTTTATACAACCATACCTTTCAGGCGCCGATACTATTCAACAATATTTAGAGTGTAGGCGTGGAGTCCTTACACCTTACTCATGATTTTTCATCGAATTTTTAAAAACTGCTTTTCCTTATTTTCAGGGGAAAAAATTGGACATTTGGACTTGTTAGGCATCTCAAATAAACATAACATTTACATAAATATCCACTAACTCAGCAAAACAGCTGATATTTATTGAGTTTTTGAAACAAACCGATGTATAATGACGTTGACATATTATTATTACTAAAAAGTCAAAATTTATAAATTTTACGTATGAACAGCTTTTGTGAACTAGGCGCACGTGAACAACGCTTGTATTTGTTTTCATATGCTCTCAGAATTCGATGAATATACTTTAATATAATGTAATTGTGCTAACCCTTAACACAAGTAATAAAAACAACTTTACTATAAGTACAAATAACTTTTACTCACCAAATAGAATTATTAACAAACGACAAAACTAATACACGTACTGCTCGTATACATATTTATAAATCAGGGCAACTAAAACCTTTCCCTCAATCATCGACGCGCTGCCACAGTATTAATGACGTGAGAAATGACCCTCAAGGTTCTACGTGAGGCCACTCGGCTCATTTTAGATGTCACTGTATAATACAGTGCTGAAGGGGTAATTTTAAACAGATTAGGTAATTTTTAAGTTGTTTTGTTAATATTTGTTTTATTATTTTCTATTTTCTGTTCATGGGACATTTTATACTTAAAATAATCTAGAACGTGCTCCTTGAATTTGTGTGGAACCTCATGCCACAACCTGTATAACGGCATACGTTTATTTCGCTTAAATAGAAGTTGATTTAAATTTTTTTATGGATTAGAAACCCCGGTTTTGAATCTGATATTTTTAAAACGAGATCTGTAGACTGAAAATAACACAGGTCTACAAAAAAATTTTTTTTTGTTATAGAAATCTGACCCTACTATTCTTTAGTAAAATTTTCCGCTGAAGCCTAAAATAAAAATTATCGTGTGGGTTCCCCCCCCACACACCTCAATTCCCCCAAAAATTAATAAAATGCAAACTGGGTGAAAAAACCTACCTATTTTTAATAAAATTTTTCTGCTGAAGCCGAAAATGAAAAAATAATTTTATCTGTGGGTTCCCCACACCCCAATTCCCCAAAAATGAAAAAAATGCAAACTGGGCGAAAAAACATATCTATCTTTAGTAAAATTTTCCGCTCAAGCCGAAGCATTTTTTTAATTTTTGGGGAATTGAGGTGTGCGGGGGGAACCCACACAATAAAATTTTTATTTTCATTTTCGGCTTCAGCGGAAAATTTTACTAAATAATAGTAGGGTCAGGCTCTATATAAATAAAAAAAATTTTTTGTTGTAGACCTGTGTAATTGATTTCTTAATGGCTTCAAATCTGACTACTAAAAAAGGATACTTTTTAACACGCTTTTATTAGCTTCACTTGTATGTTTGCTTGTTTGTTTGTATGTTTGTTTGTAACCGACTCTTTGGACTCGATTTTAACCCACTTTAAACGGACAGATTTAATTGGAAACTTTGTACACTTACGAAGAACCGGTAACAATACAATAATTTGATAAGTTTATATCATTATCCCGATCAGGATCGCCAATCCTTTCCTCACGTATCCCTGCGTGAAAGCAAAGGCTTAATATGTCAGTAGATTCAGTAATTGTTAATTAGCTCGGTGGTCGAGTGGGTTAAGGCAGTCGAAGCGAAACGACTGACTCCTCCGGCGTGAGTTCGAACCTCACGGGCTGAAATAAAATTTTTTTTTTTTTTCAGAAATATCTGTTGGATCGTAATATGTTATAATATCAGCATCAATAAGCTAATATAAATATAGTTTAAAACAACTAAAAAACACGCTTTCATAGCACATCAAACTAAAAAGTTAAAAATAAATATAGTTTAAAAAAACTAAAAACACGCTTTTAAAGCACATCAAACTAAAAAAAGTGAAAAAATAATTATTAATATAAACTGAAAATAATAATGAACGAAAAATACTAGTATTATTGTGAAAAAAGCGTGGGGTGCTCGATATACGAAAAATATTGCACAAAGCGCCCCACGCTTTTTTCACAATAATACTAGTATTTTTCGTTCATTATTATTTTCAGTTTATATTAATAATTATTTTTCACTTTTTAGTTTGATGTGCTTTAAAAGCGTGTTTTTTAGTTTTTTTAAACTATATTTATTTAGTAGTCAGGTATATATAAATATTGGAATATAATTCAGTACAATTTTATTACATTATTCTATTATATGAACATTACATATACTGGTGGTTGACAATATGATAAACATATATCTTAAATTGACCTTTCGAGGAGGACCACAAGTTAAAATTACATTATTATTAAAAATTTCACCTTGGTTAACCAACCGTTCATGGACCTTAGATCGGACTTAAATGATTTAAACAGCTGCCCAACAGCGGCCGCTTTCAGTAGCGTCACATGTACATATGTACGTTCACGATAATAACACATTTAAATTGAAACAGAAAAACAAATGAAACAACTATATACATATATCCTACAGGTAAGACTGCTCACTTTTTACATATCATGTACCGAGATAGTGGCTGAGATTCCCCCACAATGTCTATGTATTCTGCTGAAAAAATGTTCTCCTTCGTTTAGTAAACACACTTGTGTAAAGCGAAAAATAATCTCTCAACATCTACCCAAGTAATATTTGTAATTTTCAAACCATTTGCAAGATGTTCCTCATTGAGACACCGATTAGTAAACTATGATTCTCATATAGTTTTCATGTACCGCGTTTACTTTAAAATATTGTTACGTGTTTGCTATCCATTACTCGCTACTTTATTTACTAATTAACAATTAACAACAATAGATTAATTACTGTCTTCACTATAATCACACTTGAACACCTATAAGTCTCTTTCTTATTTCTTCTTTTTACTTGTTCACGTTAATCGTCGAATATGCACTCTAGATTCATTCGGATTTAACTGTAGAATAAAAGTCTTTATTCTTTGAAAATACTAATGATATTTTCTTTAGCTTTAGTGGGATTAAGGCCAATAATTAAAACAACAAACTGATTTTTAAAAAGTCGACGTTTTCGAAATAAATTTATTTCATCTTCAGGACACTGAAATAAATCACAATGGTATTTTTATGACGAAAACTATGTACATATAAAAAATAAATTATACACTTTTACCGGTTTATTACCACAGGAGAGATTTTTAAAAAATAATTTTTTTTATATTTACTCAACATTCATTGAAAAGTAAAGAAAAATTGAGATAACAGTAAAAATTTAATTAAAATGGGAAAAGTAATGCAATTAAAAAAGGGTTAAAACAGAATTAGTACTTAAAGATTGTGAAATTTTTGTTTACTTATTTATCTTTGGTAAAAGCAATCATATAGTTACAAAAGTAAATAAAAATAGTGGATCAAAAACATTAGACATAAAAATTATACACAAAACACAGTACAATTACTACCACTCTTGAATCTCAAATACGAAATGAACTGCAATAAAATCTGATTTGTTCTAATGATAATATCCAGCTGCTAGCCATATTCCACAAGATGTTCAAATAAGTTGAGACGAAAATACGATGTTACAACAAAGTGGTTTGGCAAAATTTCCAGGTTGGGGGTAGCTCGTTTCCTGGCGTTGGTGATTGGCCTCGGTAGTGAAATAGGCCGACGTTAAATAAATGATTAAAAAATATATCACTGATTTTTGCAACTGTGGATGAAGGACAAGGATCTAAGCTTTAATGGTTCATAAGTTGAATTGACAATTACTTAACAGAAGAACTACAAATCGTAAATTGCCTCATGGGCTACTCTTAATTATAAATAGACTAAAACTAAAAACAAAATAATACGGTTATTAACAGTTGATGAAATGAAAATAACATGACAAATGTAGTGCGAGTTTTACAAGCGGATGGAGCGTGTCACTCTATTTATTGTCAGTAAAAGATTTGTAAACTGTAATTCTGGAAACTATGCAACAACTAGTAATAAGAGCGCTTGAAAATGGTTAGTATTTACTGTAGGCAGTAAATACTAACCAGTGCTAATGGTTTTCCTAAACAACAGTCAAGTCCTCAGTATAGATAGAATCAAATCAACTGAGCTGTTAGGATTTATTTCACCACAGGGGTGTTGTGAGTGCGGAAGATAAATTATATATATTACTCTTTCTGTAAAGGCTTGAGGAGAATAGCAAAACAAGATTGAGCAACGAATTCCATAACTTCCATAACTTCCATAATGTGTTAGGAAAAATATCTTATAATGTGACGTAGGTTAATTATGGATCTTTATGAGAGGAGAGTAATCGATGATCATGGCCACACTGTTTTGTAAGATAGGTTATCGTAATGTGATATTGCTTTCAAGGTTCGAGAACACTCGGCAATTGTATATTTTTTGTTTTCTTTTATTATGCATTTAATTCTTCATTTTCACATAGCAGAGCTAAAACTATAATTCCTTCGTCCAAGATATACATTATTTTTGCTAATGTAAACTTGCGTTCTGAGCAAATTTTAACCAACCTAGAAGTGATAATATAATTGCACCATTACTGATAAATACGCGTTAAGAACTCAAATTGCGAATCAAAGTTGAGAGTTGTGGTGCCGTCCATTTCTGATAAATGAGTGGAAAACTTTGATCGACTTGAGATATGTTGAAGCATGCCCTAGGGATGGCTGATCCAAATTTTTTCATGGATTAGTTCCAACCTGATCCAGTCCAGGCCAATACTTAGTCCAAAGATCAGTTCCAGTTCCTAGTCCGGGCCGGCCTATTCGCCCTTTGAATAGGTCCGCTTCTTTAGTGGCTAGTGAAGGACTGGAGGGGTACTCGGCTTTGTTTAATTCGACAGTTCAACCAGTTCGAGGTGCTTTATGGATTTTGGTACCAGCCAACAGTCCAAGAAGATATGAAGGGTCCGCATTCGTGATGTCCGCATCATAGAACTATATTGATCACTACCGGTCGGACACGGACTCGGACATTCGTACCTGATTTTACTATCAGTTGGGATCAATTCCATTAATACAACCTACCGAACTCGTTCCAAAGTATCAGTTCCAGTATTGATTAGCCATCCCTATTTTACATCATTCGACATAGGATGGTGGATTCTCGAAGACAGGCAAACACAACCATGAGGGCCTTCTACAGCCAGTGCTCAAAATGTAGCTTCTGGCGCCTTGCGTTGTCATCAGCTGTTGCCGCCGGTTTTTCGGTATTCACCGCTCGGAATTAAACCGTGAAAATAAATTGTATCGCAGGAATATGTTTTGTTTTTAATTTATTTCTGCTTCTCTATATTTTAGATGGTTTCTCTATTCTCTCTATTGGGGTTGATTCGGCTTTTGTTATTAGAGTTGTAAGAACTCTTTGCAATATGTTATATTCCACATGTCCGTTGAAAACTGTTGC
Organism: Rhamnusium bicolor; assembly: GCA_029963845.1. Taxonomy (NCBI): domain Eukaryota; kingdom Metazoa; phylum Arthropoda; class Insecta; order Coleoptera; family Cerambycidae; genus Rhamnusium; species Rhamnusium bicolor. Next base: position 10,313 of record JANEYF010003175.1, read on the forward strand.
AATTCTATATCATTTTATGTAATGACATTAATCCAGTATACTTATATTTTTATTTGAACTAATAATTTTGTTCTGTTGTTTTTCATATGCAAAATAGAAAGGATGTGTAAGTTTTAGTTTATATTTATCGTTTATTTATTGACTTACGTTAGTAATTAATTATATTACGTTACAATATTAAGTTCATTTATCAGCAATGTGCATATTTTATGTACTTTCTGAAGAAACCCTGTGTTTTAAATTGCTTTATTTCCATTTTTAAAATACAGCGTACGGTCTTAAGCACACCACTGTCTAGCCTCATAAAAACTAATCATTTTTCTTACCGTATCGCGTTTTTTACGTGCAGTGTATACAATAAATATAAACTAACGGTAATACTTGTTAATAGCCAGTGCCGAAGGTCAAGAGGATCTTAAAATTTCGAAGCATTGAAACAGTTTAGTTCCAGTTTTATACGCACTGTGCGATAGAAGTTAGTTTAAATTCGCCTCTAATGGGTACTGCCGGTACTTTAATCGCTGTGGTATTTGCAGTTGCAGGAGTATTATTATACTTGCAGGTGAAAACTATTTTTGAGGTTCCACCACTCCCAAAGTTAGAGGACACTTGGTGGGGCCCCAGGGCACCATCTAGAGAGGACACTGCTATAAAACCGTTCAAAATAAATGTTTCTGATCAGGTAATTCATTTATTTTGTAATAAATAACAGAGCTGTAACAGTGGCAAAAGGTATCTTACTCGTATAAGCATGAAACTTTACCTTAAGGAAATCGAAGAATAGACTCGAATTAAAAAACACTTTGTCATGTCATGGAAAATTTTCAATGATCCTTCTGTTTCTCAAACAAGATAAAATACATAAACATGTTTGTGTTATTATTATGTCTCAAATACCTAATTATTATATTGTTTATCGTCGTCATTGTCATTGGTGTCCGAGCAGAAACTCCAACTTCAAATATTTCTAACAGTTTCTATATTTTATACTTATAGGTATGTTTATATAATAAAATTTAATGGAACCAAATTTCCCAGCTTCGGAATCTGTTTCAATAGATAGTAATTTGTCTTCTTCTGATGAATCAGAATGTTTAGATTCTGATGAAATGTCACTGATATTGATCTAACAATCTCAGATTAGTCAGATGTAGATTTTACAGTTAAAAAAGGAGTAACTAAATAAATATAGTTTAAAAAAACTAAAAAAAAAACGCTTTTAAAGCACATCAAACTAAAAAGTGAAAAATAATTATTAATATAAACTGAAAACAATAATGAACGAAAAATACTAGTATTATTGTGAAAAAAGCGTGGGTTGCTCGATATACGAAAAATATGGCACAAAGCGCCCCACGCTTTTTTCACAATAATACTAGTATTTTTCGTTCATTATTGTTTTCAGTTTATATTAATAATTATTTTTCACTTTTAGTTTAATGTGATTTAAAAAGCGTGTTTTTTAGTTTTTTTAAACTATATTTATTTTTCACTTTTTAGTTTGATGTGCTGTGAAGGCGTGTTTTGTAGTTTTTTTAAACTATATTTATATTGCTTATTGATGCTGATATTATAACATATTACGATCCAACAGATATTTCTGAAAAAAAAAATTATTTCAGCCATGGGATTTGAACTCACGCCCGAGGAGTCCGTCGTTTCGCGTCGACTAAGACTTGCCCGCTCGGCCAACGACCGAACTGAGAATCACGGAATATACCTACAATATTAAGCCTCTTGCTCTCACGCAGAGAATACGTGACTAAAGGACTGGCGATCTGATCAGGATAATGATATAAACTTATCAAATTATTGTATTGTTACCGATTCTTCGTAAGTGTACAAAGTTTCAATTAAATCTGTCCGTTTAAAGTGGGTCAAAATCGAGTCCAAAGAGTCGGTTACAAACAAACATACAAGTGAAGCTAATAGAAGCGTCTTAAAAAGAGTAACTAAATATTGTGTACTTCAAGGGGAGTATGTGGCACCCTGTCACTCTCAGTTTCGCCAACATAGAAATTTTAAATGATATCCTATATCGTTGGTGAGATTGCAATACCTCGTATCTGCAATTTTTTGTTGAAAATGAGAATGTTATTCCATTGGCTGTATGTAGCCAACAATGGAATATAGCGATATGTAGTAAATCGTATGTATTGACCTACATACATATGTATAATATTCTTCTGTCTTTTGGCCCTTCTGTAAAGTTTATAAAAAGCACATACTTACGAGGTTTTGCAGTCTTACTTACGCTATAGTGAGTGACATCATTGACTAGCCTTTTAAAAGTAGAATGTTACTATGGCATACCATAATAGATATATACAGGGTGTCATTAAAAGTTACGACACAATTAGAAACGCACGGTTGGTACAAAAAAGTAAGTGAAAATATTAAAGCAAAGATGTTTTGGAAATGATTCCTAAGAAGTTAGGGGTTCTCCATAAAACGTGTGACGCTGATGGGTGGGGAGGGGTGGATTTCATACCTCACGTGACAAGAAACATGCGAAAAATCAGTTTTTTCACCTTTTAATTTTGTTCGTAAATAAATATAACTTTTAAAAATAACATTAAATTAGTAAAAACAACGGAATCACGTTGCCGTTCCTACATTTGAGGGGGGGGATCTTGCATGTCACGTGACGTACAAAGGGGAATCACGATCGGCATAGCCTGTCACAGACGTCACGAGATTTATGGGCGGTTCATTACGGTCACAAAAGTTGGTTTTTAATCTATTTCAGTAACCCGGTAATTGGTTGTGGCACAGCTATGAGATTTGGTGCACGGTTTATTATTAACTAATTTAAATTAACTTTAGTTGTAGGCATGCAGAAATGGGTGAGGGTACATTTTTCACAGCGTATTATATACAAAAAGGTACACTTTATAATGAGCATTTCCCACATATTTCTTTATTTGCTTATTTGATGGTATTTATGAATATGAGCCCACAGAATTTTTTCCGGAGTTTTTTGAGCCCTGGAAGAGAGTTAAAAAATTACAAAGTTTTGAATGTTAGTCTTATGACGTCATCCGACTAAGTTTGGCTCCGAACACAAACAGCCAGTGAAAGTGAAGATAGTATCTCAGTATTGCCAGTTTTACGTATTGTTTGAAAGCGTGATTGACGATCTGATTACTTATTTAATTAAATATAACTATAAATTCATTTATTCTACGTTGCTATTATGGAATTGATGATACAAAACAAATATTAATTAATTATTATAATCATTTTTATTTATTTTTAACTTACAATAGCAATATTAAGTAAATCAATAACAGAGTCGTTTTCTTCGTAATTCATTAAATGGAATATAAATCTTAATAAAAGCGAAAAAGAAATGCACCATTATTGAAAATACCTATGAGTATATGTATAGCGGTGTAAATGAAACTTGGCTCACCCCCTCTATTTTTATTGTTTATAGAAATAAATTAATAAAATTTTAATATGTTGTTATAAACATAAAATTGCATTAGACGGCAATATTTTCAATTTTTATGCACTTCCGGTTTCGCCGGAAATTACCCCAACTTTCTTATTTTACATTTTTGAAATCTGTGGTGAATTCTGAATACAACAGTATACATGTTTCTATGATTTTTTATTTATTTCTTTTTTTAACGAAACTTTTAATTTTTGATTTAGAGTGCTGCGATTTCTGACGGGGTTTCTTACTATTGCAAAAATTGAATTACATTTTTTATTTTCTAAAAAGTGGTAATTTGTCAAATCTCAAAATGGTAGCTCATCATGATATTTAGAAAATACATCTTTTCACGATTACAGTGATACCCATAACTTAGCAATTCAACAAGAATTTACAATAGAAAAATCAAAATTCTTTTAAATAAATAGATATTATAATGTAATACACAAAACCCGGTACACAAAATAGTGTGCTGTGAAAACAATTATGTCAAATAAAAATTATTTGTTTAAAATACCTGTCGTGATAGTGTTCTTAAATTACGATTACTGTAATGCTAATTGCCATTGTTTAGTTGATAACTATTTTGGCAACTATTTTAAACCAATAACTTTATTTTAGATAATTGTTTTCACAGCACTTTAAACTGTTAGTTTTAATCATCTGCAGATTATGCCTACTTAGTTGGCGAAACGCAAAACGTGTTTTGGTGTTTCGTGGAAAACTACGTCAGCGTTATCTTCACATCAAAGGTTCTAACCCATTCCAGGAAGACGAAACACTATACATAATTTATTATGTACCATGAAACATTTGGTATGCTTTTTTAATTATGAGGTTTTTGCCTGGACACACGGTGTACAATCAGTTCAAATAAAATAAAATTAGTAATTTACAATTTTTTAAATAGGTTTCAAAACTACATCATTGCACACTTTTATTTTTTGTCAGTTTTTTAATGAAAAACTTTTCCTTCATCTTCATTCATACAGCTTTATACACGCATGACCGATAAGCATTTTCATCAATTAATATCACAATTGTATAGGATGAGGAATATTACTTTTTAATTCGTTTATTACAATACCACACAAAATCAAATAAATAAAATACAAATTATCCATCATCTTTAAGTAGTGAAGTACAAGTGCTGTTAAATATGAGATAATGTCCAAGAAAACAACTTTTAGAGAGAGTTCCCAATCCCAACCCAACCAAGCTATTGCGTAAACTTACAAACTACAAACCTGCAAATCATAAATCTGCTGTTTTGAATAGCTTTCAACCCGTAAGTGAAAATTTGAGTACCTACTGTAAAAAATTGAGAATATTCAGCTTAAACCTGCCAATTTTATTTTAAATTCAGTCTCACCAATAGAATTGTTTAACGTAAAAAGCAAAAATTAGAAAGTTGTTTTTGAACTCACATTTATAATAGTTGTTTCTTTCGTCATTATCATTTAGCTAGAGTTTACTAAACAGATCAGCTTTTAAATAATAGGACACAACATTTAGGTCACATTTATGCCGAAATTGTTTCTTTCAGATTCTTAAAGACTTGCAACAGAGGTTGGCGAACGCGTTACCTTTCCAGGCGCCATTGGAAGGCGTGAAACAAAATTACGGCATCAATACCAATCTCCTGAAGGATATTGTTGAGTTCTGGAAGACAAAGTATGATTGGAGGGAACGCGAAAAGTACCTAAACCAGTATCCTCAGTTCACAGTAAGCGTACAAGGGTTGAAATTACATTATATACATGTTAAACCAGTTGAAGCAAAAGGCTTAAAGGTACTACCTTTGCTATTGTTACATGGTTGGCCAGGTACAGTTAGGGAGTTCTACGAAATCATTTCTTTGTTGACCACCGCACAAAAAGGGAGAGATTTTGTTTTCGAAGTTATAGCACCTTCGCTTCCAGGTAAAATTTTGTCAAATTATAATATCGGTTTTATAATATCATGTATTTACATGTTACTGTTACAAAAAAAATATATAATAATAAATTCAAAATAATGAATGTGGTGAGAAATTAGTAAATATTTAAAAAAACATGAAAATCTTGAGGATTGAAAGAAGTTAAGAAATATCATGAAAACTGGGTATTAAAAGTTTTGAAACTTTAGTGTCAAATATTAGAATACTTAAAAACTTACTACTTTGTCTTTGTTTTTTTCCTGTATATTTTAAAAATGATTTCAATAAAAGTTCCTAAAATCAGAAATATTCAAAAAAGTTTGTAGACTATTCCCTCACATTATAAGAACCAATGAAATAACTAGATTTTGAAAATTTGGGCCAATAAGAATAAACTTTCAGCGAAAATTGCATTCCAAGTGAAAAATTTTACATAAAATTACAGCGAAAATTGCACTGGGCTTGACAGCTTAAAACGTCAGTTGAATCAATATAAAAATCGAAGATTTTTCATTCTTTTTTATTTTTCTGTGAAGATAGCAAAAGGAACATAATTAATAACCTACTTTTTAAATATTGTTGGTTTTTCTATAAAAAAATAATAATTTTAAAATTTGATTTTTAAATAAATCCGTTTAAAAATTGTGACACGGGAATAAGAGTATACCCAGCCGTGATTGTAATAATTTGAATTGTTAATTCAGTTAATAATAAAACATATTTCTTGTTCTATGTTTTGTTCTGGAAATAGTCTAATAAATATATTTCTTGCATTAAAAATAATCTGAAAATTCAGCATTCAAAGCGTCTTGCCTTTAAGAAACTGCATTTTCATTTTGATGTTATCAAAATGAACTCAAGCAGTTTCTAGGCAACACGTTTCCAGGCGCTGAATTTTCGATAATTTTTAATGCATTTAATATATTACTACAGAACATTTTATAATTAAATAAACATTATATTTTTTTTTCCTTTTTCAAACTACAATCAATTGCTATAAAAAATATAAATAAATACAACTGACGCCTTATACGAACTCACAAAAAATAATACTAATAACCCTGATTCTAACAACAAACGCATAGCTGTGTTCCTGGACCTCGCAAAGGCATTTGACACACGACTCTGTTTTGAATGTTCTTAACATTTATGGAATTCGGGGAACTGTGTTGAATGTCTTTTGAGAATTATATCAGGGACAGGAAACAAACATATTGGGGACATGTATAGTGAATCATTGAAAGTAAAAATAGGAGTGCCACAAGGTACTGTATTAGGGCCGTTATTATTCATTATACCGGATATAACAGGATCATGGTACACCCCCTTTTCTAAAACAACAAGGTAAAATTGTATTTTCTTATTTTCTTTTAGCTGCAATTTTATTTGTATTTATCGCACATTTTAATACAACATAGGAATAAATTTCTTATTAATAGTACTAATAAATGGTACCACGGTACCAATATGGTTCCATTTGGAAAAAAATTGAGTTTTGCCCCAAAAACCATTTTGATGAACTTTATTTGCTCATAAATCACGTAATTTAGTATTTTTGACGGGATTTCGATTTTTCAAGCATTGCATGGGTCATTTAGAATAAATGGGAACCGCATACTTAAATGGAAAACTAAAAATTAACTATTAAAAATATTGACTTTTGAAATGTCACTTATTTGGTATCGTTGGATTCAGAAAATCATACAGAATTCAAAAATGCAATAATATACAGGGTGTTCTATTTAAAAAATCAAAAGTTAGTGTCATTTCCGGCGAAATCGGAAGTGAAAAAAATCACTTGTATGTAATAAAAGTGCCGCTTATTATGTATATAGGATATCCCAAATTTCAATCAATTATCTTCAAAACTAAAGGAGAAATGGGGGTGTACCATGATCCTGTTAGACCCGGTATATATAAACTACTTAACAAATACTAACATATAAAATGATATGGTAATTTCCTACGCAGATGATACAACTGTAGTATTTAACATGGCAGGAAACAAGAGACTCAGAGCTGGTATTGACAAGATAAAAAACTGGTTAGACTCATATAAATTAACACTAAACATCAGTAAAACTAACTACATAGCCTTCTCATTAACTGCTGCAAACCGTCTTGATTTTAATAATATGTATATATTGATAGTATGGATAAAGAGATTTAAAGAGACCTTTTATCGAGTATCTAGGAGTAATTATTGACCAAAATCTTAAATGGGACCAACATGTTAAAAGACTCAGCAACAACATTCGCAAATTAATATACAAATTTTATACTATGAGAGAGATAATAAGGAAGACACTTTTATTTGGTGTTTACAAAGCGCTAGTTGAGTCCTTAATAAGATACGGAATAGTTGTATGGGGTAGACTTTACATGAATTCCTTGAAACAATTAAATGTCGTCGTACAGAACTATATTTTAAAAATTATTTCGCGAAAAAATAAAATGTATCCCACTCAATTGCTATATTCTGATGTAATTCCAGATGTTCGTTCTTTATATCTTTTATACAGAAAAATAAGAACCTAAGAAACTATGTAAATCATTCTTACGCAACCAGAAATAAAATAAACAAGCATTTAGCAATACCATGTAGTAATTCAAATATTAACTTCAGATTCTTAAATTACCTTGTACTTAAACTTTATAATATCCTTCGAATTGAAATAAAATCTGTCAAACTTAAAAAAATGTAATCATAGCTGTATGAGATATATTTCACAGAATTCTCAGTTTCATGAAGCTGTTTTAGTCAAATTCATGTGTATATGTGTATATGTGTAATGTCCTGAAAAAAAAAGAAAATTGTTTAAATTAGATTTAATTTAGCATAAGTTAAATAATAACAGATAAAAATTACTGTTACATCCTTTGGATGTTTTTGTTTTTTGTAAATATTTGCAAATACATGTTTTGATTTTAATAATTTTAATCTTCATTTCTAATTCTACCTTTTTCTTTTATTAATACTAAAACATATGCACATACGGATGTTTAGTCATTTAGATGCACATAAACAATTGTTTAGTTTTACATTCATACTCTGTAAAAATTAAAAAAATTATATGTACCAAACTAAAAGTGCTTAATAAATTTGAATTTGAATTTCAAATGATCCACGTAAGGTCTATAATTGACACAATGAAAAATTTTAGTAGTAGACTAGTAATATGCCGTTTTTGCATTACAAACCGAAAAAAGTAATCGGACGTACGAGGGGGTAATCAAAAATAGATTTTTTCTAAAATGTTAATATCTTGTGTATTATGGCGGAAATCGTACTAGCACTATGTGAAATACTTGTAGGAAGAATATGGTTTAACATATCTCACTTCTGCTTTAATCTGAAACTTTACTAATAGCTAATACTAACATAAATTCTACATTTATTTTCTATTATTTTAGAAAATGATAGTAAATCATTTTTTTATTTTATATTAGTTTTTTTTACAGGAAATATATGAAATTAAAATAAAATTTAAAAAAAATATGTTGATATCACTAAGAAAATTGCCTGTGAACCAAATTTCGTTGGTTTTACTCAAATAATATCCATACCCTTAAATCTAATGTAAGTAATCAGTTCAAACAAAAATATTATTAAAATGCTCACAAAGTGGCAAAAGCAAAATATTGCCACCAGGTTATCAAAATCGATATCAGAATTTTTAAATTTCAATTTAAAATCATTGTCGTGCGTTTAACAAAACATTTTGCTTTTATTATTGTATAACATAATTCGCATAGGTTTGCACAGCTCCAACGAACACTCTGTATAACTTATAGGGGATGATTTCAGTACGGCAATTGGTAATTTTACGATGCTATACATCTACCAATACCAGGGTGTTTTGAAACGAATTTTTTCACAGGCACTTCATAAACTTTTTTTGTCCGATTACAACATACTTATTTAATTTCAAAACTTTAATATTTTTCGTAATAATAACAATTACAATTAAATTAACTATATTAAATATAATCATGCACATTTCGTGATTATACAACACTAAATCACGATCAAAAGTCACATCTTAAATTAATAAATGTCAGTATTAAATGTGAAAGTAAGAGAAGTCGCTTTAATAAAGGGACGTGTGGGGTAAGATGCGACACGAGGGCGGGAAATATCTAATACATGACATCTTCCGTCTTTTACACTGCTTACATTAAAACAAGAAAGATGATTGTTGTTTTTGTTGGCACGCGACCGAGGCGGAATTGCACTTACATTCTGTGATACTTCAGGTTCGCACTTAGTTTTGTTACCAATTTGTTTATTAGTGCGTTGTAGGAGAAAGTGTTATATTATAACTAAGTAATAATTATTTTATATCTGTTTATTTGCTGGTGTGTTTTTGAGAATAATTTAAGAAGGTTATCGTATTTAATAGAAAATGTTTCGACCGTGGGAGGCCTCCACGTCTACATCTTATTGTGTTTGTGAAAATGAAAGTGGCAGTGATTACAGTGATAAAGAAAATCAAAGTTCATCAATGTTTTCAGTAAGAAAAAAACGTCTACATTTGAACAAGCAAGCTATACAAATTTGCTTTAATGTTTACATTAGTCTTTCGAAGCGATGAGCTAATAACCCTAATTTGCAGGATTTAGACGTGCTAGGTGACACAGCATCTCTGACTAACGTTCCCCGTCCCACAAAACACAAACTAGTGAAAGAAGGTGCCCTTCTTAGAAAACAACGATCCGACATCGGTCAATTGAAAACTCTGGATCCATCGTTAGCAAAACTATTAAGAACTAAAATGAAATCCCAACTATTGACGTGGTAGACAGAAAACTAGAAGAAATTGATTATCATCTAAAATATACCAAAAAGAACTTTAGGAACTTGACTGAGAAAAATCGGATTTAAATATCAAACTATTAATAAACGTATGGCGATTATGGAAACGGACGAATAGTAGATTGGCGAGATTCGTATCTAGAAGAGTTAAAGAACTGAGAAGGGAAAATAGACCAATTTATTATCTAGATGAAACTTGGTATTATACTTATGACACCGTCAGAAAAGGATGGACTGATGGATCTAGAAAATGTCAACCAATCTCATTACCCTCTAATAAAGACACTCGGTTGATTATATTACACAGTGGATCAGTTGATGGATGGGTTGATAATGAATTGAAACTGTGCGGAAAAACATGGAAGACTGTAGTGGATAACCTCAAGAACATGTAGGGAGAAATGTTTGAGGAATAGTTTGAAAATACCCTAATTCCAAAATTAACACCGATTAGCATTATTGTTCTTGACAAGGCGAAATACCATTCGAGACTACTGTATAAAATTCCTAAAACGAGTTCTATTAAGTTGGAGTTACAAATTTTCTTAATGGATTATGATATCTATTGTGAGGAAAATTATAATAAAGTACAGCTCTTGGAAGCTCTGCAATTATGAGAAGTATATTATAGACACTAGCGGAGAGATATGGCCACAAAGTATTGCGATTACCGCCATATTTCGTATTTTCAACCCGATTGAATTAATTTGGTGTAAATTCAAGAAAAATGTCAGAAAGGGAAATACTTTTCCAAAATTCGATAGAAAAGTCGTAGAGTTAATTCAAAATGAAGTGTCGAAATCAACAAGGAAGACTGGGGAAAAATAATTAGGAAAGTAATTACAATTGAGGATGATTATTTAAAAATTGTTGAATGTCATATAAATGGTGGAAATAAATTTATTATAAATTTGAACAAGGATAGTAGTTCATCTGAAAATGAAGAAGAGGGCGAGAAGGGCGGGGATTCAGAGGAAGAAGCGATGTGAGGTGAGGTAAAGTGAAGTGGTCTAAAGTGAAGAAGTGAATTTTCTATTATTTATTTCCGTTTTTGCGTTAGTTCAGTGCTTGAGAAATATTCTTTTTCAGGATGTTATTATTTATCAATATTATTTTTTCATTTTGCGAAAAACACGTCTTTCTGTTTTTATTATAGTAATAACTTTACTATTAGAATTTATTTTTAGTTTATTTATTAAGAAATGTATTGTTTCTGTTACTATTTTGAGAGTATATTTTTTTGTTTTTATTTTGTTTTTAAAGGTTTCTTGTTACTTTTTAAATAATTTGTTTATTTTGTTCTAATATTCCATACCCATCCTTTCCTGGCAAGAAATGTTCATACCTCCTCGCAGTTAATGCTGGATAGTAACAATTTATATTAAGCGAACTTGAATATCGCAACTACTGTATGTGTGGTCAATACTTTAATTCAATACTTTTAATTCAAGTTAATGCTTTTTTCTACAACTGTTGAATTGTTGTTAGCTAAACTCAATCACTCAAGTGATTTCTCCTACTATACCAATATCAGTATTAACATGAACATAACCTTTAGCCTTTTGTTTAAATTTTGATCTTTGCCACAGGTTATGGCTTTTCTGAAGCAGCAGTCCGACCAGGTTTGGGAGCTGCTCAAATGGCTGTGGTTTTTAAAAATTTCATGAAACGACTGGGCTTTGAAAAATATTACATCCAAGGAGGCGATTGGGGTGGCATTATAGTTCATCATATGGCCACTCTTTTCCCAGAGAAAATAATCGGGGTACATTCCAATATGTGTTTCGTCAATTCTCCCTTCACCAACTTGAAACTTTTCCTTGGTAGTTATTATCCTTCTTTGGTTGTCAGCAAGGAATTCGAAGATAAGGTGTATCCATTATCTCAGAAGTACGCACATATCCTTCTAGAGACGGGCTACATGCATTTACAGGCCACAAAACCTGATACTATAGGTTTGTATGTTTCGAGGATTTCAATTTTGTAAGACACTCTTGACACATATAATGTGAAAAGGGAAAAATCTATAAATGGTGCCGTTCCCAAATAAAGTTTACACAAGAAGTTTTTTATGAAACTGTATAAACCCGTATTATGAAAATTTTGAAAAAGTACACATTTTTTATGTGGCAAGTCTTGTATAGTTTATTTCAGACTTATTTGCAACATAAAAAATGTCGGCCTCTTTAACGGCAGTAAAGGGATCAAAGAAGCCGACGTTTTTTATGTTGCAAATAAGTTTGAAATAAACTGTACTTTTATTCGACTAAGGTACCTGCCGTATTGATTTCTATTAATGTGTTTCGCAGGAGTTGCTTTACGAGATAGTCCAGTTGGTTTGGCAGCGTACATTCTGGAAAAATTCACAACCTGGACAGATCCAACCTGGAAAGATCTTGAGGACGGCGGACTGACGAAAAAATTCACTATTACTAATCTTCTAGATAATGTAATGATATATTGGGTTACGAGATCTATCACAACATCGATGAGATTGTATTCCGAGACCTTCAACAAAGCTCAGTTTGGTCTTCAACTAGAAAGGTAACAGTTGGTGTTGTTATTTGTATAAATATTTTGCTAAAAGTCTTCAGAATTGTACCTTTTCTATCAATAGGTATACACGGTGTTTACGAACCTATAATATAAATGGTAGGTTACAGTAAATTTTTAAAAGAAAATAAATGCAATTTAAAAATAAAAAATTAAAGCGACCGCTGTCACACCGTTGAAACCAGACTGATTAGCCTTCGGTACCTCTAACGAAGACGTAGCGAGGAGATTGTCTCTAGCGTCCTCTTTTGTCTGTTTACTCACGGTTTAGGATTTTAATTTGTAATTTTCTATAATTTGGAAAAATATCACCAGAAATAGATTTTGAAAACCGGTAGAATGTCGGAAACATTATTTATTTCTAAAGTTGGATAAATATGTATCAAATCAACATCGGCGTTTGAGAGAAGCGATAACTTAAAGAGAGGTGAGAAAATGTTGGCATAATGAATGTTAGTTCTCAAACAGTTTATTAATAAAAAATAATAATTATTATCTCAGTAATTATTGACCTTCTATTGGGGTAATTTTTGATCAATCGATAAATTTGGTTATGAACTACTGCCCATTTAATTTAATACCATAGGTTCGTAAACACCCTGTATATCGTAATCAAGATGTGATGTAACTATAAACAAAAACCGGAGAACCTGACTACCAAACTATAGCTATATTTGTGAATTTACAAGTTATTTTATTTTAGAATACCCATCGAAGTCCCAAGCGGTTGTGCAAGATTTCTTAATGAATTAGTATACCAACCAGAGAGCCTTTTGAAAGAAAGATTCAAAAACCTTGTTCATAGTTCTGATTATGATGGAGGACATTTCGCAGCTTTTGAGGTACCCCAGGTTTTAGCGGAAGATCTATTTATTTTTACAGAAAAAGTTGAAATATTAAGTAAACCTGATCAATAATCTGTTTTTTATTCATATTTTTGTTTATATTGAACAAATATATTTTATTTTGTTTTTAAGTGTAGTTTTATTCTAAGAGTTTGACTGTTGTTTCAGTATTTGTTCTAAACTTCTTTAATTTAGCTTCGTATCATCCATCAATAAAGTAATTAACCGAACCTATACTGTGATCCATCTGAAATCTGATTAGAAATTAAGGAAAATGTTGTATTTATATAATCACTAATAACTAACCTAAACTTTGTTACCACATTTTCTTTAATACGGACGTAAATTTTTTGAAGGTATTCATATAAACTTTATTTTAAATAAAAAATAAAAATCATGTAAGAAACAATTTTTTCCAAACAAATTTCGAAATCTTGAAGCAAATGTTTCGTTTTCCGCTCGTCTTGGTATTTTATGATCTCGATTCGATATCCAAAATTATATCTCAGCTCTAGTTTCGTTTTTCAATTCGAGACGAGATCTGGATTTCGGTCGATACCGAAACATTTCAAGAAAATCACAAAGGAACAAGTTAAACTAAATACAAAAAAAAATCAGTAATTTTTAAATTCAAACCATCTACCACACAATGATAACTTTATCTATTGGTGTTAAACTATATGGAACCCACATTTATTCAAAATTATCATTTAATACTAACAGCCTATTTTTGTAAACAAATAAATAATAGTCTGGAGTTAGAGTTCATGGCAGATTCAGTAAGTGCTGAAGGTTAAGATAAAACTCTTGAAATTTTGGTTTTCTCCTAAAACTTCAAAATACCTGAAGGCATCTCAAGCTCTAGAATGTGACTATAGAATATCGACGATCAACAACCGTATCAATAAAGGAGCTTACATGAGCTTTGCATGGATAAACAAAATGTGGTAGTATAAACGACCCTCGACTTTTCATTATAACAAAATGTGTCGTGACAAAGACTTGGCTGTGTCAATTATTTCGAAAATCTGTCAACTCTTCATAACAGCTGTCGAGCGCCCTATAGAACGTATTAAGCGAAGTAACCAGGCACTTATTTGACGCCATTAACAGTTGCAGCAATTAATGCAGAATCGGCAGGTTTCCTAAGTAATTGGCTATACGGTTTGCTTCAAAAACGTCTACCAGGAGATCTCATTCATGTTACAAATATATGGACGACGCAATGGAGAGATTCGTAAAGCCAAAAGTAATAGCTTTAGGTATTTCCAAGGCATTTGATGGAGTATAGCATCAGGATTTCTTAGATAAGTTACCATCGTATGGCGTGCCAGCTTAGTTGTGCTTGTGGATATTGAATAGTACGTCTATGGCTATTTAAAAATTTTTTTGGTACTTTTGTGATTCTAAAAATGTACCACAAATATTGGGGTTGCATAAGAAAAAAAATGATTGTGTTTACTACTGTTAAATTTAAAATTTGTAAATTCGTAAATTCGTAAAAGACGATTTCTCGATTTAACATACGATCGAACGGTGATACGATCACGATGCCTTGTTTGCAAGTCATATTTGATTGGTTGGAATTTAGTGATGGGAATACTCGTTACTTTTGAATACTCGTATGTATTCGTTACTTCTACGGATAGTAATCGTTACTTTGTATTCGTTACTTTGTAATCATTAAGGTACATTTATGAAGTAGGTATGTATATACCTACCTAATGCTTACTGCGTATCCCATAGGTACAGCACTCGCCTCGTATAAGTAAATAAAGTTAAGTGATTAATGATTATGATTACTTGTAACATAAACAAAGCTCTTCCATAGCTTTAAGAATGTTTATTAATAGCATTTTACTAACAAACAATAATAATACATAGATACCTATGTCGGCTTGAAGTCAGGATACACACTTGTTTATGTTTTCATCAGTGGCGGCTGGTGAAATTTAGGCTATGTCATATCTCAGTATTGGAGCATGGGACCCAAGCGATACTTAAAGGCGTAACTATCAGGACTAAATGAAGAAGTTTTGCAGAAAAAAAATTGCGCTTGAAATTTGCGAAAAAAAGTTGGAAAAATTAGTGCCCCCCCAGGTTATTTTTTAAACGATTTGTAAAATATTTGTGAAACATTTTTTTTCAGAATCAGGTGGAAAATATAAGTTCACGTTTCAAATTTCATCGAAAAATATTGGTTTTCTATAAAGTTACACCGTTTTGAAGTTTGCAAAGTGAAAAATGAATCTAAAATAAAATTTCAAAACGGTGTAACTTTATAGAAAACCAATATTTTTCGATGAAATTTGAAATGTGAACTTATATTTTCCACCTGATTCTGAAAAAAAATGTTTCGCAAATATTTTATAAATCGTTTAAAAAAATAACCTGGGGGCACTAATTTTTCCAACTTTTTTTCGCAAAATTTCAAGCGCAATTTTTTTTCTGCAAAACTTCTTCATTTAGTCCTGATAGTTACGCATTAAAGTATCGCTTGGGTCCCATGCTCCAATACTGAGATATGACATAGCCTAAATTTCACCAGCCGCCACTGGTTTTCATTACATTGAAAATAATCTTGAAATCCTAAAGAGAGTAACGATTAAAGTAACGATTACTTTTAAAAGCAGGTATTCGGTACTTCGGGTATTTGCGAGTAACGAATACAAAGTAACGAATACTCTATTACCTGCCCAACACTATTGGAATTCAAGCAATTGTAAGAGACATCGAAAGTAAAAGTCATAAGAAATTCGCCAACAGAAATGTCCATACTGGGTGTTTGTGTATGATCTTATTTTTATTTTGACTACCTATGTTTAATATTCCGGAAAATTTTAACAGAACATTTTCGTTTGTTTTGGAAAAAGTACGTTCCTAAATGTCCATTACCAATGAGAGGACTACGACGTCACGTTCTTCGTGTTTAATTGAAAATATTACAATGTCTGAATTTTTTAACAACAGATTGTGGATAACTGTTGATGAAATCACGGACACAAAAAATAACAAAGTGGGAAATGTCTAAGTACGCAGAGATTAGAAAATATTAATTCTGAAGAAGTACAATAGCTGGTCATAAAAAGAATTTTCACATGCTTATATAAGAATAATATTTTAATATTTATGACTAATGGAACTGCGTATATGTTTAGAGCAGGTTTATCAGTTATCACTAAAAAAGTTTTGCCCTAATTTATTGCAGATAATCCGTTTATTTCATGCCTTTCACTTTGTGGCAGAAAAAAAAATCACAGTAGCTATCCCGATGTCGACAAATTAATAGGAAATACATAATGATTTTTGTAAAATCTCCAAAACGTATTAAAGAATTTCACAAAGCCTGCCCAAGAATTATTGAACCTTCACAACCGATATTAACACAATGGCCTACACCGCATATAACAGTTTTATGTATATACAATGAACAGCCCCAAAAGGAAATTGACTATCCAATGGATATCCTATATCCAGTAAAAGACGTCTTCTGGACACTATAAGGAGGTTTAAAAGTCACAACTTTGGTTACTCACTGGAGATCCGATCAGGATCCTTTATGGAATGTTAAGGACATTATGGATTTAATTTGGACATTATTAAGATGTCCTATGGTCATCTATAGGTTTCGACATGGATAGTCATAAGGACTATCTATGGATAACAAAAAAGATGCCCATTTTATACAGGGTGTTTAGCAGCAACGGCAGGTAAATTATACGTTATGACATATCTGACAATTGAAGCATGGAACCCATGCCAAATTTCAAGATATAACTACGAAGACTAAATGAGGAGGTTTTATAAAAAAAAAACCCAATTGAAGTTTGCGGAAAAATTGCAAAAATGGCTTGCCGATTCAAGTTATTTTGTACATAATTCGTAAAATATTTGCAAAACATTTTTTTTTATAAACATGAGACAAATTTATTGACATTTCAGATTTCAATGAAGAAATACGTTTTTTTTTTTCTAAAGTTATGACATTTTGAAACTTTGTTTTAGATACTTAAATTCTTCATTTTGCGAATATCAAAATATCATAACTACAAAAAAAAGATTTTTTTTTTAACGAAATCTGAGGTCTGTCGATAAATTAGCCTCCTGAATATATAAAAAAAAAGTTTTGTTAATGTTTTACAAATTGTCTAGAAAATAATCTGGGTCGGCTGGTCATACAGACGATAAATTCAAATAAAACAGTAAAATGGTAAAAACGATAAATGCAAATGAAACAGTAAAACGGGCAAAGTGATTCTTAACACTACCTGGTGGCGGCGGACACTGGAGCTGCTTACTAGTCAAACTGCACACTGCCAACTCTCACATGAGATTCTTGAGAAGTGATTCTCTCTAGTGTTGGGCGGGTAATAGAGTATTCGTTACTTTGTATTCGTTACTCGCAAATACCCGAAGTACCTAATACCTGCTTTTAAAAGTAATCGTTACTTTACTCGGTAGGTACAAGCAGACTACCCTACCTACATCGTATATCGTATGTGTACCTATGCTGATTGCTGATACAAGTATATACATCTAGTTACTATTCTGCGCAATCGTACGAATTGGTATAAAGGTACCGACGATAATAAAACGTAGTAACTGGCAACTGCTGGCAGTAATCGGTAGGTGTAGTAGTTACTCTTAACTTTGTGAGAGAATAGTGGTCCGTGCATGCACAAACTGTCATTTCGGTGTTTCTTTATTCGATTCAATATCGGTAATTGTTGTATTTGGCGGAGGATAAAATGTACTAAATTTCTGCAAAATGTACTTCAGTCTTTGAAGTTTATTTGTCTTTTTTCATACTTAAAAATTAAAAAAACTGTTTAATACATTTTTTTTATTTGTAGACAAGATGATTAGATAAATTTAACGTGAAGGTAATTCACAATAATTTAAATGTACCGCCGCCTAGCTAGTGCATTTATGTACCTAGTAAGGTGCTTAGTATTTTATTATTGCCAACTCAAGAAATAGAAGCCAAATTTTAGAAACTAATGCACTAGCAAAAAGGCAGTAAATTTAAATGATTATAAATACATATTATTCTTAAACGTTTTTTTAAAATTAATAACTAGCAATGATCAATGTAGGTACCTTAATGATTACAAAGTAACGAATACAAAGTAACGATTACTATCCGTAGAAGTAACGAATACATACGAGTATTCAAAAGTAACGAGTATTCCCATCACTAATTCTCTCTTCTCTCAAACCGTGTTAGCACTGTTAGCAGTTTTGTTCCCAACGGATGATGAGAAGTCACGTGACTCCCTGTGGAGGAACAGAATTGCGGTTGCGGAGGGGCAAAAATTCTGTAAGCAAGCTTAGCGAAATACGGTTAAACAAATTCCCTGCGTTATTTAATATAAACAAATATTTATAAAATATTCTGAAGCTGGGAACAGCTTTCTCATAATTTAAAACTATGTTTCCAAAAAGAAAATAATCAAAACGGTTATGAATTCAAACTAAATTACTGAATTTCTCATATTATCGTAAATTATTTAAAAAAAAAATAGAATGGATTTGTTTTTAACAAATTATTTCCTTCTTATTTATCAACTATCATCCTACCATGTTTTCAAATGTACTGGGTGAATGCAAAATATCGGTCTATAATCGATCTATAATCAAGATAATTATGTTAACTAAATTTCTAATATTAAGCTTGGCTCTCAAATTGATTACCTTAAACTAAATTATTTCCTCTTACTTGGCTTACATAAACACAATAATAAAACAACTAATGTTACCATGGAAAAAAAGCAACCGGATTGAAACAATTACCGTGAGAACTAATTGTTCTTTCAAGTATTTGACATAAAATAAATTAACCTATTGTTCAAAGCAGTTTTTGAAATATACATTAATACAAGTTATAAGATACACAGGGTGTATCAAAGTGAGAGTGCGACCCCATTAGGTCTCATTATGACAGAAAACAATCTACTGAAAAATCACTTGATCTGTATGGGGGGGACATGATTGCAGGCAACTTTTTATTATAATAAACATTTCATCTAAGTTAAATTTGTCGTTTCCAAATTCGTCCCCAAAGAGTTCAAATCAATCAAGGAAAGTCAGCAACAATTTGAAAATCCACAAGTTGAAGCAGATTTGCGCACTATAGAACTATAGTATATTAGCAGAAGCTATTGAACAATTACAAGATAATGTTCATTGTTCATCCTAAACCGATCTTTTGTTATAGTGAATAACGTAAATATGGCATTACAAAATTTAGCGGCCGGCCCTAGCTGCTGCGAAATTTACTGACGTTTTAAAGAAAAATCCGGATTTTGTGCAACTACACCACCAAAGAGGAGAAAGTTAATCTGTGGCCCCACGTTAATTAGAGTCTAAGTGACGGAACAGGGACCGCTCTGGCGTTTACGCCGCGCCGGACAAAAAACAAATTGCCGCCCCTTTTAAAGTTATTTTTTATTAATAAAACATGGTTTTCATTTGCAATAAAAACGTATATTTAAAAAGAAACAAGTATTAAAACTTAACATTTGGTACAAAAGAGTATAAAATAAAATAAAATAGAGTTGCAGTACCTATAGATATCTAGTTGTCATATTTTAAAAATATTTACTTAGTTTTAAACATACAGGATACAATTATACCGTTATTACGATTTAGGTTTTTCTCACTTATACCTAAAACCTAAATAGAAAACAAAAGGTAGACATGTACATAGAACCACAGTAATACATTGTTTGTTTGAGTTATAATCAGAAGAATATTTTTTTCTGACTTTTAATTCTGCAATTTTTTTATTACCTCTTTTAAGTTTATTTGATCAGCAATTTCATGTTCAATTGCTAAAATAGCCAAACCGTTTAGTCGAGTTTGTTGAGCGTAAAAAGGTTTTGATTAATTTTAATTTGGAAAAACTTCTTTCTCCATTTGCTACTGATATTGGAATAGTCAGTAGTATTTTTAAGGTAATATTAAGATTTGGAGCAAAATTTGGCATTGTTATTATTTTAAGAACATCACTTGGACTTTCTGTTTTGTCCAAAAGTGCACAAACTGCAGAAATTTATTAATTCTAGATCGTTAATGTCAGCTGATTCACCATCAGGCAAAGTTGGCCTTTTTTCTTATTACGCGGTGTCACGGCGTTGTTGATTCAACATTGGTTTCAATGTTAATTTCATCAGCCAATTCTCTTGCGTCAACAATAATTTCATTGAAAGACTTATCTGATAGTTTTAAAGAAATTTTTTCAGATCAAGTGCTTTTTTCAAATCAAAATCTTTTGTTTGCATAAGATAGCTTAAGAGATTAATACCGTTTAAAATTTTATACCATATGACATAAAAATTTAAATTGTTTAGTGCAACTTAGCAAACCCGAAGCTTCGTCTCTTATTGAGATATCGATGTCTTGGTTTTCATAAATGCTTAGCAAAGCGTCGTATATTTCACCAAGTTGAAATCTTAGGAGCGTTAAAGCTTCTATCCTGCTTTCCCATCGAGTGACATTCAAAGGTTTTAATGTTAATCCTTGGACATGTTTAAAAAATATTGCCCATCGAAAAGCAGAAGAAGAAAAAATAAATATATTTTTTGGACCATATTAAAAAAAATTGGCTGCTTCCAAGGATGCTTTTGCCATATCATTTACCACTAGACTGAGCAAGTGGCTACTACACGGAACGTAGAATGCTCGTGAATTTAAATTCCTAATTCTAGATTGCACTCCTGAATTGTTGCCCCTCATGTTAACCCCGTTATCATATCTCTGCCCTCTTATATCTTGCACATCAGGTCCCATTTCATGAAGCTCTTCAATTATAATTTCATATAGTTGTCTTCCTGTAGATCTTTCCACAAGTAAGAAACCTAAAAAGCTTTCGTAGATTTTTATTTCGACATCGTTTGAATCAGAATCAGACTTATTGATGGAAACATCTAATTATCAGGATCATTTGCTCCACCTTACTAACGTCAGGAGTGCAATCCAATATTATGGAATATCATTTCGCTTTTCTATTTCAGCAATAATATGCGATTTTACACTTTCGTGAAGCAAGTCTATTATCTTAAATGTTTTTCCAAGAGAGTGAACTTTGGTTTCCTCTTTTTTAAGCACTCTACGCACGTGTTCCTCCATGACGGGGTCAACTTCAGATAGCAATTCAACTATTTTTAAAAAGTTGTCGTTATTATGCTCAAACAGCTTGTCGCTTGTACTTTGAAAAGCTAAACAACTTTTACGGAGCATTTTGTAATTGCTACAATCCCTAGAAGCACCTCGTATCAGTGATTTGTTTCAGCGTTAATAACTCTTTGCGCAGCTGTATCTATAGTTGTACAACACTTTAACCTTTGACTGAGTTCTAGCCAGGATTTTTTGAGCCTGAATATGATTTTTAGAAATTTCGTGATCCTTTAAAGTTTCAACAATTTGTAATTAAACAATGGTTTAGGTGAACCTTGTACTAAAAAACTTCCTTCGGCATCTACTAAAATTTTGGGCCACATGCTGGATTTGTACCTTGAGTTTGTACAGTGCATTCCGTGGGTGGTAGGGTGGGGTCAGTTTGTAGAGGTAGAGTGCTACTAGTGCTAGCCAGGGTGTCTTCTGTAAGTGCCAAGGCGGTGTCATTTGATAGGCTGATTTCATTTGGTGACAAAGTTAGTTTAGAAATATCGTGTATTGATTGGTCTTGGTCACCAACACTCTCTGATCATATTGTGTTTTCCTTTTTATCTGAATTTTTTGGAACCTTCCCCTGTAAATAATTGTGCAGAGTACCAGCTTGTTTTTGCTATTGGGTTTCCTTATCTATAGCCTTCGCATTTTGTGCAGGGGGCCGGACAATTTTCTTTGCGCGTCAGACATTCTAAAACAACAAATTAAACAATGCAAAATACGCTAGTTAAAATAAGTAAATAGTTTCTAAAAATAAAAATTAGAAAAATCCTCAAATCCAATTTGTCAGTGACTTAGTCTGTCTCACAGTTTTGAAAAATAAAATGCCTAGTTTTAATACTATTTCTAAATATAAAAGCGAATTTCTTAACGTTTCGGGCTAATTTTCAACCCTTCTTTTGGAAAAAATAGTTAATACTTTTAGTAATTAAAACTAGACATTTCATTTTTTTAAACTGTGGGACAGATTAAGCCACCGTCACCGACTAATCGTATTTGAAGATTTTTCTTCTTTTATGTTTTTATATAAAGCATTGGCTTATTACTACACAAAATTATAATTTATTAATTAGTAGGATTTTTTCAAAGATTTTTTTTAGGTGTGGTGGATCCCAACAAAATGGACAAATTACGAACCACCACAACGAACATATAAAAACTAAATATTTAAAATAGATACCTTATCTAAAATGTTTGAATTTTTAAGATGGATTTTTTTGTTTCTCTTTTTTCGTAGCGAAAACCCCAAATAAATTAATAAAAATCCGTCACAACAAACATACAGAAACTGTTTAAAAATGTATAAGTACGTATTGTGGAAAATATTTCTGGAAATAATTCTTTACCATTCATTATTGGTATTTGCAGAAATACTTACCTTTAGAAATTGACAAAACATACAAACTAAACTGTTAAATATTTTTAATATTTATAAACTTACTTCAAGGATATGTTGTCACCGATACCGACGCATTTGCAATAATAACACAATTGCGCTCAGATGACTCTTTATATAGTAAGGCGCGAAAACATGTCCATGCATGTTATGTCTTGCATTTCCTATTTTAAACAAGTAACTATGCATATACCTACAAGTTCATGCAGAGTCATGCGCGTCTTTTAACTGTACGTCTTGTTCTATTTCAAAAATAAATATGCTTTTTTTAAAAAGGTGTTTTAAAAAACATAACAAACCACAAAGGTCAAATGTAAATTGCATAATACTTAGTTTTACCTAGGGAAAAATCAACAAGTAGTGTAAAATTTATATTAATAGGGAATAATTAATATAATATCAATATTTGGTTCACATTCAGGGGGCGAAAATGCCGCCCTCAGGTTCTCCGCCCCGGACAGGGTCCTGGTTGTCCACCTCTAAAGCGGGCTCTGGACGGAAATTATGAAAATGACCTCCAGCAGTATTTTTCGTATGCGATTATAACATCTCTGGATGCAGAACGTTTATTTTCAAAATACAGTGCAACATTCAGAGCGAAGCGAAGGCTTTTAAATGGGAGTACTGAGGTTCTCTGTGGGAGTACTATAGAACAATATTTATGATGGAGGTGTTTACTCGGGCCTATACTGAATCATTGGCTCTGATAAATAAAAGGTAGCAAATGCTTTTACTACATATTTTTTGAAGCAAAACCATTGATCTATATGATTAACATTTTCAGGGCATTTGCTTTATACTTAAAGTAAAAGCATTTGCTTTGCTAGAGACAAAAACTTCAACAAATATAAATAAAACTATTTATATGAATAAAACTGCGTGTTTACTATCTACCTTGGTATTTGCTTCAATAAATGTGTAGGTATTTCAGCAGTAGACTTCTCTTTAGTAAAGCAACACCTAATGTGCGAATTGCGGTGTTTTTAAATCAATATAGAAAATCGAGATATACACCATCAGACGCTGCACCCTTTTTAGAATGGATTAAAAAAAAAGAGGGGGGTCAATTTTCTTTTAAAAAAGTTACAAACCAATAAACGAAGAGATGTCAAAATCCCATGAAACCAAATCTTCCATCACCTACACCCTTTTAGTAGATTCTCTATAAAAAATTAAAATTTCATTGGAAAACTAATTTTTTTTCAAAATTAAAATCTCGTTGACAAAAAAATATCGTCTACAAAAAATGACATTTCATTGAAAAATAAATTTTTTTTCAAATTGAAAAAAAAAATTCTGTTAGATGAAGATTTGTTAAAAAAAATATTTTTTTCAAATTCTATAAAAAGACATGTACCAGGAATCAAAATAAACTTTTAGGCATTAATAAACATTAAAAAGGTAATTTAAGACTTGTTAAAACATTGCATTGGCTACAATACACCGTCAGACACAGCAACCTTTTTAGAATGTATTAAAAAAAAAGAGGTCGCATCAATTTTCTTCTAAAAAGTTACAGACCAATAAATGAAGAGATGTCGAAATCCCATGCAATTCAAATCTTCCATTCGATCAAAAATTTAAATTTCATTGGATTTTTTTTTCTTCAAATTCTCGAAAAAAAAATATCTTCTCCAAAAAATGAAAATTTTCTTTAAAAATTATTTTTTTTTTGTAAAATATTTATTGTGGGTCAGATGAAGATTCGCTAAAAAAATAATTTTTTTTCGAAATTCTATAAAAAAATACCATGTACCAAGAATCAAAATATACAATATCTCAGTATTGGAGCATGAAACTCATGTAAGCAATATTTTATGGCACGACTATCAGTACTGATTGAAGAAGTTTTGCAAAAAAAATTGAAAAAATATTTGAGAAAAAAAATTACAAAAATGCCCAGCCTCCCCAGATTCCTTCTAGACCATTAGTAAAATCTTTGCAAACTATTTTTTTTTTCGTAATCAGAAGGAAAATTTATCATCCCGTTTTTTGTTTCGGTATTGCATTGCCTGCCCCTCCAACGAATTAAGCATGCGGCGCTCATGTTCTTTTCGGTACTATCTATTAACACGATGATCTTTGTTTACACTCAGTGACGAAGGCCGAGAGAATTGTAAATTCAAACTTAGTTCAAGTTTATACGTATATGCATTGAAACGAAGTTCGAGGCCGGTACAATGACTACTGTTTGCGTTATTGGTTTGGTAGGGTTAGTCACATCTATATATTTCCTGTATTTAAAAGTGAAATCAATCTTCTATAAAATACCACCACATCCTAAATTAGAAGACACTTGGTGGGGTCCTAGGGATCAATCTAAGGAGGACAGTTCTATAAAACCATTTAAAATAAACATTTCCGATGAGGTAAGGTCTAAAGCTTTTTAAAGTTTTTTTATTATGTATTACCGAAACCTCAGATGAGTGACTAAAAATCCAAAATTTATGTTCAATATTTATTTATTTTTTACTTCTCAGAGGATATTGCGTTTAAATTAAGATAAGCATTTAAATAGTTCGGTGAACTGAAAATATTTAATTATAGTACGTTTCCTACAATTTTTTCTTTGCTTATCCGATAGTATTGGAAAATCTAGGATAATTTTTTTTTCGACTTTTTTTACTTTCTTAACCTAATAAGGAAGTATAGTAATAATGATTTTTTTCGCCCTCGAGATTTTGATTAATATATACGTTTTGAACCTTCCTGAATCCATTCTGACTATTTACCGAATGATGTCTGTCGGTGCCTGTGTGGATGTGTGTGTGTATGTGTGTATCCGCGATAACTCAAAAAAATACTAATGGGAGACTTCCCAAATTTGGCAGTTAAGATTTTCAACAACATTTTATGTGACACATTAAATTTGGTGAATGTGGTATCACCAGAAGAGACATAATGAATGAAACAAAAAAGATACAATATCTGGAAAAAAATTAAAAATTTTATTGCATTTCTGGACGAATCTCGACGAAATATATGAAAAAACATAACTGTCCGCATGTCTGTAGTATCGCGATAGCAGCCACAGTTTTTGAGATAAAGCATTCAAATTTGGTACACATGTTCTAAACGCCAAAGACAACGAAAAATTCGACGATGAGCAAAATTGGCCAGTTGAAAGAAAGTCTACACCCAAACTTGTTTGTAATTGCTTTTACAAAAAAATATATTCTTGATGAAAGATTATAAACCATGTCTACTATATCAAGTCAATAAAATATACATATTTTCCAAGTACTTAAATAAAGTTGATGTAAATTTTTTACATATTTGGGTCAATAAGAAGAAATTATTAAAATATATGACATGAATTATTATTGACACATGAAACATTTCAAGGTACTCTATTAAAATTTAATTGAGGTAAATGAAGAATTAAATAGAATGATTTTTAGATCGGGATGATATATACTGGTATAAGAAAGTTATGTGCTGTATAATTATCTGTATAATTGCACAATGTTTGTGCAATATTTAATATTATTATATAATATTGCGCAATTTTTTTGATCGTGCAGGGTCTATATTGAGGGTTGTGTACAGGGGCATATACACGTTCAAGTATATCGTATAGAACTTGTGTGACATCAATATTGGGTAATATATTGAACGTTTTTAATTTTTTGGGCAATAATATTGAGATTGTAGAATGATAAATACTTTTTTTCCTACAACCCGCTAAGAAAGTACACATATCAATTCAAAAGAGTAGTCGCGAAAACAAATATCAACACACACGTATGTTATTTTCCTTGTTAAGAAAATAACGCACATCATAGTGTAGGAGATCGCAAATTTAATTTTGTTTTTTTATAACAACTACTTAAATAGCTTATTACGCTAATTTGTAACAAAAGAAAAAAATATTATTTGCATTGATACTCTTGAAGAATAACAATACTGTTATCATAAATAATTAATACATTGTTAATAATAATTGTAGAAAGTATTAGTAACATTAAAATTCTCGCGGAAACGGCCGCGGTGTGTCAACGATGAATGTAACATAATATGCCGAAGTAGGCTGTACCAAACAAAACGCAGAGGCATCTGGCAAATTTCGCCCGATTGGCCGCCCCATTATTTTGTTTTAAATATCTCTGTCCCCCGTCAAATTCCTAATTGTTATTTGATTATTGATTTGAAGTCTGTAAATAATTTTCCAGTTTTCTATTAATAATCATTATTAGTTTATATTTTTTAAAAAGTTTAATAAACAGTTAAAAAAAAAATTTTTTAGTCCTGAGCTGTTGGGAAAAATATTGTACAGGGTGGGGCCAAATTTCGATGTTTGTATAGGGTAACTCGGTAACTGTATGAGATACAAAAAAATGGAAGACACATTTTCGATCTCTTTTTTGAGACAAATTCACTGGCGAAAACAAAAAATTTGCTATCGTCTTTTGTTTTCGAGTTATAAACAAAAGTTCGATTTTTCGACTTAATACATGTCCATATTTTGGCTTTGTAAAGTTATGAAAAAACAACTTTTACATTCTTTAGGCACTTTTTTCTGTATAATACAGTGGCGTCGAGAAAATTTAAAAAAAAGTGCAATTTCGAATTATGGCATAAAGTTGTATTTTTTCAAATGGGAATCATAGTTGACCATAGTTTAGTTAAAAAGGAATTTTTTTCTCTTTCAAACTATATATCATATGTGGGGTTGCTTTGATGTGTAAGTATTTAATAATGAAAATAATCTTTTAGTGGATTACTTTTTGTTTTTTTTTATATTTATTCCAAGTAGGCGTGTGTCATCTATGACAGTGTTTATCCGTTTGTCAGTAAAATTGCATATTAATATGATATGCTAGAATGCTTTATTCAAAGTAATAACAATTGTGATATTGCAACCGAAATATATTTCAATCGCTATCCAGAAAGAAGACAACCTAATAAAGATATTTTTCAGAGGTTAAAAGAAAATCTCATTAATTGTGAGTCCTTCAACAAGCCAAAACCAAAAAATACAACATTGAAGATGTTGAAGAAACTTCTATAACTGTAACTGGAATGGCGGTTGCAAATCCTTCAATTTCAAGTCGTCACACTGAAGTTAATTCTGGGATTTCAAGACTTCGAGCTTTGGGTATTTTGAAGACACACATATTCAGGCTTTATACAATAAGGAAACAACATCAGCTGTAACCAACTGATCTTCAGCGACAAAAAAGTCAACAAGATTCATTTTCTAGAAATGTAGTTTGGACAGATGAAGCCTACATTAGAAGTGCAGGAATTTTGAACAGGCATAATGAGCACTATTGGTCTAATATGAACCCCCACAGTACCGTAGACTTGCGATCTCAGGGACGCCTTGATTTTAGTGTTTGGTGTGCTCTACGTGGCAATCGTATTTT
This sequence comes from Rhamnusium bicolor, assembly GCA_029963845.1. Classification (NCBI taxonomy): domain Eukaryota; kingdom Metazoa; phylum Arthropoda; class Insecta; order Coleoptera; family Cerambycidae; genus Rhamnusium; species Rhamnusium bicolor. The sequence goes on from JANEYF010003175.1 coordinate 38,824, forward strand.
AACATATCACATATATATCAAGAAAATCTTAATGGCCAACGATACTATGAAATCTTAAATCAGAAAATCATTGAGGATATTATGGACAATCTATCCTTGAGGCAAGAAATCAGTTCTTCCAACAAGATGGTGCACCACCTCATAATATCAGGACCGTTTTAGAATTATTAAATACCAGTTTTGGAAATAATTGGATGGGAAGTAACGAACCAGTGAGGTGTCTACCACGATCACCTGACTTAACGCTACTGGATTTTTCTCTGGGGCCACATTAAAGACAAATTATACAAGAAAACCAGTACCGACATTAATGACCGCAGAAAATTTTTATAGACTGTGTGAATTCCATTTGAAATCATCATATTTATAATGCAGTTCAGAGTGTTATGAAGAGGTGTAATTTATGTATCGAACATAACGGACAACAGTTTGAACATTTACTTTAATTTGAATTTTTATTTTGTAATTGCAATATATTATAAAATTAGATATAAATACCTGATTTTTTGGTCTTAGCTTGTTGAAGGCCCACAATTAATGGGATTTTCTTTTTAACCTCTTAAAAAATAGCTTTATTAGGTTGTCTCTTTTCTGGATAACAATTGAAATATATTTCGGATGCAATATCACAATTATTATTACTTTGATAAAGCATTCTAGTATATCATATTTATCGTAATTTTCGTAAGACATCTTCACTTTTTATGATTAAATGGGGTGTAATTATGACGGAAACAAAATTATCAATATGCAATTTACTGACTAACGCAATTTACCGAAAAACTCAAAAGTACTCTACTGAAAGATTATTTTTGCTATTAAATACTTACACATCAAAAGCGACCCCATGTATGATATACATATAGTTTGAAAGAGAAAAAAAAATTTCCTTTTTAACTAAACCATAGCCAACTATGATTCCCATTTTAAAAAATACAATTTTATGCTATAACTCGAAACTGCACCTTTTTTTTAATTTTCTCGGCACCACTGTATTATACAGAAAAAAGTACCTAAGAATGTAAAAGTCGTACGTGAAACATCACACTCGTATGATATATGCTACTTTCTATTCTCATTATGTACTATAAAAAAACTGAGGGAATTGCGCAATAAATTGAGCGTGAATAGACTTGTTCAGTTATCTTGTTCAGTATCAGACAGTGAACCCATGATCAAAACAGAAAATGTCCTATAGAAAATAAACAAAATTTTGCTTAAATTTAATCAGCTTCGACCAGTTGCTAAAATTCTAAGTGACCCAAATTTTCTGATAGTTATTGCTGCTCGCATTACTGCATTCTATTTTCGCTATAATACTTTGCTAAGAAGCAACTGAAATGTGTGGTAATTCATTCTTATATACATATTTTTTATAATCACTTGTAGCACTGTTTTGAAGTTCCTTCACAAGTTTCATATCAGACGAGATATCTCTTTTTATAGGTATATGTACCATTCATTCATCCAAAATGTTTTTTCTTCTTTTTCCTTAATTTTCATGAAAATTATTCCAAACATGATGCAAGCCAATGCTCTGGATTTTTTTCATCGTGCACAAACATACTAGAAACAACTAATTACACTTGTACAAAATAAGCCCGAAAATATCGTGTGTATGTGCATGTATCGTATCAATTTTTTGCACAATCGTGTGTATGTGCATGTATCGTATCAATTCTTTTGCACAATATATTGTACAATATAAACTTGAACGTTTATACGCTCCTTAAAGTTTGAGGATGTTTAACATTTATTGTGCAAATGTTATACTGCACAAATTTACTGGATCTTCTAGGATAAATATTACGCAGTATTTGAGGAACCCAAATCAAAACGCAGATGTCGACCAAACCTTGGCTTTTCACTTGACTTGTAGGTACATATGTATATGGGTGAATCACATGCATCTACTGGATCAAGGCAAAATGTAATTTTTCACATTTAAAATTAAGTTTAAATATGGGCGTTGGAATCAAAACGCAATTTTCGATACATTATTATTTATGTTTGGAACAAAGTGCAGTTTTGTGTATGTAATTTATATAGAATGTGGCTAAATGTTTATTTCAAAACGCAGTTTTTGAACAAATTAGTTAATGAAACAGGTTGTTTGTGTAACGAAATATTGAAAATTTAGCAGAGGCGGCCTGAAACTACTTTTTGTTTGAGAGTATAAGTTTCATTTTTTAAGCGCAATATTAGATCTGTTCATCAGTGTTGACTGCTGATTCTAGCAGTTTCAAGCAATTTTGTCTCTCTTCAACTTATATTAAATCTTTCTTCGCCTCTCTTTTCTCAGCTCAAACTTGCTAGAATCAACATTAATGATTAATGAACAAACCTAATGAGTATCTTTTTATTTAATTTAAAATTAGTTAAAGATTTGTCTACTTTTGTCTTAGTTTAATTTCTTTTAATACGTAGTATTATTTCGGATTTGGTTCAAAAACGCAGTGTTTTCCTCAAATTCAATTCAGAATGCAGTTTTTCTCACATGGCATCTGATTTTTAAAGCAAAAAGAGAAGCAATATTTCAATTTTTTGTTACGAACCTCAATCTTATCATTATAACACAATTTCGACAAAAATTATCTTAAAAGCGAATTAGACCAATGAAAATATCAATTTGCGAAATAATTACATTTTGTTGAAAACTGCGTTTTGAGTTGAACCTCCTCAATTTGTTCGGTAGGGGATGACCTGAGCAATTTCAAATCGCATAGCAAATGTTTGTATACGAGTATATGTATATTGTGCTTGTTTTTTTAAACGACTCGATGGTCGAAACATCGTTGCTCTTTCTTCAAGAAAATGTGTACCATTTTCATTTTAGTTGTTGAAACATACAAGTTTGACAATACTTTATGTAATTTACAAACCAAATTAATGAAAATGATTATAGTTCATACCTAAATCATGTTTTATTCTGGAGCAAACAATAATAATCTTTAATTTATTATAAAGAACAAATGTGGAGTTAAAAATACTCAAGTTCGTTCACTGTTACTACCATTTTTATTTAATTGTGCCACTCTACAAACATTATTCTACGAATAAAATATCAGTTTAGTATTATTATGTGAAATACCAACACTAGAAAATTGGTTTTTACGGCCGATATATACTAAAATATGATTTTCGTGAATATGGTGCCTTATCAAATGAATATCCGAAGTCGGCAACGTCCGAATGCCACTTTTATTTTATTTGATTATCTCAATCTTAGTTTGTAACACTATTGCTATTTTAAAAGATTTCAGAAGACAGATGCTATATTTAGACCCTAAATATTGGTGTAACAAAGTTAATTTACTCAAAAAAAAAAAAAAAAAAAAAAAAAAACCTATTTCTACGGCTCAATATATACCTACACACATGGCGACCATATATTTATTGTTAACTTTATATCATTATTATATCATTATTTCGTATATCTTCTTTCATATCATCATGTAATGACAATGAGTGTTATATTAATTTATCTCAGATGACAACGTCAAAAACAAGGCCAGTCACTATATATTTTAAAATATATTAATAGATCAATGACGTTATTGTTATTGTTATTTTTGTAGAATATGTTTGTTTATTACATGTTTGTTATCTAATAAGGATAATCGTTACTGAATTGCAAGTAATGAATAATACATGAACTGAACATATTGTCTATTGGAAATAATTCTGAGGTAACAAAATATGTTCCAATATTCACGTTTGTTTCATATTGAATATGAGTAGTACCCAAGGGTAATACGTATTTCAATATGTATACTAAACATTTTATAAATGGCTGGACCTTGGTAGCGGAAATAGGCTGATGTTCATTAAGCGATTAAACAAACAATTATATCATCTGTCACCTTCTTGAAAATGAGTTTAATGTTTGATAATTTTTTTTTATTAAATATTTGTTAACAATTTGTTGAGTGATTTTCTGGGGCTGATGATGTCATATTGACATTGGGAACGATGAACCCATTTATAGCGCAGCAAGGACTTTCCTTATTCGACAACCCAGGTGTACAAATATACATAAGACATAAGATAATAAATAGTTGGCTCATGGAGTCGTACTTACTTATTGTCATAAACTCTATTAATAACATGTACTCGTTGCTAACATATTTAACTCTACTAGATTAACTGAAATATTTAGTAAACAAATAGTTCTTTATTAAATTTTGTTAGTAAAGTTCTAGCTGTTTTCTATATATACCTTTAATGTGTTACGGTTAAAGTGAGGTGGAACACCCAGTAACACTCCAACACCCCTTCAGTATTAGAAAAAGTATATTAATTAATAAAAATAACAATCCTATCAGCACACTTTTGAACGTAAGCTGACCTCTATTATAAACTCAACTCGCTAACTAAAAACTATACCAATCAATCTTAAAAATGTTTTTAATTCAATAACATAATATCTGATATCACAGCAGAGAAGCCGGCAGGCTCCCTCAACTCCAAGGGGAGTAGTATTTACAACAAATATCAAATGAAGTAGATAATAAAAAAATTAATTAAATTTCTTGATGTATTTTAATAAATATATCAGTTATTTCAATAAATCTTTTATTTTTACAAATGTATTAAATTTGGCGAAGGCGAAGGTACCATCAAAAGGATACTTTATTTACTTAAGTAATTTGGCGACATACTAACGCCATTGACATTCCCGACCTAAAATTCTATCTACTGATTTACCTCAGCTCACTCATGGACAGTGTTGCCACCTGAGTATAACAAATTATCCCGCGCACAAGCATAAAATATCCCATATTTTTTTAAAATCCGCCAAGTTTAAATTTTGTTCCAATTAGTCTAAATTAGGTAGTAAAATATTATAATATCAAAATAAATATTGGCTAGTAAAATATAAAAAAATCTCCCGAGGCCTATTTTAACCTCGGGCCACATCAATTTTGCGGGAAGAACATAATAGAATATCTATGGCACATGACCTAGGTGTAGCTAACTTGATTGGAAGTAAAACTAAGAAGAGGCCATAACTTCAAATGCTATAGTCACATAATAGTTTGGTGATTGGTTGTAATATTTTATTCTGAACATATTCCTGTGTTTGCTGTCAGAAAATTTGGTTTTGATCATGTATAGTGATTATCACACGCCAATTGATTATATTGTTTATGATTATCAAGGACTGATGGAATTATATAAAAATTGACACTGTCTCTTGCCACATTATTTTAATAACCCACCATAGGACAAAAACATGTAATTTAAATTAAAAGTTTAAAAATTAAGATATTAAATAAATACAATGGTATTTTTATATTAATTATAAGGAACTGAAATGAGGTTATGATTTGTTGTTTATTTTCCAAGCAACAACCTTAAAAACCGTGACGTCATGTGCAGATCTTCTATTTCGTATATTAGGTTCAAGGTCATCACATTTCCACTAGACCTAAGTGGCACCCGAATAAACAAACACAATATTTGTTGATTCCCTTTATGACCACAAGATGGTGGGGATGATCAATTAAATAAAACAAAAACAACGATAAATAAAAAAAGGAATATTATTTAATTCATTTATTGCAAAGTTTTCAAAAATCCCTCGTGAATATCTCTTTGTCCCTTGTGGACCTCAAATATCCCTCAAGGTGGCAAAACTGCTTATGGAAAATCTAGAGAGCGCAGCTCCTCTCATACCGATTAGTCGGTCTCGTTCAAAGTCATTTAACTGACGAAAATTAGCTCTTCTACAAATTTTAGGCATTTCTAAAGGTATTAAACTGATCCAGATTTGTCAATTTCCAATAAACTGTAATAATTAGTACTTTAAAATAAAAAGTATAGAAAAGGCAAAAAACGTTGTAATTTTTTGTTCAAATTTTAACAAATTCTTAACTACAGTTAAAAAGAACGTGTCTGGAAAGTTCAATACAATGTCTCAAAGAATTCTTGGTTGTGCATTTTTATTCAAATCTAAAGTAAAATAGTAATAGGTCCCTTCCAAGTTCTAATGACTTCTGTCTGCTTTTCGACTGTCACATGGGCAAATAATGTCTAGAACAACACCCAATGAAAGTTTTATTATTATTATTTTTTAGTAGATCCTTTACGAAGAAAAGTACAAAAGTACCGTTCGTTACTGTGATTTTACTTTCACATTAATACTTAAAGTGGCACGTTTTTACTTATCCGCTGTTGGCAACAATGGAATAGATCATGTGGTCACATTAAAATTAATCCTAACTAAAACAAATCGTGATTGATTTTTTCGAGCTCAAAAATAAAACTAAGAAATCGCATGAGACACCTAAACTGTACATACTTATATTTTATTGAGTTTCGGTTTAAATATACCATCTTTTGGTCTCAGTATACCGGGCGTCAACGAGATCATCCCGCCATTTTTTTGAAATGGGAATAAAATTTTCAAATTTAAAATGCACGTATGAGAAATAAATTGGCTTACGAACATATGTCAATATCAATAGCCGGTTTCACCGGAAGTGTCATCAATTTCGAATTTTTAAATGGAACGTCTTGTATATTTTAACATATTCTGATTGTACATTACATTTTCTATATAATAAATAAAACATTACCCTCAAATACGGCAGATTTATTTAATTTTTTTATGAAATTCAAAATTAATAATAATTGAAACTCTTTTATAAAATGAAAATTTTCCACGTACGCATTGGATATCATAATATGGTTGATTTTTGATATTTGGGATGCAATATGAAGCGAATGTTTTTTATTATAATGAAATTATTTGAAAAACTTTAAAATAATTTTCTCCTGACTTTTGGGCAACAATTACTAATTTTTTTTCAAATAGTAACCACTATTTTTTCCTTCCCTGTAACTTAAGCTTTAAATTGGTGTAAATATAACAGATTTCATTAGAAATGAATTGTAGCAAATTTAAACCTTTTAGTCTAGTATGAAAGATATTAATCTAAAGCATTAAAATAATTTGCAAATAAACTAAGTTGCCTTAGGAAATAAATGAGGATTCATTTATAAAATCAAATCACAAAAAAAACATAATCACAAGAACTTTAAATATTAACTAAATCAACATTTATACTCATGAAAACGATTTTGAAAGGAGATAAATAGGTATTTTGGACCTAGGCAATAACTGTAAACTAATACAAAGAAAGAGAAGGTTCCCCTGGAAAAAGTTGTAAAAAATGTAATGTGTTTCGTTTTTTTGTCAATGTAGTAATCACGGTCGCATTATATAGAAAAAAATACTTTGAATTTATATTAAATGTTCAAAATGACGCCCCTCCTCATTTCTGCATAAATTACTTCCTCTTACGAATTCCTTCAAAAAAATTATCCAACTGTTGTCGAGTTATTTCATTTATATTTCTTCTTTCCGAGTGGTTAACTGTATAATGTAGACTCTATCTTTCAGAAAACCACAAATATGGAAGTCCAAAATCAGGTGACCTGGGTGGTCACCTGACCGGTCCATTTTTACTAATCCATTGATTCTCGAAATTCGCATCTAAATAGTTGGTGACTATTCGGGCATTATGAGGTGGGGCCCAATGCTGTTGAAAAACAGCCTGTATCTGGCCTCTCTTTACAAATGATTTATAAAATCATTGTTAATAATAGAAAAACTCCAGGTTTCTCTCGGAAGTCAACTGACCATCTAAAATTATTGGTGGCAGCAACATGTTACAAAACATGCCCAACCAAATCTGTCTTGCTGGTTTTCATCTCTAAAGAGGAGCTGATTTTGTTGTGTCAAGTATCTAGTATTTTGCCGGTTGAATAATCCCAGATTTGTAAATCTTGATTCATCAGAAAATAGTATTTGCCTGGCAAAATCATTATTTCTTCGAATGTTAGTTATAGCTCAGTCACAGAATATCATTCTTCCTTTAAAATCGTTTCTATATAAATGTTGATTTATTTGATATTTAAAGTTTTTGTAATTGTGTTTTTTTAAAATCCTTCTTGCAGATTCGTGGCTAACTCATCACCAATTTTCCGAAGGGATGCAGTCCTATCAATTTCAACAAGGGCTAATACATTTACTTCAGTCTCCTCGTTTATAATTACCCCTTCATTTTCATCATTTACCGGGTCAATTTTTTAAATTGAGCTTCTAGTCTTATGCAATAATTTTGCGTCGGGTATGTTCTGTTTGGAAAACGTTATTCGTAGATTTTGCGGCAGCTCTGGAATTTTTTCCGGAATTCGCCGTAAATTAACAACATGTCGACGTTTTCATTTTGTGTATATTTTTAATAAATATTGAAACAGTAAACGTAAAAGAGCAACAATCAATTAGTTATTTAAAAACTGACAGTTCAAATAATGATATTTCTTATTTATTTCCAAAGGCAACTTAGTTTATTTGTAAATTATTTTAATGCTTTAGATTAATATTTTTCATACAAGACCAAAAGTTTTAAATTTGCCACAATTTATTTATAATGAAATCCGTTATACTTACACCAATTTAAAAAGAATTAGTTGACATGAGGTTGAGTGTGATAAATTTGGTTTATTGTGTCTTCGAATAGTTTAAAGACCTATTTGACACTTTTTGTTCTAAATTAATAATTTAATGAGATCCTTCGTGCCAAAAAACAGTTATATGGTTTCGGCATTTGTCAGCCGAAAAACATTATGTGATAGAATCACAAGAAAATAGAGTTAACCCATTTAAAATAACAAAGTTGATGCAGATATAGGTTTATCATGTCTGTCTCCATCATTGTATCCGATTCTCAATATCTGGCAAAGGGCAACTACTGCCAGAGGATCTGGACACATTCTCACCCAATAAAGTTATTGGTTTCGTTAAGAGACTGAACTTATTGGGTAAAACTAGGTGTGAGCCACAAATAGGCCTGCTGAAGGCCGCAGTGGAGGGTCCACAGGGACCCACTCACAAAAAAACCTAATACATTATACCTTTGTTTTTTTTTTGTTTAAAATTTATTTTCCGGCATTTATAAAATAATTTTTTAATAGTTTAGCTAAAAGTAAACTTACTTTGTTACAATAAATTGGTTATTAACTGAGTCCATTGTTTTATTTGATTTAAAAATATTTAAAATTTACTTCTAATAATTTTTATATGATCCAAAGACTGTTTTCTTCTTGAAAAAGTAAAATACGCAAGGAAAAGTAAAAGTAAAAAAAAACGTTAAAAAACATATCAAATACTTTATTTTAGTTACTTACCATAAGCGTACGGATAACAAAATTGGGGGATAAAAGAGTCGATTAATCTTTTTAATTTTAACTTTGAAGGTCTATTTTCAGGAAGAATTTCTCTCTCCAGAATTTGCCATTAAATTTAAGATATGCATATCTGTTGCGCTCTGTATAGCTTAATCTGTAGTTAATCTGGTTTGAAAGAATAGTATGTTTTTTATTTACAGTATGTTTTATACCATTTGGACTATTAATAATCCCTGCTTATTTAAAGTAAATTTGACACCATCTGGGCTATTACTTATAATAATTTTTTTCAGGTACTCAAAGATTTGCAGTTCAGACTTGAAAATGCTCTGCCCTTCCAACCACCACTGGAGGGAGTTAAACACAACTACGGTATAAATACGAATCTCCTGAACAATATTGTAGACTTTTGGCGAACTAAATACAATTGGAGGGAGCGCGAAAAGTTCTTCAACCAATATCCCCAATTCACGGTTAGCGTGCAAGGATTGAATATACATTATTTACATGTTAAACCAACCGAAACCAAAGACCTTAAGGTGCTACCTTTACTGTTGTTACACGGATGGCCAGGATCAGTGAGAGAATTTTATGAAATAATCCCATTATTAACTACCCCACAAAAGGGAAGAAATTTTGTATTTGAAGTCATAGTACCATCGCTTCCAGGTAGGCATTTTCATAGCGTGTGTTGCTTATTTTTATCATTATATTATAAGGTACCCAACCCAAATAAAGTATGTTAAGTTCGGTTAATTTTAACAATTTTGACAAGAATTTAGGTAATGTTACAATCAACATTTATTTCTCAAATACCTTCTTTTACAAATGGGAACGTGAAATATATGAGACAATTATCTCTCATAATGTTCTACACCATGAGAGATATTTTTATTGGTTAAGTCAATTAGAGGGAATAGAAATGTTGAAATACAAGCAAATACCTCACTGGTTTCATTGCTTGATTTTTTACCAAGAAAAAATTCCAAAACTGCATTGAAATAAAATAAAAAATCAACTCCCTGTAAATTAAAGCGAAAATAGACATGTGACATTCCACTGATTATAAATGCGTATCATATACATATTTTTCACTGTGGTGGTTTAACCGGAAATTACTTTAATTTTAAATACTCCGTTAACAGAAAACATCGTTTTGAAACCAGCGTTATATATTATCAATATCTTTCATATTTAATAAGATACTGGGGGTTAAATTTAAAATAACACAAACATATTTTTTAAAACAAAGTTATCTAAGAAAACAAATAATAACATTTAAATGCTTTATTTATTTCAAAAATTAAAGTAATTCTATACATTTTTTTTTACAACAAATGTTCAAAAATAATGCCATTTTGCAAACAGAAAGGAAGGCGTTTGATCAAATTTTCTCTGCATCTACTTAATTGGATTGTTGTTAATTAAATGTTTTCTTGTTGAATTTTTTATTTAATATCGTCAGTATTTATTTTTGAAAATATTGTTTTAATTATTATGCAATTTTCCATATATTGTTTTTAAAAAGTGGCCGTTAGTGTTTGCTTTTGTTTTAATAGATGATTTTGTTATAAAAGATATATTTGTGTTATTTTAAATTTAAACCCCAATATCCTATTATGTATGAAAGATAATGATAATATATTATTATATATTTCTGAATTTAGTAAATTGTCTTTAAACTGAGCTTAACATACAGGGTGTATCTCTTAAAAAAAGAAAAGTTGAGGTAATTCCCAGTTAAACTGAAAGTGAAAAATATGTATTTGACACACATTTATAATCAGTGGAATATAACTTTTTTATTTATAGTTCAATTGTTATACAAAAGTATAGTTTTTGGATTTTTTCCTAGGTGAAAAATCAAGCAATGGAATCGAGTAAGGCAGTTAAAATGATCACCCTGTACATTTACAAAAAAATTGCTGGACAAGATATTTGACCCTAGTATGTAGGTGGAAGTCAGGTTTTTGTATTGATATAGTTAAACCTAAATTGCCATACAGTCCGTTTTTCTATAAACATTCGCTCTCAAAATTGAACAATTCTGATACTTTAAAGTTGTTTTAATATAACTTTTTCGAGGTTGGCATTCAACAAAATTGTTGACAAAAAATATGGCAGATTTAAGACGGACGTAAATGTCATCCAATTCAAATAAAAATAATGTCATAGTATCGCTATGTTATGAATGTATCGAAACCGATATACAGTATATTCATTATGTAAAACATAAAGGGTGGCTATGCTTTTTCGTAATGTTTCAGTGTTTCTCACTATGTACATATATAATGATTGACAACTGTTTCACAGCATCAAATATTTTAAGGTTAGGTATACTGGCAGTCATATGTAAGCGAGACGGCATTGCCATTTTCTTTAAATTTCTATTCATAACTATAAAAATTCTGGAGTTCTCATTGTTTTTGTAATATAGTGGACTAGTCTCGCATAAAGTCGATTAAATTAAAATAATAATGAATATACTACTTGCAAACATTTTATATTTACTAATTTTAAAAAAGGTAATCAAGAAAATTAATAAACAAACAATGAGATAAGTAACAATGAAAATGACTTGACAGAATATTAAACATTGATAAATTCAAATAGATATGTGACAAATTTATAACAACTATACAAAGTTAATACAATATACGAGTAAGTAAATATTTACTTTCGACCATGTTTAAACAGTGATAAAATATAATTTTCTCAAAATGAAAAAAATTTAATCATTTTTTTAAATTGTATCTGACTTAAATCTGCTCCATCATTTCGCTATCAGAGTATGATTTTTCATCATTTCAATCTTAATCAGATTCTACTAGTAAAATGATAAAAGGAGGCATATTTTCAAAAGATGTTTGTCCCATTTCCCGTACCCATTCCTCCGTCACCAGATTTTCACAATGAGCGCAACAATTTTTATATATCTGAGAGCAGTACACTGATGGAAGGACTCAAACCATACATTTTCACTCTACTTCAGAGAAGACTAGTTAGTATTTATAGTCGTTCTCAGACGACTCGCCAAGTTATCGTTCAGCAATGAATATAATATGTATGTATGAAATACATTAGACAAATTCATTGCTGAGTGAAGGCTGGCGAGTCACTGGAGAACGACTTTGTATACCAGTGTTAGGGTTTATGTGCTTGTTATAATAGTCCCTCGTTACAAGCCATTTCATTTCAATTGGATTAAATTGACAATGATATGGTGGTAAACGAAGGACTCGTGTCCTTGCTGTCTTAACAGTTCATCAACTAGTAAATCTTTTAATATCATGCCGAAAGGGTTTTATTAACTCCCATTATTTAAATTTTCAGTTCTATTAGTCAACAATTTCTGCATTTTGTACTTCTTAGAAGCAAATATTTGTGACATCAATTAGCATGAAATAGTAAGGAGCATTATCCATCACCACCACATATTTACATTTAAGTTGTGCCAATGCGGGATTAACCTGGTCTTTTATCAATTTCTGAAAAAGGTCTTCAGTCATGGTCTTGTGGTTGTTTCTGTCATTGTTTTTAGAATCCAAAAATATACCACACCCTCCCAACTACCCAAGTTCACACCTCTCGTGCAAAATTGTATAACGTTTCCCCTCACTTTTAAATTTAGACGGACTAAGTTTTAAGTTTGTGTCGTGCACCCAGCGACGAATTGGAGACCCGTTCTGGTAGATAAATCGAAGTTTCTTCCAGATAAACGAACTGGCAAATCTCACTGGAATTTTGAAAATGAAGAAATTTATGACAAAAGTTGATTTTTTCAGGCCTTTGTTCACACAGAATTTGCAATTTTCTATTTAAGCTTCTAATGAATTGTCCAAAGCAAGAATTTGATTTTTTCATTATATGCACGGATAAATTCGACTATCTTTACCAAATAATATTATCTATCAAATACATAATTCACTTTCACCAAGTTCAGAGAAGAAACATTCTGAATGCCGTTACTATGAAAACAGATAATTAAAATTAATTCATAATTTTAATTAGGGAAAAAATTAGTTTAACAGCTAAAATTAGTAGCTAATATGCCACAAAAAAATTGGGAAACAAAACTTGCAATACGTGTTCAAAACAGACGCCGTCGTGTGCAATACAAGTTCCAGTCTGTGAACATAATTAAAAGAAACACTAAAAAATTTGGTGAATTTCTTATTTCCTGTTACACTGCGAAATCCCAACCTTATAACTACTATAGCGCGTCCCAAATCGTATTTGAGTCAGTTTCATTTATTGATAAATCCTTTTTAGTTTTAGTAATAATTAAAGTCTATAATTATTTTACTAAATTTTTCTATGTAGGGTATGGTTTTTCTGAGGCAGCAGTTCGACCAGGCTTAGGACCTCTTCAAATAGCCATACTGTTTAAAAACTTTATGGAACGATTGGATTACAGCAAATACTACATCCAGGGAGGAGATTGGGGTGGTGCTCTAGTTAAAATTATTGCCACACTCTTCCCAGAAAAAATAATTGGCGTCCACTCCAACATGTGCGATGTGCGCACACCTCTCTCCTATGTTAAACTTTTCCTCGGCAGTTTCTTCCCGTTTTTGATTGTCAGCAAGGAACATAGACATAGAATGTATCCCTTGGGACATAGATTTTCGTTTCTGATGCTTGAAAGTGGTTACATGCATATTCAGGCCACAAAACCTGACACAATAGGTATGTTTTTAGTATACATGTGTAGTAAACATCCCGCCGATGACACCATTGTGGTAATCATTCCGCCGATGCCACCATTGTCGCGAACCTCCCGTCTAGCTACCCTTGTGGTAAACTATCGCTGTCACCATTGTAATTAAATGTTTGTTTCTTAATCCCACCTGTGCCATTATTATATTAAAATTATACAATATCCCTCAAAATAAAGGATGCAAGGGAAACAGACACTAGTAGCGCCAGTTCTTTCAAAGGCTGGATCCGTAGCCCTAGGAATGTCTAGGATAGAACTCTCGACAGAGAATTAGTAAGACACACAGGTTTCATAAAATAATACGTATAATAAAAGAAAAATCAAAATTACCCACACATCACAATAAATTTTCCAATACTCAATGTTAAAAAAAACCTTTACAAATTATAAAATAAACTCTTGGAGAGTAGGAGAGAGCACTTAACACTCTATAAAATATTTCTTCAGCTGCAAGTTACAAAAATAGTTTGATCTCACCAAATTCTGCCATCTCTACCATTGGCACACACATACATTTATAAGACATTTATGCAATAATTTACCAACAAAATTTGTAGTTATAGCCGAAAATAAGTAAAATAATTTAAATTTCTACCCCAAGTATTACTATGTAGTAGACATAATTTTACGTCCGCCCTCACTGTCCACGTTCAACGACGATTCTCTAATAACGAATTTATAATACCAACATAATTTAACAATTACAAATTTCGAGATGTATTTGAAAAAATTGAGAAAATCAGTTCAATACAAAAAGTTGTAAATTAAAAATCCTTCATGGCCACCCTGTATACTTTTAGGAAGTGAAAATGACTGAGTGTCATCACATAGATGTCTTATAACTTATATTGTGATTGTAGTGATATTTTTAATATACATATGTAAATGGTATAATTTCAACAAAAAAAAAATCATTACATCCAAGTGGTTGGGAGAAAGTTAATAATTATACAGGAGTGAAAGGATGCAACAAAGACGTTTCAAAAAATGTTCTGATATACATGGCATTTCATTTAAAAAAATTTTACTTGACCCTGTAGAATCATCTTGGCTCACCCTGTATATTCGAAAACAATTTCTGGTTATAGACTTTTTTTGTCTAGTTTACTTATATTTTTAAATCAAGTTTCTAGCAATCATAGAACTCAAGATATCGAAGTCGGACGCACTATTGCCCCACCCTGTATATATACAGAGTGAGTTCTAACTTATTTTATCAAATTTAAGGGATGGTAGATCCCTTAATGGTAAGTTCATATAAAAAAAAAATTAAAAATCTATGTGCTATAGTTTCCGAGAAAAAAATAAAATTACTCCAACATATTCAGATCCTATTAACTGACCTATCTCAACCGAAAAGAAATTAAGATAGGTTGGGTGACTACGACATTGACCTTGTTTTTTACAATAATTGGTTCACCACTTTTTTGCCACTTTGTTTCCGATGGAATTTTTTTAACATAATCCTTTCAAACGCGCCGAACGCTGATCTCGACGTAATTGAGAGTCGGCACCGTTTGTGCTGCCGCACAAACGGTGCCGACGTAATAATGAATGCCGTCCACTAACAGAGCCGACCTGAGGTGAATTTATGGAATTTTTTTTCCTATTAATAAATAAATGATACATTGTTGTAGAGTTCGGTGCACTTTGTCGCCGTGAACCTACCGCTCCTTACACTTTTTTTGTGAATTTTCTATTATTAATGATTAAATAGGGAGGGAATGAAGTTATACCGCAAGAGCTTTTTGCTAAACATTCAGTTACGGTATTGTTAGTGATTGAAAAGGTTACTATTTTTTTATTTAATTTTTGAGAATGTATGTAGAAATTGGATAAGAAGGGCTCAACTGTGTGTGCAGGTTGGTGGTTACAATTTGGAACACTTATTGTAATATGGCTACTCTTATGACTACCTAATAAATTTTAAAAATTGTCAAGTGTTAATAAATTATGAAACTAATTAAATTAAAATAAGTTTTGTAAATTGATAGTGAAAATAATTGCTATTGTGAAACGTAAGTCCTGAATACGCCTCTGTCTCCATATTCGTACGTGGTCGAATATCAAAGCCCGCCGAATAACCGCTTACACGCTTTTTGTGAAGTTTTTTCTTAATGATTTATCATTTGAACTAAAAAACTGGAGTAGGATAACTTTGTCGGTGATTATCTGACGTTTTTTTGTATCTTTGCAATTTACAACGAACTTAGATAAACAAATCACGTTGTTCGCGTCATAAGTGGATCAGATGAGCAATGCAGCGGTCCACAAAAGTTTAACAGTATTTTAGGTAAGGTAGGTCAGTTTTTCAACTCTTTTTTTTTTTTTTTCGCAATTAGTGTTACTAATATCAACAGGAACCCCCTCCTAAAATTACACATACAAGTTGGCGTTCACCCTGTATATAGTCAATACACAAATAAAAAGATATTATTTGATATAAAAAAGAAACATCTTTTCTGGTTTCAACGGAAATGATAGCAACTTTCTAATTTTTATCATGACCCCTGTATATTTTTACAGTTTTGGATAAAGCATTAAATTCGGTAATTTGAAATACTTGAATGTTTGGCTTTTGTTTTTCGTTATTATTAGTGATACATTATTAAACGCAGAAAACGCAGTAGGCTTGTAAAAATTTGAAATATACGTTTTAAATGAAGCTTTATAGCTTATTTAATGACTATTTTATGGTCTTATGTGCAAGCATATTAAGTACAATGGCTTAAAATTAGTTATTTTTCTGTTTCTATGAAGCAACTTTTTTTAATGGTTCTGTAATTTAAAATTACACATATAAACCCAGGTTCGATTTTAAGTATTACATTGAATATTGAACTCTTCATCTATCTACATACATTCGCAATGATTTTAAGCCTTCTTAAATATTTTCCCACCTTCTGATATCTTTTTTATTATTTCTTGAACAAATAAAATAACTGTTAACAGAAGCTTTTTCAAAATCGCTTAAAATTTATAATAATAATAGTAAAAACAAGTAGTGAAAACAAAAAAAGAAACAACAATTTATTAGAAATAACATTAATTGTTCATTAACGTCCTGCACAAATTTTTAACAAGTTCATTCATCACATTGTTTCATTGCATCATATCAGGGTAATATTATTAAAAACATATCTTACACTATTATTCAAATTCTCTAAGGCTGTTAAGAATTGGAATTTTCAACAAAGTGGCAAATACTGTTGAGAAGGAAGAGCAGTTGTTATGATAACGCTTTTTTTCCTCGTCTACTAGACAAAATAGTAACAAAATGTGTGGGAATGTAATAAAATATATATACAAGTTCTTTTAATTTTTAAATGAAGAATTCAATATTCAATGTACGTAATATGTCAAATCGAGCCTAGGTTTATATGCGAAAAATCAGAATTATTTGTAATTTTAAATTACAGAATTCTTTAAAAAAGTTACCTCATAGAGACAGAGAAAAATAAACTTATATCTAGCCATTATACTTAATATCTTTATACATAATACAATTATATAATTAAAGAAACAATAGAACTTCATTTGAAACGTATATCTCAAATTTTTATAAGCCTACAGCGTTTTTTGGATTTAATAGTATATTGCTAATAATAACGAAAAACAAAAGCACATTGTCGAACTCAGAAGTTAAAAATCAAACAAAAAAAAGAGGTGGACCATATCTCAGTGACACCCGGTATAGATAACAAGCAACTGCACAAGTTTTTGCAATGTTCTGTTGTCAGAAATAATAGAAAACAGAAAATAAAACAACAAAAATTCTTAATTTGTTCAAAATGAGCCCCTCAGCATTGATACACTGTAGAATGCGATCTCAAATGGACCGAGTGGCCTCACGTAGAATCTCAGTCATTTCTCAGTTGCTAACAGTGTTATTTCAGTACTGGTATTAACTTTTACCTCGTACACTAAACTTTTATCCATAGGAGTGAGGTTAGGTGATCTCAGTGGCAAAGAATGTGGGCCCCGCCTCCAATTCACCTATTGAGATAAGTATCATTTAGATATTCTCTCGCTTACCGACTAAAATGGGAAGGAGCTCCATTTTGTTATATTATCATTTGTTGTCTTGTTAATAAGGGAACATCATCTAACAGAGGTAGCAATTCACATCGCAAAAAGTTGTGGTAGGTACACTTCTCCTGTAAGATGCACCTCAAAAAGAAAGACCCAATAAGTTTATCGTCAATCATACCTCACCATACATTAACAAAAAATTTAAAGTTAGTTTCTGTTGTGCCATGTGAATATGTGGATTTTCATTAGACCACATATGAGTTACTCGTATTGTTCACTCCATTTCGATCAAATTGCGACTCCTCGGTAAATAAAATATACCTAATTAGAATTTGCTTGAAGCCACTGTCAAAAATTTAACCACAAACGATAGTCTACAGGTTGTAGGTGCTGAACCTTTTATATGTGAGAGGGATATAACATTTCAGCATGCCATGTTCGCCATACCTTCAAATAAAAAGAGGAACGTCCGTACGTGTAGAAATTCGCCTTGTACTTAATACTGAACTGCGTTCAATTATTTGTAAAATGTTTTCCTGCTCATCTAAATTTTGCTGCACAGGACTTTCAGATCTAGTGAAAACTGTTGGACATAAACTATATCTTTGTGCAAGTTGAAACACAGAAGGTTTGATGATTTAGCAACCTTATATTTGGAAATCGTCGTTGATACTCCCTACCCAATTCACTCGCAAAATCCATAAATATACATTATCAGCATATCCTTCATTTGAAAATTTATTTTTTATAATAGAGTTGAAAACTTTGTACAAATTTTAAAGCTACGAGACCACCACACTTAAGTATATCATTTTTGACAGGTCTATTGACATAAATTTAGACTTCCACAGCAACCTAATTTAATATTGTGTAATAATTTCTAAACTTTTTAAACATCTACAGTTAGGCAAACGTCGCGAATGGATCCATGTTCATGGGACATTTTTACTTAAAATAACCTGAGGGAGTGCTCCTTGAGTCTGTTACCTCATGTAACATCCTGTATAAAACGATTTATTAATTTTGTAATATTTTTATGTTGTCAAGATTTGGTGTTTAGAGGGCACGATGATATAATAAAAAATTATATATTTTTAATCAGATTAACGTGCTATTTTCGGAACATTTATCGTAACAAAGTGTTTTTAATCAGATTAACAGCTATTCTCGAAATATTTAACACCAATCAAAATTATATTGTTGAACTTGCTGTGACAAGTATATAAAACTACTGATAGATAAACCATGTTCTCAACTGTAAATGATTTTACATAATATGATGCAATTAAAGTTAAAATTATAGAGATTTCTTGGTTTTTATGATGTAAGTACGGGTCGTACTACTGAAGATTTATTCATATTACTAACAATAAGAGAAAAATATCGTAGATACAGTATGCAATTTAAAATGTAAATTAATTGCTAACACATACGATGGAGCTGCTGTTATGGCTTGCCAAGTAAACGGTTTGCGCTTTGAGAGATTTTAATTTTACATTCAAGGTGTTCAACGATGTTACGACAAACTTCTAAAGGTGATTATTTCTACAAAAAAAGCAAAAAAAGAATAACATTTTTTTCCTAAAATGCTTCTAAGCACTCTACGACTCATTGAAAGTAAGCTTTTTAAATAAATACTCAGTGATAGTTGAAAGTACCGACTTCAAACTTGGCATAGAAAATTGTTTTCATAGTAGTTATGTACATAAAAAATGACATCACTCACACACATTTTTCTATTAAGACGGTGTTAGTTTTGGCGATCCTAGCGACGAAGGCGTGCGTCGCCACGATTGCAAACATAAAATTTTGAATCACTGTTAAAATATTTCTATTGATGAGAACGAAAAATTAAAACAAATAATTCATCTTAAATACCATATGGATTTAATATATAAAATTACAGGTAATATTCATGCGTATTTTTTTTAATTGTTATAAATACATGAAAATTCCCTCTTTAGGTGTGGTCTCTGTCAAAAAAAATTATATGAGAGCCCTACCTTAAATTCTACTAGGAATCTAAGTTTGAAATTTTTGCACTCACTTCTGAAACACCCTGTATAGTAAAAAAAAATTAATTGATATTTTTGTTCTTGTAGGAGTTGCTTTACGCGAGAGTCCAGTGGGTTTGGCAGCGTATATTATAGAAAAATTTATAACTTGGACCAATCCAGAATGGAAAGACCTGGATGATGGTGGTTTAACAAAAAAATACACCTTTACAAATCTTCTGGACAATGTAATGATATACTGGGTTACTAGATCTATAACAACATCGATGCGGATATATTCTGAGGCATTTGGGAAGAATCAGAGTGGTGGAGTTATAGAAAGGTATAATATCTAACACTTTTAAACATCGTTTTGAACAAGATTTTTTATTGCAATAAAAAATCTTGCTATGAGTCGTTACTATGAAAGCCAACAGGATCACACAACACAACCATATAAAACTGATTAACGATACAAGTTTGATTATGTCAACTTTAACGAAACGATTTGAGGCGATGAGCCGAGTTCTGCGGCAACACGAGTTCGTAAAGATAATCAAACGTGTGTTGTTCAATATTTCATCAACTTCGGTGGAAATAATAAGTTTCCATTTTATTATTATGTGCAATGAATTAAAATTACAAGTACCATTTGACGTAAATTCAAAATAAGGCAAATTATTTTCAGCTTTAAAAAGTGCAAAACCTAGTAAATCGATATTTTTCATTTTCATGTTTTTTGTAGCAAAATTTATAAATATAGATATCTTCACAGCTACAAAATCATAAATCGAAATTCAGTTTTTGTGATTCCTAGCTCCATATTTCAAACCGAGTAAAACTAATTTAATAAAATATTAAAGTAGAAACAATGACTTCATTCTGATTTATGAGGTTTTGATATGAAAGAAATTAAGTATATCTAGTAAAATTAATACCATAAAATAACTCATTTTCAAGAAAAAAAATGTAGTAAAAAAAGTATGTAACTAGAACGTTCAAAGAATTATTGTAGTCGAAATTGGAAATAATTTAAGAATTTTTCACTGTTCTAGTATTACCTTTGTGTATTCATATTTTAATATAACTTAAAAAAGAAGATTAATCTAAATTTGTTAAAAATATAACAAAATATGTATGGATACAATAAATTAATATTATATAGACAACAATTTGAAAAATTCGATATCTAATAAAATAGTAGGAATAATTTTTTTGAAATGTCAGATTTTGTCATTTAAATTTTAAATTTGCCATACATAAATAAATATTTCAACATTATTGTTCCCTTCATGAATGTGCCCTTTATTATCCTATTTGTCCTATTTATCATATTTATTTACCTTATTTATCTTATTTGTTTTATTTATTTTATTTACCTTTTTTTATCTTATATATCTTCTTCATCTTATTTATTTTATTCATCGTATTTATTTTATTTATCTAATTTGCCTAATTTACCTAATTTCTCTTATTTGCCTTATTTATCTCATTTGCCTCATTTGTCTTACTTGTCTCCTTTGCTTAATTTGTCTCATACGAGTATATCTCATTTATCGTATTTATCTTAATCATTTTACTACATCACAGAAAATAATGGAGTTAAAACTTTAAAACAACGTAAAGATTGGGATCTAGTTTTAATATTACTCAATACTCATCCCTTGAGTTAGGTGGTGTTATAGGTATTTTTAAATATGAATTATGAGAACGAAAAAGTGTAAAATACTTTTATTATGTCTCATACAAATAAAAAAAGAAGCAGTGGTAGTTGCAATATTGTTAAAATGGCAACAGGTATTTCGTATTTCTCTTAACTTTACGTGTATTTACAATATAAAAGTTATAAGAATTAGAAAAGTTGTGAAACGTCAAACGGAACTTTTCTGTAATTTATTTTATAATTGTCAAAATTACACTAACAGGAAACTGTCAAAAATACTCAAGATATTTGTCGCTCCAAATCCCTAGATCCGAAATTTTTAAATCGACACGAACAACGCTTATTTACGATATTGTCAATTTTGATATAGAAAATACGTACGAATGGTTTTATAGGTTTGTTTCAGCACTTCCGCGGCAGAAAATCACAAACGGTTGATGAACTTTTTGAATACGCATGTCTAAACATCAACTAAAGTCTATTTACTTAAACTTTGCAGTGGTGGGTTGGACTTAGTGAGCCCGATTTACAATGGGTAAAGTAGCGAGTGTATTGTAAATTGCTTATTTCCAGGCGTAATAAATATATCATTGTGGGTTACTTATTTATTACCAGGCGTAAAAAAATATTTCATTGTATTAGAATTAAGATAAATGTCGTCACAGAATTCTGTGATGTCGTTTAGGTTTATTGAATCAGTGAAAACATATTTCAACAGAGTGTACATTCGTAATTTATTTATAATAACAAGAAATGCCTTTTGTGGAAAGTGGAAAGAAACAAAATAACAAAAATAAAATTGACATATTTTCTTTAATGTTTTGAATAAGAAACTAAAATGACTGGTTACGCTGAAATAAGAACATCCTAATTTAATAAAATATTTCGATTTAGCTATAAGAAAGCCAAACGTCTCAAAAATGTCCGTTACTTTTTATTTTGTATACCCATGAATAATCTCAGAAAATAAAACAATTTTAAATTCTACCTGCTTTAGAGCGGACGAACTTTTTGCTGCACAATTTTCATATTTCTGCTTTAAACAATGTTATGTTTCTCTCTATCTTAATATAAAGCAATATGCTGCATTTTGAGCATTTAGTACTATTGACCTGTGTAAAAAAGTGGTTAAAATATACACCATATTATACTCCGTTCATTCATATGAACAGATAAAAACTGTTTACCTGGGCTCGCAGAGCGATCCTTTGTCGACCGTCAGTCTTGCGTAGTTCTCTAGCATAGGCGCGTGGTGCATTATACATAAATGTACAAAATGTATGTAATATAATACCGCGCTCTGTGCTAGAATTTTTTATGTTCTAAGTTAAGATGAAATAAGTTTATATCTACAACAAAAATCCTCATTTCGTCGAGATCTATCGACTGTTAAAATTTTCGCTATTAAAACTGAGTCACCTCGTATAATAAAAAACAATTTAAAAAACAGTAAATCATTAAAACATCAAATACCTTACCAATTATTATTATAAAATCGTCCAATAAGCAATATCAATAATGGTAATTAATTTAATATAATCATTACACAACACATAAGTTAAATTATTGTAAAAGTATAATTATATAGCATATATTATTTTTAGGTAAGGTTAAGGGAATATATTGGTCATTAACCATTAGTTTTAATACTTACATATTAATATTAGTCGTCGAAAATACAATTCAATTTATATCATAACACAATCTACAAACGTTCAACTACTACCGATGAATATGAAATAAAGTAAACAATGAAAATTGAATTAACCGCTATCGGAACTTTGCGCTTGTGTATATCTGCGTGCCGTCTGCACCAATCATCAGCGCACATTTTGTTCCCTATCCTGGCTAACGCTGCAAAGCTTATGTGAATGGACTTTAGTCGAGAATTAATTGGCTATTTACATTTGAATTGCGCATAACCACGGTGAAGCCGAGAATTCTTCAAACCATTTACTGAACCATAAGTTGTCGAAATCCCCGACTATTCTCTGCTGGAACGCCAATTTCATTTTCGCATGTCGAGGAGAGTTTGAAACCGTTTCTGACTGCTGCTAGAACAAACCTGTAACATATTTACAGTTTCTAAACTAAGACAATCCTAAACAGGCACTGCTTACAACAATATAAAATATAAAAATTTTGGGTCCAGTTTTTTGAGTGATAAATTTTAACATGGGATGGAGAATCTACGTATATTTAATCTATGTGTATTGTATGTATCTTTATTATACATAACACAGTTTAATAAATTCAAACTTTACACCATTTAGAATATTTCGAAATGAATTATCTTATAGAAATCTCCAGGACCAGGAATTAACTGTTTCATATAATTATATTTTTATTCCTCTTTATCCCTTCCCCATTATACCACTCATTGGCCGCTGTTTTGAGGTATGTGGATGTTTGTAATTTTAGTGCATAAATAAATTATTATGAAATTAAGTTGATTTCGTTACGTGGCGTTATGTAGTCATGTTTAACGGGGGAAAATGGCTGTGTGATCCACGTGTTTTGAAAAGTATTTACGCAGTTTCTGCTTTAAGATATGGGTTGTCTAATTTATATATTGATTCATGTTTTTTTATTAAAACATCTAAATTTATTCCAGAATTCCAGTTAAGGTACCAAGTGCATGCGCAAGATTTTCACATGAACTGGTTTACGCGCCAGAGTGCATTTTGAGAGAAAAATACAAACAACTTATCCACGTCTCTGATTATGAGGGAGGTCATTTTGCAGCTTTTTGAGGTACCACAAGTGTTAGCAGAGGACATTTATGCATTTACAGAAAAAGTTGAGGCATTAAATGGGGCTGAAGAATAATTTTCTTCTATATTTTTTAAGATGTATTTGAATACAGAATATGTTTTATTTTTTATATTTAGCTTTGTTTAAAAAAAGAAAAAAATTTACGTGATTGATATTTTTAAATACTATTGTGTAGAAGAAAATAAAATCAGAAATTAAACTGAACAGAAATTTTATTCTAAATTATTATTATCTAATCGGTGGCACTCATTATTCATTAACTGAAAAACATGAAAACTAATTTAAATTTTCTCTACTTTTTTTGAGAAGTAAAGAATTAAAATCTAAAATTTTAATTACATAAACATCATACATTTACGAACAGACCGTAGTAAATGTATGAAAATATTTCATAGTATCTCTGTACTTTAAAAACGACATTATACATAAACATATTTTTTAATTCTTTTTCAAGATCTTTAAACTAGACATTTACAAACAGTTTTTCATATACAGAGCCCTTAAAGATGACGTAGCGTTAGCTACGTGAACTGTTAAAACGACACAAATTAGAATTTTGTTAAGAAAGGAGTTGGCAAATCTACGTGCCGATAAAATATTAAAAGTAATAAAAAACTGTTTTATTTGATAAACAATTAAAAGTGCCATCAAAGTCAACAATGAATGCACAATAAAATTTAATTTTATCTAAACTTAAAAACAATTTATTTTGGGTGTCTGCTTTGATTTTCAACTTCATGAGACCTTGGTCTGATAGTTGTTCTCATACTAACTCCTACTGTAGCAAAAAATTCAGGATCACTTTTATTTTCCCAGCAGTAAAATAATATATATTACACCTCATTTTTACCTTTTGATGATCAAGATAGGCCATATAATGCTTAAATTGTGAAAACTTAATGAGTTTTTCTATGATATTTCATAGTTCGGGTGTAACGGACACGTAAATTGATCTGGTAGGTCAACAGATATAAATCAATTGGATTATTTTTTTAGGGAATTAAAAAAATAAAGTCGTATTCTGTGAATGTGGAGGTTTCCCAACAAAAAATAAGTTTCTGGAATAATGTCACCAAATATGATTTTGGAAGAAATTAAGACAATAATCGTAACTTAATTTTTGTACATTTTATTAGGCGAGCAAGTTACCCTTATTTTTCGGATTAGACATACTAATTGCGTTGGGCAGGCTAATTTAATTTTCAATTAACAGTATACATCAAACAGAAGACGAACATGTATTTTTTATTTATTTTTATGCTGGGGAACTTTGGAATATTCCTCTATGACGATGGGCCCGCGAATGCTTTTAATTATGTAAATTTAAATGTCTTGTAAAGTTCAAAATCATCCAGATTTTTTCAGACATATGTTCAATAGGTTGTCCGGTGTAAAATTATTCAATGTATTATCAATGATATCATTTTAATCGATTTCTTTAAACAAAAAGCTACGTTAAATTACCATGTTTTGTATTTTCCATGTACAAAAATCCAAGAACATAATTCTATTAACTCCTTATTTGTTAATAAATGCATTCGTAAATAAATTAGGATAGGATGTGATACAGTATTATCTCTGTTTGATATTGGCAAGAAATCTGAATTTCAAGCAACGAAAAGGATGTTGAAGCCAAATCTCCATTTGATTGCCGTGATGTATATTATTGCCTATTGAAATGGCTACACAAGCAGTGACAACTTTCTTGGCTGCTTTATATGCTCCTAAGAAAATGTCGAAAGTAGATCGTATTTCAGTAACTTCATTATGATATCATTTAGCAATTAAAAAAATTCGTCCATTGACAAATTACCTCCATCGAACAAAACAATTTGTTCCGTACGAATCATTCCCGCCTCTTTTCAAGAGCCACAGCGTGTTGTAGATAATCCGCCGACTGTAGAAGATGTCGAAACCTTCTGGAAGGGAATCTACGAAACGACGCGTCCATTCAATAGCGACACTCCAGCAATTGCACACTTCGAGGCTCTGTGCCACAGACATCTTGAAGAGCCAGAAGAAGTGTGCCCGGCAATCAGTACGGAGGAAGTCCAACAAGCACTTGTTGGTACCAAGAACATCGCTGCCCCGGGCCCAGACGGCATTAACAACTGGTGGTGGAAGAAATTCCCTTCCACTCATCGCCGTCTGGCGCGAGTTTTCAACTCATGGTTGAACGAGGGGCAGCAGATTCCACACTGGTTTGTCGAAGGACGTACTGTGCTTATCCCCAAAAAGGGGGATCTTTCCGACCCGAGGAATTATAGGCCGATCACTTGCCTCAACTCCTGCTACAAGATATTTACACGTATCTTGTATGCTAGGACACTGAGGTCTGTTGATTCGGTCTTCCAGCAGATACACGAACAGCATGGTACCAAGAAGGGTATGGCAGGTTGCAAGGACAGCCTGCTGATAGACCGCTGTATTACACAGGATTTTGTGCAATACAAGCGGAATCTATCGATGGCCCGGATTGACTACCGCAAGGCATTTGATACAACATCGCACGAGCTATTGTTGCACTTGCTTGAATATCTTGCGGTACCAGCACCACTAGTGAGATGCATAGAATAGCTGCTGCCGCTCTGGAAGACCCGCTTCACCATAACATCAGGTGCACAGCGGGTCACGACAGAGCAGGTGGCATTAGAGAGAGGAGTTTTCCAGGGTGACTCCCCGAGTCCTCTCCTCTTCTGCATCTCACTGCTACCGTTGTCTGCTGGGCTCCGCCAAACCCGCGGATATCAATGTGAACCACCCAGCGACCGGAGGCATAAGGTCACCCATCTATTTTATATGGATGACCTTAAACTTTATGCCTCCGGAGAGCGCGAACTACAAAACGCTCTTAGGGTGGTCGAAGAATATACGCGGGTAATTAGTATGGAGTTCGGGTTGGACAAATGTGCAGTCGTCCACCTCAAGAGAGGACGATGCGGGGAATTCCCTGAAGATGCGCAGCTCGCAGACGGAAGAATCCTAAGACATCTGGATGCCGGAGAGATCTATACATGTCTGGGTGTGCAACAAAGGCACATCCAGGATGTAACACAAATAAAGAAGTCTCTCCGCGGCAAGTACAGACACCGCCTCTGAAAGATTTGGTCTTCCGAACTTTCGGGGAAGAACAAGGTGTCTGCAACTAATATGCTTGCCGTTCCGGTTCTGCTCTACTCCTTCGGAGTAGTAAAGTGGAGAGTAGAGGAGCTGCGCCAATTAGATAGAGATACCCGCAAGATGATGAATATTCACAGAAGTATTCATCCTAGATCGTCCGTTCCTCGTGTGTACCTCCCACGTCAACGGGGGGGGGCCGAGGACTCTTGAGCCTGGAGTGTACGCATGGCAGAGTAGTACTGAGTATGGCATGTAATATCCTCAGAAGCTCAGATCACCTCTTGCGGTTTGTGAAACATCACGAAACTGTAGGAGTGGGAGCAGGATTGTTTAAGGCAGCAAAGAGAGCCGCAGATGAACTCGGTTTCGCATTTGACATCAGGCGAGGAGGCCGGCGAGGTGCTGATGTTGAGTCAGTCACCGAACTTCAGCCAAATCGTCTGAAAGCCCGAATCAGAGCTGCCGAACAGGAAAATCTGTTTCAGCAGCACGTCGATAAACCCCAGCATGGTGTCTTCTATAAGAACATAGAAACACTGGGTTTATCGACCAGGCTGACCTTCGCCTTTCTAAGGTCAGCAGGGCTTAAGTCGGAGACCGAGGGATTCATTATGGCCTGCCAAGATGGTGTTATCAACACCTTGGTCTACCGTAGCCGCGTGTGGCGTGTAGAGGTTCCTGATATCAACTGCAGGACCTGTCATCAGGCGCCGGAATCGCTCATGCACTTACTATCTGCATGCCCCATATATGCGATTTCGGCCTACATCCACCGGCATAACGCGGCGTTAAGAGTGCTATACTGCCATCTAAGGCACTCGTACGGGGTAGACCAGACACCAGTGCTGCCTTACATCCCTGGAGATATTGAGTCCGTTGTCGAGAACGAGAAATGCCGGATTTACTGGAACTGCTCGTTCCCGACTGTCAGGCTAATCCAAGCCAACAAGCTTGACATAGTCCTCCTCGACCATCAACTCAAGGTGATGTATGTCATCGAGTTCTCGGCACCTGCAGAGAAAAACATCACCTTGAAGGAGGAGGAGAAACGGACCAAATATCGCGATCTCCGGTACGAGCTCCAAGTGCTGTACCCAGGCTACTCGGTAAAAATGATCGTCCTTATAATCGGTGTACTCGGAGGGATTAAGCCTACGCTGCTCTCGGAACTGAAGATCATACCGGCCTGCCAAAAATCAGCCGAGTGGCTGGCAGGTCAAATGCAGAAGGCGGTCATTCTGGGTTCTCTCCGTCTGCTTAGTGCACATGATTCTGGTATCTACAGTCACTAACCCTGCGGGATGTGGGGAGTGGCTGTAGTTGATGCGCCGGCGCGACTCCCGTGAGGCGTCGGAGGCCACAGGAGGAATGGCCGGCATCGGATATTCCGAAAAAAAAATAATAATAATAATAATAAATGTCTTTATTCATATATAAATATAAAATAAAATACAGTATAATACAAAGTTGAGACAAATTTATGAAAGGGCGAAGTTCGGCTAGAGGCATGCCGCTCTTCCACTTAACCCGAAGAAATATAAAACAAAACTATACTATACATATTACATAATTAACAAATTAACAAATACCCAAAATCTAATATATAAATTGAAAATAAAAGAGCGTGAAACGTTGAGCCAAGAAACACCAAAAACAAGAAAAAAAATAATATGTTTTTTATATACCTATGTAAAATACAATTCCATGCCATATAACTGAGAAAAAAAAAGAATAATGAAAGTTTGATAAATATTAGTGCAATAAAAGAAGAAAAAAAATATAAAAAATAATATTACAAATATTTCAGGTTAAGAGTACAAGTTTTGTCTAATATTGAGGCTTTTAGTTTTTTCTTAAATAAATGATATGGTAATGTCTTAAATTCATCAGGAATCGAGTTGTATAATTTAAAAATATTATAGCTAAAAGATCGCTTAAAAAGGGTAGTGCAGTGTCTAGGTGGAATTATTTTATTATAGTGTCTAGTGTTAACGCAGATTTGCAATCACTTTTAAACTGGATCTTATTAAATAAGTAAATGGGTATTTTAGAAGAAATGATTTTATGAAATAAAAGACAACTATTTAGAATTCTTCTCTCCTTCATAGTAAGCCATTTTAAATGTTTAAGTTTATGAGACACATGTTCATATTTTTTATACCAAAAAAATCTAATACAAGCGTTTTGCACCTGTTGAATTCTTATTTCATCAAGTGAGACAGTTATGATAAACAACATCGGCAAAGTTAAAGTGACTTAGGACTAATGAATTACATAATATAATTTTCGTTTCTTGATCCAGAATATAACCACTCCCATATATTAGTTTTAGATTACCATAAGCTTTTCTTATACATTTATTTATATGGACGGAGAATCTTATATTATGATCAATGTGCGAACCTAAATTTTTTGCGGTATCCGAAACACTTAATTGTTTATTGATTATTAATGCATATATTTATATCTGTTAAACATTCCTGACGTTGAAATTTTCCCCCAAATAACATTGCAGTAGATTTATTTGAATTAATCATTAAGCAGTGGTTCTCAGAGGCATCTAGTAATGATGCTAAGTCATTATTGATTTTTAAACAAGCCTCATTAATATCGTTGCAATCAAAAGTAAAATAAATTTGATTGTCATCAGCATAATAGTGGGAAACACAGTGGTCGATATATGTATATAAGTTGGCAGTATAAATTGTAAATAGAAATGGCCCCAAGATAGACCCCTGTGGAACCCCACTAGTAACCTGCGACGCTTCTGACAGATTGCCGTTAAGTAGGATGCGTTGTTGGCGGCCTGTCAAATAAGCTTTTATTATTATAACGGCATCTTCAGAGAAACCGAAATACTGTAAAATTGCTAGAAGCAACTGATGATTAATTTTATCAAAAGCCTTTCTTTCCAAAGAGTTCTGTAATTATTAGCATTTACTTTTTGTTGCAGATACGCTTTTTTTTCATTTTTTATAGCATTATTAGTTAGATTTCTAATATTTTTATATTATAACCAATCATTAATATTTTTTGTTTTTTTATGTTTTTGTGATGCCCGTTTTTTAATGGTTATCATGTATTTTATAACATCTGTAATCCAGGGAGATGGTTTTTTAGATATCCGAGAAGATACGAAAGATGCATGTTTGTCAAATAAATTTAAAATTGTATTATTGAGTAGGTATTGCTAATTTCTCATCTATATTAGCAATATAAAAGAAACTATCTAAATTAGAGGTTTGCAAATCATTGTAAAAATCAGGGTAACCAAAATTGTTAAAACACCGATAAGTATGCAAAAACTGTGTCTCCGTGTAATTATCTGCGTCTATTTTGCAGATAACTAAGTTATGATCCGACATGTTAGGCAAATCTATTACTAAACATTAACTTAGGTTAATATTCTCACTAATTAGTAACAAATCCAACAAAGTGGCACTTGTCAGACCAACACGCGTAGGTTCATTAACGACCTGTATAAGACTAAATACCTCAAATAAATTATTTAATTTGTCATAACTGTTGCTACTAATATTTAAAAAATCTGTATTGAAGTCCCCTCCACAGATCAAACTATCAAATTTCGGCACTAAAATGCTTAAACATTCCTCAAATATTTCAATAATGTCTATTAATGAGAATTTTGGAGGGCGATATACCACACCAACACAAATTAACTCATTTAATATAAAAGATATCCATAGCTGCTCAATAGTGTTTATAGGAAGGCAATTTACTATATTAATTTTGTATTTTGATTTAATATAAATCGCTACACCTCCCCACCTGACACATTCCTATCTAATCTAAAAAGCTTGTAATTATTAAGACTTACCAAATCGTCATCGATATTATTGCTTAGCCAAGTTTCAACAATTAAAATTATATCCGGGTCGTACTGTACAATATGTTGCTTAAACTCTGTAAATTTATTAAATAACGACCGGATAGTATATTGTATAACAATTAAATTAGTTTTTATTTTATTTGGCATCATACAAGTCATATAAAGAGGGTAATATTAATTCTAACCCCAAATATTTTCTAGCACTATAAAGAAAGTAACAGAAAATAGCATGGAAGTTACCTAAATAATAATAACAATGTCTTTGTTTAAATTTCATTAAAATTGTCTATAGTTTTCATTAGAACTATCTGAGAATCCTCCGACTTTCTCATAAAAATATTACCGTCTTTTATCCAGAGATAATATTGTTTTTGGCCTTCATTAATAATTTTTTATTTCCTGCTGATAAGTACTCATTTACAGAAATTGTAATAGGTTCCTTAACTAAACTAGAATAATCTTTATCTAAATTATTTATTGAAAAATCTCTCTTAACTTTTCTACATTTTAACATTTCATCTCTGTCACATTTTCTGAGAAATTTGATAAAAATTTTAGAATGCGAATTATTGTCCGAAGAGTGTTGCCGATAACAATTCTCAATCATATTCATGTCCAATTTGAAACCTATCGCAGTGGCTAGCAGCTGTACTGTCATTGCGACATTCTCCCCCTCTCGCTTCAGATACACCACTGACTTTCAAACAGTGCATATGTATAAATTTATCTGCTTCATGTAATTTAGTTTTTAATTCTTGATTTTGTTCTTCCAGAGACTTAAATTTTATTTCCAAATTTTTAGTAGATTGTCTATTAGCTTCGATTTTGTCTACATTATTACTTATTGCATTTTGAATTTTTGAGAGTTCTTTTTGAAAATTATTTACAGTTTCTGACAGTATATCCTGCTTAGTCAACATTATATCAATTTTGTTACATAAAACATTTATATGATCAGGGTTAATCGAATACAGTTTTCTGAGTAACATTAGGAGGAACACATGCTAATGTTTTTGATACACATGCCATAGTTAACGCCAGAGTTAAAGTTACATACTTGGCTTTCATTTATTCCTGCACAAGTACAGCATGATTCCGACGCACATAACTTGCATTTGAGTTTCTTTTTGGAAGAAACTCTAGTGTTACAAACTCCACAGCTCGACATGTTGAGGACCGCTGATTTTCATTCAACACAAAAAATCACGGGATAAATAGTTTTATTAATGGAACTAGCGATCCCACTTATTTTAATTACCGAATAACTAAATGAAACGTAAATAGATTGCTCTACTAATTAACCACGAGGATCTAGGCACTCCACATATACTGTCACTTAATTTACAAAATTTGTTTTACAAAATTTCCCATAGAAATCACTAATACTTTGAGAGTCGGTTAAATTTTGTAGGGCAAATTATTTACCCTTATTTTGCCTTTAAAAAATAATGCTTCTTAATTAGGAACATGAAATCAAAATTTAAAATTTTATTTTATAATCATTATTGGTACCGGTTGCGTTACTATATCTACAGAGGTTGGTATTTTCCAGTAAGATAGTGCCAGACCACATACTGTTAACATAACCAGGATATTCCTACAAAATGCTGACATTAACGTCTTCCATGGTCTATAAGATAACCTGACCTTCTGTCAATTTAACATATATGGGGTATGATAGGCAGATGGTTAGTTCGATTACTTGTCCCAACAATAATTGACCTTCAGCGCTTATGACAAGAGGTTTAGGATATAATATACATATCTGGATTAAATCGGCCATCTAATTTCAGAAGTATGTTTCGTAAAATTGGAGAGTGTGTACGATTGCGTGAAATACCAACTCACTGTTAATTCTGCGGTAGATATCGTGGTCTAATCATGATGTACCTAATTTGAATTATTTAATACTCAATGTGCAATCCGATAGGACATAGGGCAGTGTTAGATTTAATTACACCAGAAAATATTATTAGATGACCAGTCAGATGTGTCCTTGATTTGTTCTAGATTTGTCCTCACCTAAAGTAGTTATAAATCAAGATTAACATATATTTTAAAAATAGTGATAAAAATAATACAAATATATTTTATTATTTTGGTTAATACATGGGATAAAGTTCGTTTATCGGATGTTGATAAATTGTCAGTTTTTAAGCGTTATGTTTACCTTAATATAGTAACGATGTTATATCACTGGATTTGGATTTTTCTTTGTCCTTCTAATGGAGTAAAATTTCAAAAAAATTCACAACTTCAACTTATGGACTAATAGATTATAACTGATCTTTTTGAAAGCCATGACAATTTTTATAGTAACATACCAAATTTTAAGGCAATTGAACTAATCGATAGGAGAGAGTGGGTATACTCCGCTCCGCTTCTGCATTATTAGTACTGTAAATACATATAACAAACATCAAAAAAATTACATTTGCGACAGTTTAAGGATGTACCGGGTATAATAAGAAATCAGTTGAGGTTCACGTACGATGGCGCTCCTCCTCAGTTTGGCTGGATTGTAAGAACCCATCTGAATAACGTATATGAGTAAAGGTGCATTGGAAAAGGTAAACTAAAACTCTGACCAGTCCGCTCGCCAGATTTAAATCTTCTAGATTTTTATGTATGGAGACATATGAAGTCGATTGTCTATACCCTTTCCAAACGTTGATGATTTACGACGAAATTGATTTAGAAATACTTCAGGAATTCTTGAATGAATTAAGTGATCGAGAGATCGAGGAGTTCGAAGATGTCGACACATCTTCATCATTTCGATAAATAAGAGGGAACCATTTTGAACATTTTCTATAAATACGTTTAAATTCAAAATCAATATGACATCCTGGTAATAAAGAATAATACCAAATTTCATTAGACTTTGGAAAGTATTCTTTAATAGGTTTAAAAATGCATTTTGTCGTTTGTACTGTAAGAGTACCATTTTATTAATTTTTCTTCAAAGTTTTCCAAAAAATATCACAATTTTTTTTTTTGTTTCAAATAAAGTACCTCCTAGTCATCCTTTCTCTCCACCCCTACAAATGATAGTTAATAAATACTAAGCCAAATCATTAAATTACTACCTCTAATCAATTATGCCTACCAAATATCGTGTTAATTCAAAAAACTTTTTTTTGTTAAAATAGAAAAATGCTCATTTTTATCATACATTTCTGTAGAACACTGTATACTGCTGTATACTACTAAAGGACTATACCATTTCTTAAATCTTCGGAATAATATGAACTTTCCCAAATAACAGACACTTAAGTTGCTCATAACAAAGTACTGCAGATCTTTATCAATTCCAAATCTTTATTAGATTGTAGAATGTTTTATCATACAGTGGCGATTTCCTACAGGAAACAACAATGGCTAACCTCTACATTTTAAAATCTGACAATTCACTATCTAAAAAAATTGTCTTATTAAATATTTGTACTATGATATATTAAAATTTTCATTATTATATTTTACATATTTACTACCTATTTATTAAGAAGTCACCAACGTTCACGTCTTAAGGCACAATATTCTACACACATAGCCCTAAAAAATAATTTAGCTACTAGATCCTATTAAACACATAATAAATTATTATCTTAGAGCGAAAACATACGGGCGTTAATTCAACGCGCGTTCCACGCGCGCTAAAGTAACGCGCGTTGCTTGCCCATCCACACGAGATAGGTGAATAGGCATTAAGCGCGCGCTATCATTGTTAATTCAGCCATGGATGATGTAGAGCTCGTTTTGTTTGTTTATTTAAGTGCAAAAATATTAAGAAAAAGAAGAGTTAGAAACCGAAAATGATGGGTACACCCTTTTTAATGAAATACGATATAGCGAGGGCGCATTCTATTGTCTTTTTCCTAGACTTCGAGAAGATCCCATAACATTTTTTAATTATTTTCGTATGTCAATTGCAACATTTGATGAACTTTTTACCAAAATTAAAGACGGAATAATTCGTACTTTAAATAGGTTATAACTTAACTAGCAACGTGTCTTCATACGAACTGAAACGCGCGTTAAATTAATATCGTGCGTATTCTCACATATAATACAACGTATTTGTACAACGCGCGTTGCCACGTCGAACGCGCGTTGTGGAGATACCAAGCGTTGTCATTTTTTAACGCGCGTTAAATATGACGCGCGTTGTTCGTGTGGATGGCACGATATATTTCAATGTATTTCTACAACGCGAAATTTCAACGCGCGTCGAACGTGCGTTGAATTAACGCTCGTGTGGTTTGGCTCTTAGACAGCAAATAGCGGACAAAATTATTCCTGTGCAGCATATTTCTCACGTGATGGAAACCATCTGCGCCCCAATGCATACAAGAATGAATGCACATGATTAGTAAAACCGACAATTCGCAATTCCTGTTTTAGTTTTCGTATAGGTTACAATTAAAGTTTTAACCGTCGCCACCGCCAAAATTGTAAGAAGATACTGGTGAACATCAGGTCTTCGTAACGATTTTATAACAAATAATAAAGATTTCAAGCGTGATCGGTAAACACTAAAAGATACAGTAAGTCTAAAATATAACTTTTATTTACGTTTAATTTTTTATTTTTCGGGAAAGAACTATTTTAGTGATATTTAATTATTTGAGGATTTCGATTCACTATGAAAAGAACACTTACAACATGATTATAAACAGCTTTTATTAAACAGCCTTTCATAGAATTTAGAAAACTAACATTGTTCAGAATGAAATGATTACGATTTTTTGATTTAAAACATTTGAAATTTTTTTGTGTAATTAATTATTGGGTATTACATAAATTCAAACGATAACAACAACAAATACCTACAGTTTCTTACATCTTTATGTCATTCTTATCTGAATGCGCTAGTATAAAAATTTTAGGTAGATAATAAATCAAACACGACACTTCAAATATATTTTATCGCAGAATCTATTAAAATAATTACTCAATCAAATTCATAATTCAAAATATGAACATTTGTCATCTATTTTGACATTTTAAATTGATTGATTGTAACTTTGGTAATGACAATGACATTCGTGACATCTAACCTAACCTAAATAAGCCCTTATTTTTACATATTTTAAAAAATCTGATTTTTATTTGCTTTGTATTTATAAATTTCTGGAAAAAATAATAAAGTAAATAAAATAATTGAGTATTACATAAGCATCATTTCAAACCTAATATGATAGTAACAAATACTTAACAGTTTATTACATTTTTTACAGTCATTCTTATCTGAATGTACTAATATAAAAGTTTTAGTTGAATAATACATCAAATATGATACTTCAATACATTTTATCGCAGAAACTATTAAAACGATTACTCTATCTAGAAGCAAAATTGCATTGGATTAAATAATAGTATTTTTAGTATCAAAAGCAAAGAATATTGAGATTAAAAAAATATTGACCAAAAGTAAAAACTTTTACATGTAAGCAATTATAGATACCTATTTGTTATTGTTGTCATATTGGGTTTATACCAGCGCATTCAGATGAGAATGACAGTACAAAATATAATAAACTGTAGATATTTGTTAATGTTATCATATTAGGTTTAAAAGGGTGCTTATGTAGTACCCAATAGTT
Source organism: Rhamnusium bicolor (assembly GCA_029963845.1). Taxonomy (NCBI): domain Eukaryota; kingdom Metazoa; phylum Arthropoda; class Insecta; order Coleoptera; family Cerambycidae; genus Rhamnusium; species Rhamnusium bicolor. Next base: position 75,782 of record JANEYF010003175.1, read on the forward strand.
ATTTGATTTTTTTTCTAGAAATGCATAAATACGAAGCAAATAAAAAATCAGCGTTTTAAGTGATTATATAAGAAACATTTTGAGGTAAATTAATAAAAAGTATTTTTTATGAGAATATTTATTTCATATTCTTATTACCATTATCATTTATGTAACACAAAATGTTACATTTTTATCAATTATTGTTATAAAATCATTATAAGTTTGTAGAATATGTTTTATTATTTTTATGCCTAGAGCATTATATTTTACTATTTTGTTTGATAGAATAATCAATTTTTATTACAACTCATCAGTCACTACAGTTTTCATATATGCAGTGGGATATATGGTCTCAAACGAAACTAAAAAATAAACATATACTTAATAAAGAAATGTGTATTTATAATGTAACTCGAGTAATTTATTAATAAATATATATTAATTAATTATTATATGTTTTATAACACCTGCTGTTTACGAAAACAAGATTTGTCTTCGACTTATTTATGTTTAAATATTAAAATACGAATAAAAATGTTATGGTGGCTTCTACTCTAATTATTGGATTTCACAATCGCACAATTTTTTATGTAAGTAAAGTTATTATATTTTATATTATTTTTATACCCCCCAAGGGTCATATCTAGATACACCACTGCATATACCTAATACAAAATTATGCTGAGTAACTTCTAAATATAGTTACCATTATAATAAAAGTATTGTAGATAATGGTACCTCACAAATTGCAGACTTGTAAGTGATTAACACCTTAACAGTTGTCGTATCAGTCTCAATTTAAGATAAAACAATTTCGGTAAATATTGATTTATACCGTTTATTGATAAATAAAACACTTATAATCTCATACTTTATAGAGCTATTTATGTAGCTACTAGATATGGTTTATATAATAATGTAACACGTTGTTAAAAAAGTACTTAATAGATTTTAATGCATAAGAATCGTGTTCAGTTAATGTGTACGAACTGTGTACTCTTATCAAAAAACTCCAACGAGTTCATACTACAGTGCATCTAATCACTAATTTTACTATAACACCGACAATGGGACTTAAATTTTTATTGGCAATTCCCGTTTTAATTTTCGCTATAGGATATAAATTAAATTCATTGTTTGAACCGCCGCCGCTGCCAAAATTGGAAGAAGATACGTGGTGGGGTCTGGGGCCTCGTAACGATACCATGTACGAGAAGCTGATTTTAGAGCCTTTCAACATCACCGTTCATGAACAAGTAAGTACAACTTTTTTTTGTTATCAGCATTTGAGCAATTTAGCTGCACTGTTGAGAATGCAAGAACAGTTTCAAAATTTCATTAATCGTTCAATTAAAGTAGACAAATAGATTTTTGCCGTTTCCATTTTGAGAAGTACAGCTACGGCATATTAGAGAGAGGGCAAGGGATCAATCCTCCACAATTTCTGTTTAGGCAAGTAAAAATTTTAATTAGTGACTGACGCAAAAGGCATTCCTGCTTGTGCGTTTTTATCCAAAAATATACAGGGTGTTTCTAAATTATACCGAGAAACTATAACCACTCGACTATGTCGAAAAATAGGATTTTATCGTTCATCCGAAATATACACTGCTGCAAAAAAAACAGCCCTCCAGAGTTGAGGGATGAAAATATTAAATCATGAATATCTCGGAAACCACTGAGGATTTTCTAATGTAACTCGATACGCGTAAATTTCACATACATTCTAATAACACTGTGTAAGTACCTAATATGAAAGAAAATTAGTTGCCGTAAAGGGGCCATTTTGAGGTTATAGGGATTGATGCTACTTCTATTTTTCTTTTTTAGTAAATTAGTCAAATTAAGTTGTCGAAGTATCACTCAATGGCAAGTTGGAAACTGAACCTTTTTGGTCTCTTTTATTTTTTCTAGGAGGCAACAGTTTTGCAGCAAAATGCGTGGAAACATACGCATGTAATTAGTAGAGATCGGGAGGTAGCGATAAATTTCAGAGACGACTTTTATTTAGCTATAATATTATATTGTAAATACCTAATGAAACGTTCCGAAACAATATAAAATGGTAAAATATTCTTATGTACTATGCAATGAATCTGTTTTTTTTTTATAAATGGGGACAAACAATTAAAGCTTTTTATCAGGTAATTGGATGTAATCGCTTTCTGGGTTCACGTGTATGCCCACTACATCATTGAAAATGAATACACCAATGATTTCGAAGTCATTGGAATACACTCTAAATACATAAAACTTATGTGAATAACACGTAGATACGTAAGTGCGAAATTAAAGATAAACGGAGGTTAACTTTTTTAAAATTTGCGTGCCTAAATTTTTTGCGGCTAACAAGAAAAAAAGTATCCTCCTTGGTATAATTCTCTTATAATAAAAAATATTCAATTGAAGGACAGACACTGGCGTGCTTATAAAAAACCAATGATATTCGCTCACTTAATGAATTCAAAATATGGAGATAAAATAAAATCTGATATAAACATATCTTTCATGGACTTTGTTCGTACATCTGAAGATAACATAAAAACAGAACCTAGTAAGTTTTGGTCTTTTATAGGTAGTTTGAAGAGATCATCTAACATCTTAAATCAAATGTCCTATAATGGGCAGCAATTCACTGATCCGAATGACATTCTTAACGCGTTCGCGAACTTCTTCTGCAAATCGTATACACCGGCATGCAATTCTAATTATTTGTCAAGTGATCATTATCCTACTTCAACTGTGCTCTTACGTGAATTCGAGGAGTGTGAAATACTAGCTGTTTTAAAGAAAATAAAACCGAAAATGACAACCGACCCAGACGGTGTTCCTGCATTCTTACTTAAGGACTGTGCATACGTGCTGGCTTATCCCCTAAAAATTATTTTTAATATGTGTTTAATGAACGGTGAGTTGCCTGACTTGTGGAAACAGTCGAAAGTCTGTCCCATACACAAGAAAGGTGATGAATCTGAAGTTAGTAATTTTCGACCAATTTCCATTATATGTAATTTCTGTAAAGCTTTAGAAACGTTACTTCATGATTATATTTATTTCCATGTTTCCAACAAAATATCGGTATTTCAACATGGTTTTGTAAATGGACGCTCCACAGTGATAAACCTGGTTTGTGTTACTCAGTTTATAGCTGAAGCAATTGACAATCAGACACAAACAGATGTAATCTACACCGATTTCTCTAAGGTATTTGACAGACTTGACCACAATATACTACTTCATAAACTGAGTAACTTTGGTTTATCTGATCATTTAATTACATTTTTCAAGTCGTACCTACATAATAGGACTCAATATGTAATATTTAATGGGTTCAAGTCTGTTGAATACTTAGCAACATCAGGTGTCCCTCAAGGGTCTATCCTTGGACCCTTGTTATTCATAATTTTTATAACTGATATTGTAAACATTTTGGACGTGAATTGCCTCCTTTATGCCGGTGATTTAAAAGTTTACTCAGTTGTTAACAGTTTTAGTGATTGCCTCCACCTTCAGAGTAATCTAAATAATGTAAATATCTGGTGTCAAGAAAACAAATTGCCTTTAAATGTTAACAAATGCAACATAATGTCATTTTCAACGAAGCCAACACATTTTATCTTCGATTATAATCTTGATAATATCACTCTAAATCGTTCAGTAACATTCCGTGATCTTGGTGTTATCTTTGACAATAAACTTGCCTTTGTTACACATATAGACTCCATAGTCTTAGAAGCAGGAAGGACATATGGATTTATAGCTCGAAATTGTCGTGATTTCACCAACATAAACACAGTTAAATTATTATATTTCACATGTGTCAGAACTAAGCTTGAGTATGCTTCTCTTGTATGGTCCCCTCACTACGGTGAACACATCGATATTTTGGAATCGGTTCAACGTCGAGTTTTAAAACTTTTAAGCTTTAAAGCTGACGGTACTAAACCTCCTATTGGCTTTCCTGAAAATGAGTTATTAGAAAAACATGCTGTGGCAAGTTTGAATACAAGCCGTAAATATTTCTCTCAGGTATTTTTGTTTAAAATTATTCACAATATTACCGATTGTCAAGATATTTTATCTAAATTAAACTTTATTGTGCCTAGAATAACCCCTAGAGATAACTTAACATTTTATCTCCCGACACCTCGTACAAATATTCTAAAACATTCTCCGCTACATACTATTTGTAATAACTGTAATGCCGCTGGCATCCATTTAGATATATTTAATTGTATAACAACATAAAAATGTTGTATCTCTAAATCATGACTTGTTTTTCCCTATAATCATTGCATATTTTTCAAAATCCTTAAGGCCATTTTGGTTTGTCTATTCAGGTTAATTGTGTTCTTTCCTTCTCTTTTCCCCTTTTATTTTATTTTTTAATTATCTTAGTATTTTGTAATTAGTATTTTATAATTAGTATTTTGTAATTAGTATTTTGTAATTATCTCAGTACCTATGAACATATTATATTTTTTCTATCTGTATTTTGCCTACTCCCCTGTTCTGTAATTGGGTTATTTACCTGTTGAACAGTGTAATCTAAATAAATAAATAAATAAAAAAATAAATAAATGTCTCGTTTAATTTTTGCAAAAGTGTATTACGGGCTGTTTAATATTTAAAAGTTAAACTGTAATTTAATTTGAAGCTGTACTGATCTGTTGAACGTAATAAATGATGTCCAATTTGTTCTAAAATTAATTCCACGGATCATTTGAACAATCTGAAGCGGTATAAAAATTTAATGATTCAATGTCATTTCAATAATTAAAATGATTGGACCTTGCTGTAAAGACTCTCAAACGACAGGTGGTGCTTCTACAATAATAATTGAATAAAGTCCGCTTTTTCGTCACTAATTTAAGCAGTGGCGGCTGGTGAATTTAGATTTTACCATATCTCATTATTGGAGCATGAAACCCAAGCAATATTTGAAGGCAAAACTATCAGTACTGAAGGAAGGGGTTTTGCCGAAAAGAAATTAACAAAAATTTGAGAAAAAAAATGCGCTGCCACCCCAGATTACTTCTAGACTATTAGTAAAATATTTGCAAACTACTTTTTTTTCGTAATCAGAAGGAAAATTTATCACCCCGTTTTTCTGGGTTTTCGAAAATTTTTATTTTTTGTAAAGTTACGACATTTTGAAATTTAAGTTCTTAACTGTGTAACACAAACTGGAAGATATCGTTAGCTTCTGTAATGCCATGGTAACAAAAACTCGTTGCTAGGGCCCTTCCGTTGTGCCAACGAGGATGACATAAACTTTTTCTCATAGCACCCCAAAAGAAAAAAGCTGTTGGATTTAGATCCGGCGACGTTGCTGGCCATTTAACTGGTGCATCATTTCGACGACCGATCCACCGGCGATGATAATCGTCATTTAGAAAATGTTTCTAATTCAATATGGCATGCGGCAGAGTACCGTCATGTATAAACCAGAAGCCTTGTCGAATATTCACATGAAGGGTTCCTAAAAGTATCGGCAAAGCATTTTGAAGAAACTGCAAGTAGCTGTTGCCATATAAATGATTCACTAACATGTAGGGACCAACCAAATAATCATCATCTATGACTCCCGCCCACATAGAAAATTTGTGTTGGAGTGGCATATAAGTTCTCATCCGATTAGACATGCGAGTTGTGAAGTTTGACGACACTGTCTCTTGTATAGTAGGGAGTTCTCGTACCAGTTTTGCATGGTACGGATATAATAACCATTCCTTAAGTTTTCGGGGAACCATATCCTTCAACCAGCAATACACCAGTACTTACATATCTTTGAATAAACAACATTAAGAATTTTCTCTTTTACGCGAAATGTATGGGCACTTTGTTCACAACCAGAGTTACTTCTGTTTGGACGCAGTGTGCCATCGTCTCGAAGTCATCTGTCAACTGCAGAGAATGCCGTATGATGAGGTGTACGTTCATTTGGTACTGCTCTGTATATTCTCTGGCTGATCCTCTACAATTGTTATAACATATTCCCAACACGCAGATCGTGTCGACCAATTCAGAGTTTGTATAATTTACTATATTAACATGATTAATAATGCTTAAAAACTATAAACTTTACTACCAGAAAGCGCCACTGACAAAAGGCAATCTGTTTAATAATGTGCGTGGTTATGACAGTTTATTGATAATTTACGCAGGTTTATGAAATTTCAGCGAAAAAGGTAATACTCTTTTCAAGATATGGTGGATTTTATCTGTTTTCAGTCTAATAATACAGGTAGGATTTCACGCATTTTGTTGGAATACCGTTGCTTTCAAGAAAAAACAAAAGATACCAAAAAGTTTCAGTTTCCAATTTGTCATTGAGTGATACTTAGACAATCTCATTTGGGCTAGTGGCGAAAAAATATAGTGATAGCATCAACCATCCCGAATGACTCCTTTGCGGCAACTATTTTTCTTCATGTTATATCGGGTTGTTGCAACTTATATGAAATTTCAGCGTATCAACAAGTTTTGTTAGAAAATCTTCAGGGGTTTCCGAAAAATTGATGATTTAATGTTTTCAAACCTCAGCTTCAGAGGGATGTATTTGTACGAGGGGTGCATATTTCGGAAAAATGTTAGAAAAATTATTCTATTTTTCGACGTAGTACATTACCACCTAATAACAAAACCTCAGTGCTGAGCCGAAGTCACCTTCTTACGTCACCCTTACTAGTCCATGAATTCTAGAATGTTCCATGTAGTTTAAAATAATTATAGCGGGAAAATAAACTAGGATGTACCTAATCTATATGTAAAAGGTGTAAGTAACTGAAGTCGTTTTTTCCCGTGAGTTTTCACGCTAAATTAGTTTTCTAATTAAAATCGTCAGAGTAGAAGTTCGTAAACATGTATAAATGCAGTGTAGCGGGTTGCAAAGAAAATTATGTAAATAGGCCGAAAGTTCGTGTGTTTTCATTTACGAAGGATGAAAGCATGTGTAAAAAATGGATTTCAGCCAATCCAGGAAAAGGATTTACACCTACAAAGTGCAGTAAAGTGTGCGAGCTTCATTTCATCATATAGCAATTCTCTCTGAACAAGTTTCCCAAACAGGTCAGGTTGTAACCGTAAAATTAATGTACCCATGTTTGCAAGCAGATGCAATATCTATTAAATTTCTTAGTTGTCCTTTTCAAAACCTTTATCTATTTGTCAAAGTAAGGGCAATTAGGCAAGCTGATTTTGTTCAAGCCCTTCAAGAAAGTGAAAACGAATATTTATGTCTTCAAAATTCTATCAGCTATGAAAATTGCGAGGAATATCTCAATATTGATTACGATAACAGAAAAATATTTATTCCCGATACGCTGTATGTGTTTGCAAAATATTTTGGTAGGTATACATGCTATGGATATATAAGTATATGATAATATTGGTAGGTATATGACAATATAAATAGAAATAAGTGCACGTAGGTACAGATCTAAAATTAAATTGCATAACCCATTACTTAGCGATTCATAAATGACAATTAATTATTACGATATAATAAACACATTTGGCTTTGTTGAATCCAAAAAACAGATTCAACTTTTTCAAACCATAATTTAGAGTTAGGTCACAATTTTCCAAATATAAGCAATCTTAAAATACTATAATTATATACAAGAAAGCTTCAAATTAAATTTATTAGAATCCAAAAAAATTTTAAATCTATCAAGTTATTTACTTAATGACCAGTTAGACATATCAATCTTCATTCAATCTTTGATGTTTTTAACTTGTAATTCTTGTTTGTTGTTTGTTAATTTAGTTTAGCAACCATTAATGACTTATTGCTTCATAAACCGTTAAAAATTTTCGAGTTAAAATGTGATTATACATCGTATTGAATTTCTAATTTTTTAGTAGAAATGTGAATGCGCATAAATTTTTTCTCATATTCATTTTCACAATGGCACTTATTGTCATGAATTCCACTGGGTTCTTGATGTTGCAAAATTAATTTTCCCTTTAAAAACCGAATGGGGTGCGATATAAGGGCACAGTTCACTGAAAACCCAGTTTTTACATGAAGCCTTAAAACGCTGAAAATAATTTAGAGTTTCTTATATTCGTTTTACTATGCTAACGGCTAAAGGAGGCTGGCTCGCCTGGACCAGCGGTTATGACACGAACTTAACTAAGGCTTGATTTTATGTAGTAATGCGTAGTAAGCGTGTTAAGTCTGTCAGGTGCAATATAGGCACATGACCAGTAGACAAAACTCTTCATCTCAACTTTTTGTATTTATAATTTGGTGTTTTTGTTTGTCAATTTTACTATAAAAGCACATTTTTATTGAGTTTTGCTTTATAAACGTATTAGACGATTTTGCAAAATCTACATTATGTGATGAAGTTACAGTATTGGAGTTCAAATTGCGGGAAGAGTATTTTTGAAATTTAAGGCCCGGAGGTGATACAATGCTCAAGTAAATGTCAATTTCACAATGTAGCGCAAATTCCGCTGGGTTTTTGTCGTCGAACATTTTATTATTCCATCAATGTCTGCTACATTAAACCATGTTTTGCATGAAATCGAGTTCCAATAGTGCATGTGGTGTTTATGTCATGGTAAGCCCTTATGTTAAACGGCGGAACTAATTGAACATTGCTTTAAGATTCGCTTAGTTATATTTAACGAACTAATAAGAAAATGGTTTTTTTAAACAGTATTTGGTTGGTAAATTCTCGCACATAATAAATTTAAGAATAGCCTTGAAATTGTTGAAAATGCGGTAATGCGTGACAGTCATATGTTTGTCGGTGCACTTACACGGAATACTGTAAATACCGTTTTTTGATTTTTGCTTACAAATTACCGGTTTTGTTTTTGTTACAATGGATCTCAAAGTTTGAAGTACTGTTCTAAGATTAAACTTATCTCCAATGCGACGTAGTTTTTCTGATAAACCTTGTATAACCTTAGTGTAAGGTTAGGTGAGCATAAAAGTTATATTAGAAAGGGTGAAATTGAAGAATCGAAAATTTACGAATATGCTTGGGAAAATGGATAGAGAATAAACTGGGATTCGGCAAAAATTTTAATGAAAGAAGCGGACAGCAAACAAAGAAAAATTAAGGAATCGGCGATAATATTATTGAATGAAGAAAAATGTTTATCCCCATTGCTCTGTAGATTTTGGTACAACGTGGTTACCGATGTTAAAAGAAAAATTGAACAAAATTAATATTATATAATTTTTAAGTTTCAACAGTTCTATGTTCTATGGATATTACATAAACAAATAATATATGTGTCAAGTTTAACGCTTGACATATTCTAAAAAAAGATAAATAACTGAAAAAGGAAACAGATTTGTTTTCCGAAACGTTAGGGAATTATATTATTATTTTTGTGTCTCATATTAGTTGTCAAAAAAACACCCCCAATCTTTTGACGTAAAGTCACAAGCCAGCGGTTTATTTTTCCAGTAACATACTGGGTAACTAACTATATTTTACAGACAACGAAGAATTATTTATGTGGTTGTAAGTCCCAAAAAAGAGAAAGAAAGTTTTAGAGAATACCACAAATAACGTTCATACAATATGTTTACTGTATATGTCTAATAGAGAACATAAAAAAATATTTAATCGTATGTGATACATCCTGTTAGACATCATCTAATTTTTCAGGTTTTGGATTATTTAGGATGGCGACTGGCAACTCACAGACCATTAACACCACCTCTAGAAGGTATTCAACAGCAATATGGAATGAACACTAATCTATTAAGAGACATTGTAAATTACTGGGGATCAACCTACAACTGGACTGAACGTCAAGAATATCTAAACCAATACCCCCAATATCATGTCTTTGTCCAAGGACTTGGTATACATGTCGTCCATGTAAATCCTAAAATAGAGTTGGGTATAAAGATTGTACCTCTTTTACTATTGCATGGTTGGCCTGGATGTGTAAGGGAGTTTTTTGAATTAATTCCTAAACTGACAACTCCACAAGAAGGAAGAAAGTACATGTTTGAAGTCATTATTCCGCACATTCCAGGTGAGGAATAGTAGTTTTAAGTTAAATCATTGCCTCGAATTGTTTGAGAGATAAAAATTCCGACTTCCTCCAAACCCAGGCAAAATTAGGGGAGAACGATCAAGAGAAATAATCTTGCTCCCCACCACACCACCCCACGTATTATTATGATTACTCTTGAGCACACCGCTTTTGCAATGGACAGTAAATCACGCGTTCGCCAATCAAGTTGGCATTATCTGGAGATGATTAAAATTAACCTTATGCTAACATTGCATTTCATTTATACCTGTTAGGCAACACTATACTTATCTGTTCTACCATACTTGATATGAGCCATATGCTCGACAAGCTTGAATCTAATTTAAATTGATCGTCTAGTTTGTCCTAGTTTGTTGTTTTCAGCCTTGAAACCGACAATCAGAAATGAATCGAAAGAAGGTTAGACAAACTTTTAAAACAGGGGGCCCAATTTAATATTTGGCGGGAAGCTCCGGGCGAACTGTTACCACTGATTTAATTTAGAAATGAAGGTTGTCAATAGTGACTTTTGTATCAAACTGCAAAAATATCAACTACATACCTAAGCCAAACCCTAGGGAAATACTCGAATTCTTATTTTGCTTCTTTTCAAATATGTTCATGAAGAGACTGGCAATGGTGACAATGAGTTATTCATTACTGCCCCTTTATGTTGTTCTAAGAAATGATCATCACTGAACCAAAAGCAATTTTGTTTTATGCAAAGTTTATTGACTTGAATATATCCTTTTACTATATCTTGAGCGAGATTGTTTGATTGAGTAAATCCTTAAGGTGGTCTGTGATATCGGAGCACTTGGAAACAATGAACAAACTTTAAAAGCTTGGAAAGCAAAGTTTAAACATAGTATGAATAGTGACAGAGGGCTAATCCCATACAATCCACTTTATTGGTTAGTGAGTCACGGTTCACCGAATTTGATGAAATTATTTCTCTTGCGTAAATTTGTTTTGTCGAAATATAATTTCTTTCAACCCAAATACATTTATTCAGTTTGATCGAAACAGTTTTGTCTGCACAAAACAAAAATTTTCTTAAAAAATTGCTTTCAAATTAAATGTGTTTTAGTTAGACAAATCTTATTTTAAATTTATGTAATAATTTATCTTAAAATAAAACATTTTTATATATTTCATTTAATTGTATGTTTTCTTCATGTGACACTTTTTTTAAGTTGTCATAAAATTTAAATCTTTATATTAAAAACAACAAAAATCTTACCCCAAGAAAAAAATTTGTTGTCCTAATTTATTTTTCCCTTGAATTACACATTATGTTATTTGATAAAAATAAATTTGTTAAATGCAATAAAACTATTTTGTTGATTCGAAAGAAATATTTTAAATCTAACAAAACATTGTATACAAGTTTAATCTGTGTGAGAAGATCTGTCGTTCTTTCAAATATTTAAGCAATTTCAGACAAACAACAATTTAATAAATTTGAAACTTGTATTTTGTTAATGTAATTAAAATTAATTTAAATTGAATAGAATATCAAGACTTAAATTCTCTTTATACAGATAAAAATTTAGTTGTGTATATACAAGGAATTTTTTTGTTGCTCCAAATATATAAGTGTGTATGTAGACGAGAAATCGAGAAGTGATTATGCTATTTAGAAATTCTTTAACTGAATTATTTCTGCAGTCTGATTAGATTTTGGGTTATGTATATCACACCATTGTTTATAAAAAAAGTATATAAACAACAGAATTTGACAAGCGCCAGTTGATATTTAGTATTTAAAAGAAAATTAGGTTTATTAAATTTTGAGGTAAGCTAAGATGTCACTCGCGATTTGTCAAAAGGTATGATAATCCACCATTTTGATTTAAAAAAATTTAATTTTTTGGGCCATAACTTTTTTTTGATGTTCAATTATTTCTTTCTTGACGAAAGCGGATTCCTCGAAAAATTACATCACATTAATTTTTGAACTACGAATTTGTCTTGAAAATCGCCGAGAAAATCACGAATAACGTCTGAGACACCCTGTACATGAATTAAATATTTTGAATATCTATGTACAGGGTTATTCATTATAAATTACCCACCCCTTATCATCATTATTATTGCCTATAGAAAAAAGTTTTAAATAAAATTTGTGTGGTTATGACTGAATTTTGTTAAAATGCTATCAAAAGTACAGTAACGTGCAGATTTCGGGGATACAAGAAAATAATATATATTTTTTTTTATGGGATACCCTGTTATATTAAATTTTTGGAATGATCCCTTGTTCCTGATTTCAAAAATATACCATATGTTCCCTACCGTATACTGTTTTTGAGTGATTAAACATCGAATATCTTAGTTAAACTAGTTACTGTAAATATGGAAAAGTAAATATTATTAAAGTGAGCTATGAAAATGACAACTATTATGTTTGATAAGTGACATTTAGTTAATGAAATAATCAAAATGATTTACAATGAGGTAGAAAAAGTCCAAATATTTACTTGTTATATACAAAATAACAAAAATAAACGTGCAGCAAAAAGAGCATATGGGGTGTTGTATTCCAATCGTCCAACACCATCAGAAAATACGTTCAAAAATATTTATACCGAAATGTGAATAATACCTCCAGGTTTAGTAGAAAAAGCGTGTAGTTCAAGCAAACCAAGAAAAACAGCTAGATATACCCATATATATTTATTCGCGAATAGACTTTTTTGAAACATTGTATTATTTTTTAGAAAATTCTGAATGTAGTATAAATAATGCAGTCGATCAATCAGGTAAAAGTTATTCCAAAATACAACGTACGTTAAAGAATAACAACTACAGACCATATAAAATTTTACCCGTACAAGTTTTAATAGAGGCTCATAAAAGGAAAAGGCTGGACTTTTGCCGCCAGATGATTCAAAAGTTGGATAAAGATCCTGATTTCTTTACTAAAATATTATGGACTGATGAATCATCCTTTTCTACACCAGGGAGTTTTTAATAGGAAAATCGAAGGTCCCGGGAAAACAAGCACAACAGAAAAAGATTGGTAAAACAAATAAAAAATCAGGAAGAAGAACTGTTAGCGTTTGGTGTGGAATTTTCAGAAACAAAATTGTTGGGCCTATATTTTATGATCATACTTTAACTGGAGTTACCTATCTGGAAATAATTATCCCAGAAGCAGAAAATATTATTTTGCAGAATATTCCCGGAAGCCGAACTTGATGATATGATTTGGATGCACGATGGGGCATAGTGTCCTATCCGTTCGAGATCATTTGAATAATATATTCCCAATATGGATAGGGAATAATGGACCTATTAAATGGCCACCTAACAGTCCGGATTTGACTCCTATGGATTCATTTTTTTGGAGATTTCTAATGGACATTGTCAATAATAATAATAATAATAATAATAGTATTCAAGTCATTAAAGACAAGATTCGATCTGAATGTAAATAAAGAAGCCATTTCCGGTGCAATTATAAATATAAAAGACATTATAAATTATGCATTGACAATAATGATGGACACATCGAACATCTTTTATGAGTTTTCATTTATTTATATTTACATTTCCTAAATAAATCTTTGTTATCTATTTTGTATAAATATTTGTTTTTTTTCTTCCTCACTGTAAACCATTTTGATTATTTCGTTAAAGAAATGTCACTTATCAAACATAATAGTTGTCATTTACATAGCTCAGTTTAATAATGTTGACTTTTCCATATTTACAGTAACTAGTTTAACCATAGACATTATGAGTTTAACTAAGATATTCGACGTTTAATAACTCAAAAACGGTATATGGTAGGGATAACATATAGTATATTTTTGAAATCAAGAACAAAGCATCATTCCAAACATTTTTTAATATACAAGTTATCTCATTTAAAAAAAAATATATTATTTTTTTGTATCCCCTGAAATCTGCACGCTATTGTACTTTTGATAGCATAGTCATAACCACACAACTTTTATTTAAAACTTTTTTTCTATAGGCAATAATAACGATGATAAGGGGTGGGTCATTTATAGTGAATAACCCTGTACCAAAATATTAGAGCTTGCTGTTTCACCACTTCAATTTTTTATGTATTTGTATATTATGTCATCAATAATAACTTGATTTTGTCATAACTTTACCCTGTAGACTTGTGTTGACAGTCTAATCATAAAATCATTTTAATTAGAAACAGTACTGAAAATTATTTTGTAATTATGTTATTTACAACGTTATACTAACAAGTACAAATTTTAAACGGTTTCAATCCAAAGTTAATGTACTAAGGACTGGAACTTGGTAATATTTAGTCAAATTATGCTTCAATATTTGACCTCTCTTCATTGATCAGTACGTAAATGATGCGTCTGTTTTGGTTATATTACCTTAATTCCAGTTCACTGTTCGCAAACTCAAAATATTACTTGTTCATGTTTGGCTGAAAAGGTTTTTTGGAAAAATATTAAATTGTACTAATTTTCGCAACAGTTAGTGAACATGAACGAAAAAGATTGAGAACTTAAAAAATTATGTTATGTGTATGTGAAATAAGAGACTGCAGTTTAAATAATTTCTTAGAATTAACATTTTAAATATTTAATGAGAATAAATATAGGATCATCACGCGAAAATTCTTTTTTTGGAATATCTTGGTTATTTTTGATTTATAAAAAAGGTGTAAAGACCTTCATTAACGAATTCTGTTCGCAGAATCCAAATTTTTAATAAAAAAAAACAAATGCGCATCTCGTTTAAAAAATATGACATCTTACTTTGTTTTTCTAAATAGAACACTGTATATTTTAATATAATTCGGTTTTCCTCAATTTTCCGAGTACCTACTAAAATACCATAATATGTCATGTTATCACAAATAATTTTTGAGATATTTGGATTTTGGTATTAAAATATCGTTAATGATTTTGTTAAACGTCGTTGCCTTTGGAAACAAAATAGCTGCATTTCTGAAATAAAGATGCAGTTTTCTTATTAAGTTAATGTTCCTCAAAAATCCGTACCTGTCATGGTTAATTCTTCGTCTTCTTTTCAAAGACAAATACATTTAACAAAATCATTGACGTTACTTTAATACCAAGATCCAAATATCTCAAACACTTTTTGAAATAACATGACACATGCTGATATCCTTAAAATCAGGAAAATCGGAATATTTTAAAATATACAGGGTGGTCCATTAAAAAACAAAATGAAACGTATTTTTTAAACGCGATGTTCAATTGTCTTTTTGATTTAAAATTTGGATTCTGCAAAAAAAAAAGTTAATAAGGGTCTTTACAGCTTTTTGATAACTTCAAAAATAACCAAGTTATTTCAAAAAAGCACATTTTCACAAGATAACTTTGTACCTAAGTAAACTAAAGGCAGAACAGTTGATTACTTGAATATATCGGTTACTTTTTTATAATTATATTTAAGATTGTATTTTATAAAATTTTCAACTACTTTAAAAAATATATATAGGCACCACACCATACGATTAAACTACATCCTATACTGCTTGAGAATTACAAACATTTAAGACAGATTTTTTATATCGAATATCTCTTAAGCTGGAATGTTTTTTGAACTTTAGTTACTTATATAACTGAGATGTTCCGACCACCCCAATTTTTCGTCCATCATTAATTAGTCATTACACCTAAATATTTGCTTGAACTTTTTTTCAGTATTGTCTTGAATGTTTACATCATTTAAATTAGATAAATTTAAGTTGTATAATAAGAATAAAATAAATTTTAGATTAATTTAGAGATAATAAATTTAGATCAAGCCGTGAGGTAATTTTTTTCATATCGTGTGAAACAACATATCTAATCTCAGCTCAATCATTGCCTTTACATACAATTGAACTGTTATCTGTAAATAAAATAATTTAACCTAAAAAATTAGATTTGCATAGATTATCTCTACCCATTAAATTGTTGTTAGAATGTTTCCACTTATTCTACAAACAGCGGAGTTAAAGGGATTTTATTTTCTTAGGCCTCTATAATTTTACTCGGTTCTATTATTAGACCAGGCGCCTGGTATTTTGATATTAATTCCAAAAAATTCAGAAAATACTTTAATCCTGACTAATATACTAAGTTGTTACTTCTAAAATGACGGAAAATACGTTGTTATTACGAAAATAATATTCTCAATCACAATATTCATTTTTCTCTAACATTAGCAGTTTTGGACGGAAATAAGATTGTAAAGAAGAAAAAACTTGAAGATTTTAGCACGCTTGCCAATTTTGGAAAACAGTTTTATTAATTTATTATTTATTATCGATATTCGAGGAGATCTATTCACAACATTAGGACGAGTATTGTCAGATAGTATAGCTTACCAACATTTAGCAGGTACCTATTATCACAAAAATCAGTTCCTCTGAACTCATTTCCATAACACCAAATTTTGATATCAAACGTACGCCACTAAATTTGCCAAATATGTATGCAGATGGAATATACGTCATTTCAGTGAAGAGTATGTTTGGTAATACCATTGTTTGGTAATACCATTGTTTGGTAATACCATTGTTTGGTAATACCTACCATTGCTTAAATACACAAAAGTGAAGGTGAAATATGCTGTAGCCACCAATTTTATGACATCATTATGTAACATGAAATGAGATTATGAATTGCGCTCTTTTGATATGGGTGACTGAAATGGGAGACTTACTTCAGGCAATTACATTTTGCAAAAAAGCAAAAAAGTTCAAGACAGGCAGTACATTAAAAAAAATCACTGGTAGCTGTTAAAAATATTTTATCTTTAAAAAGTTGTTGCGGAGAAAAAATTCTCCTGTCAAACTGACATTGTATTAGTATCAAAGTTGACCTACTGACCTTGCACTAGCAGATGTTCCTCTTAACTTCTTCAGAAGTTAGGCCTCTCTGACACGTCACTATCCGTCAGGATAAGATTTCTGACGTTGACTACGTCTGTATCGAAACCGAGATTTGAAATCTTTGATACCAGCTGACATCAAAGTAGAAATTCGTGAGGTTAGAAAATCTAAAGGGCAAAAGGCATGAAAAATAATCTTGAGGATTCTATGAAACTTCAATTTTTTTTTTCAATGGAAATTAACAATAAATGTCAGAAGTATCACACTGATACAAGTTCGCTTTGAGGTTAGAAAACTTCAAATTGAACAATTCTAAAATTGAATTGATTTGTGAGGTTTAGGGCCAAACAGTATTCAAGCTAAAAAAAATTAAGTCTGACTCAAAAGGCGATCGTTCCAATAAAATTGGACAAAATTCGGTCTCGTCGCGAAAGCGCGTGGGCGCTAGAGGTAACTTTCAAAACACTAACAAGCTTCAGTATGGAACTGACGCGTCTTTTTCAGATTATGGTTGGACTTTTGCTAACCACGGAAGATTGACGACGACCTCTCTTGCTCTCTTCATTACATACTACCATAAGTTACCGGTGTCGCGAAAACGTAGTGGTTACTAGAAAGAACAACATACCTGGTATGTTGCTAAAATGACCTTATACTTAAATGAAACCTTTGCAATTTTTTGGTATTTATGTACTTTAAAAGCATCTTATGTAGATACTGTTTTATGCAATATTATATACGCATGGGGTATCTAAGTTACTTTTCAAATAATTTAAGGTTTAACATAAATTAATTATTATTTCAGGTTTTGGATTTTCACAACCGACTTCAAAACCAGGGTTAGGACCAGCCCAAATGGCAGTACTTTTCAAAAAATATGATGAGCAAATTGGGTTTTGATACATTTTATGTACAAGGAGGTGACTTTGGCGCCGTTATATTACAACACATGGCTATTCTGTATCCAGATACTGTACTTGGATTCCATTCGAATATGTGTACGGTATACACACCCAAATCATTCTTGAGGGCTTTATTGAGTACTGTTTTTCCATCTTGGTATGTAAAGCCTGAGCATTACGATAGAGTTTTCCCACTTAAAGAAAAATTCTTTGAGAAGTTGAGGGAAAGTGGTTATCTTCATATACAGGCCACAAAACCTGATACAATAGGTAACATATTTTAAATTATTAAATCAAACATCATGGCTTTCTCTTTTTAAAATACATAAATTTTAAAGAAATATTTCTAAATGTATTTAAAAACGCAACTAATTTCTTGGTTGAAGGGGTGGCCATAAATGATTCTCCCATTGGTTTGGCAGCATACATTCTTGAAAAAATTCGTAACTGGCACCAACATCACCTGGCAATCGCGTGAAGACGGCGGACTAGCTGAGAAATTTTCTTACAATGATCTTATAGATATAGTAATGATTTACTATGTATCCTCATCAGCCACAACATCTTTTAGGTTATATGCAGAAACGTTCAATAGGGCTCACTATAGTTTGGGTATTACTAGGTAAGTGTAGTACATTTAACTAATTTAATCAAGTGAGAAGACCGTCCGCTCTCTCCTTTTCTCTCTCACGTTCTCTCGCTTCCGAGACCTATGTCATTGAGTATCAAAGTCAAAGACATACATACAGACACACCACCTAAATTGTTTAAAGTGCTGGGTATCGTAAGCAGTATGCAACAGCATGCCATTTCACACACACACAAAAAAATTGTGATAATACATAGTGTGTCATTAATCATTTTTTTTTTTTAGCTAAAATGGATGTTTGTAGGATTTCCGGTTTTACCGGAAATGTGGTTGACTTTATTTTTTTAAATGAAATTCTATATGTTTGTAGACATTTGTAATCTACTATAAATCTCCTTTCCAATGGCATGTCGCAGGAGAAATTTTTATTAAAAATGACGGGAAAAATGGCGATAACTGCAAATATCCATTGTAGATGTTTTTAGTAAGAGAATTCAAAATTTTGTCAAGTTGGCTTAGAAATCAGATGAATGAAACATGTAGTTTAGCTAGAAAAATGCTTATTGACACAGTGTGTTTATCATTACCATACGTGGGATTTACCGATCGGTTTCCAGGGACGGCTTTTACAGATATAATATAATATATTGCAAACACCTACTGAAACATTTCCAAACTACAAAAATATATTCAGTGCGTTTTATTTAATTTTACAATGTTCATGGTAACTTAGTTTTGTCAGGGAATGCACTATATTAAATTAAAACGTAATGCGTAATAGATTCTTTTAAATTACAGTATACTGGTAATTTACATTACTGAAGGCCAACGGTCAGCCCTAGTGTGGAGAGGAGAAAACATTTAACACGATCAAACAGTATCTTGCATAACGTGGATTCATTCGGACGTAGGTAAAAATGCGCAGTTAAAATGTCACAACTTACTAAACCGACGGAAGTTAGAGTAAATTCTTGGATTAGCGATATTGCCGATTTACAATTTGATGGTAGACAATTGTATGTAGATGTAACAAAGCAATTTCGTGGTCATGCAACACAAATATTATTAGACATATTTCCTCAGAAACTCATAAACGGAGGTGGCTTTATTTACAGTGACATGCAGCGTAATATTAACTTATATTTAGTGGAATTTATGATAGGATGTAATATACCGTGATGGAAACTAGACAATCCACATTTTAGACAATTTTTGGAAAGATGTATTAGTGGCAAATATAGCAATTTTAACGTGCCTTCGGGGTCTACACGGAGTGTGAAAATATTAGACAGAAAATTTTTTCTGAGTTTAATACATCTGAGTACATCTGGGTTATCGTAGACGAAACCACTAATGCGTGTGGGTTTAAGGTAGCAATGTATTAGTGGGTGCATTGGAGAAAAATTCTGTTACTGTTAAGTATATCCCCCCTATACCTCCAGTTCTCTTCGAGTGAGTGTTTATAATAAATTGACTTTATCAACTTTGGATAAAACGAAATTCGTAAAAAAAAAATTCAAGCCAAGATATCTTTCATATATGCATGCAAATCTGACACATAACCACCTAAAGCCAACCCTGGTTTTACGTCATATCCGATTGGTAAATCCTACCTCTGATCATCACCAATTTCTTTGTTAAAAATGTGCCGTATGCAGTTACATACGGCTTGAGACACCCGGTATATGCCGATATATCCTATGATAAAGTAGGTGCTTTTGAGTCGTAAGAGGAACGGCTATAGTAGTATTTGATAATGCACAAAATAGAAGGCTACCTCAAAGTAACCCATTTATTAACCTTGCTTGGAGCAAAAAGCTTTTAAGTATACGGAAAACAACGTTATACCCTGAAACATCAGTTGGTAAATCATTCAATGAATTATTAGCATTTTGAAATAGAAATTTGATATACTAGTGAGAAAAAACTATATGAGAAAATTGTAGATTATGTGTCGGCGTTAAAGGAACTTTCGAAGTTATGTAAACTTGAACATTTCGTAGATAAAGTGTTGAGATATCGTTTTGTATGTGATGTCCAAAACATAAGCAGCCGAACTTTTCAGAAAACCACCAATTTAGCTTTAAATTTGGATGTGCAAAGTCAATTAGTACATGAAACTATGGAACACACGAACAAACTGCAATTAAGAATGAAGTTTTAAATCAAACTGAAGTTTCATGTATTTAATGTAATAGAAATTACAATCCAGTATAGTGTCTTGCAGTAAACTAGTTTTTTTACTTGCAAGAGAAAAGGCCATACCAGTGTGGTTTACAGAAAAAAAGTAAGAAAATCAAAATTTAGAAGTGAAAATACCCTTAATGACAACGAAGAAAATGTCGATGAAGGCTTTCTTAAATTAGATAGGAGTACCCAATAAACATTTAGAGTTGTAATGTGGTCGCCTGACCAAATTACAACTCGAAATTTATTCGCGTAACCAAATTACAACTATTTATTGGGTAGTAAAGCCGTATAGATTTAAGTATTCAAGGTAAACATTGATTTTTTTGAAATTGATACAGGTGCATTCGGTAAGTTAGTCGCGCTGTAACACTAGTCCATCTGTTAGACAGTCTGGTCAGTCAAGTCAATCAAAGTTATTCTGATAAATAAATAGAAAATAAAGTCTTTATTAGAAACAGATATAAAGTTTCAAAGATATACCGACTTCGGTAAGAAATAGATTTGAAATTGACAGATATGACTCCTGTCTTTCATAGATCATGCTCGTTAAACCCGACAGTAAAACTGAAATTAGCTAGATTACATATTAGGCAATTTTTTTTAGAAAAAAATGTATTGCGGTCAAATCCAATATTTGGTTAAAAACAAAAAATAAAAAATTTCTCCAAAACAGTTGAAAAAAATATTTTTTTTTTGTTTTCGATAAAATTAAAAAAAAATTTATTAGGAAAAGATTATGAGAATTGTCCCAATCAATTTCTAAAACAGGTGAAAAAAAACTTTTTTCAATTGTTTTAATGACATTTTTTATTTACTGTTTTTAATCAAATTTTGGATTTGGCCTTTCAGGATGATTCTAAACAACTTTTCTCAATAAATTTTTTTCATAAGAAAATGCCTAATGTTTTTTGTATTTTTTTTTTCATTCAATCTTGCATTTGAAGAGGGTAAATGATGTTTTGACCATAAGTAGATATTAAAGACCTCTATCTCTTGTAACCAATTAGGGTTAAATCGGATAAAAACTAAAAATGTCATAGGGATGTTACAGTCTTAAGTGAGACACAATGTATATGTTGGTCAATACTTTATTCTGGTTAGAACCTGAGTGAAAACTGAAAGAAATTATAAGGTTTATACAGATTTTTGCTATAAAAGAAATTATACATTTTTTATCTTATTTGATAGCGAATTTAGATGATTAAAAGTTAAATATATGAAAAAATACACAGCAGCAAAACTGATCGTTATGAACCTAAAACAGATATTTTCGGTAATCACCATGGCAAATGAGACTGAAAGTGATAATGAATTTTAATTCACAAGAATTTATAAATTTTTGCTTGGAAAATGGAATCAAACCGACAAACACTATGCCGTACCAAGCGCAATCTAATGGTGTAGCACATTGTGTGGTATAGACATCTTGAAGCACAAAATTCACTGCCATAACAGACTATAATCTGAGACCATATTGATAAACTTTCTTCTTGTTCCTCACCTCTTTCGCCATACTACCATCTTATTTATTTGTTACACTCTCCGTCTGATATCATGCATTCATCCAATCATCTAGGTCTACCAAGATAAACCAATGTATTAATTTCATCATTTGAAATATTTATGAAATTATTCTTCTCTCATTTTTCTAATTTTTTAGGCATCCAGTTCAAGTTCCATCTGCCTGTGCTAGATTTAGTAACGACTTCTATGCCGCTGATGGTTTTTTGGATGAACTATATCCCAATCTGGTTCAACTTACAGATTACGAAGGTGGACACTTTGCTGCTTTCCAGACTCCCGATGTCTTGGCAAATGATTTGTTTGATGCCCTAGAAAAATTTGAGAAATTTAATATAAAAAACAGACCTGATATAGTAAAAAAATCTGAAGAACGGCATTTTTATAGAGACGAGTAATACTGGACAAGTTAAATTATATATATTTTTTTATTTATATTAAAACAGTAATAATAATTTAGTTTTGATTTTATTTATTTGTTTTAAGAAAGATTTTGAAAAGTGTAATAATTACGGATCTAAACACTCTAAGTAATAACACAAAATAAATCAAATCCTCTTTACATTTCAAATATTTATTATTTTGAAATATTTATTATATTTGCTAAAACGCTATATTATAACTTTTTTTTGTTAGAGCTCAGATGGAAATAAAAGATTACCTTTAGGCAATCGAAGTCATAGTCTAAAAGTCATTCAAAAAACAAGTGATCGACTAAACGCGTTCTGCAGGCTAATTTAATTTTTAATTGATATTATATGTATTTAATCATTTTTAATTGATATTATATGTATATCACATGGAAGACGACTAGGTATGTGTTTTTTATTTATTTTTAAGTCGGAGAACTTTGGAATATACTCTATGAGGATGGCCTGCGAGAGATATTGTAATGCTTTCGATTATATTAATTTAAATGACCAGTAAAGTTTAAATTCGTCCAGATTCTTTCGGAGACATTATAGATATTGTCCGGTGTAAAATTAATCAGTGTATTATCATCGTAATCGAATGTTTTCGTTTCGAAAGACGCATCACTTCCGATACTTATAATCGAGTCCTCGCGTTGACAAAACTCGCTTAGTTTTTGATCCCGTTGGCATTTTGAAACTAAGTGATTTTTCCGGTAAAAGTTTTCTGTTGTAATAAGACGGAATTGGATTCTTCTTTTACTTTGATACACCCTGTATACTATTACTAGTATTAATATTTCTTTTAAAATCGTTCTGAATCAAAGTTAAATTTATTCTACCAGCAATCGGAATAAAAATAATTTTAGTTGGTTTTATTATCTTAATGTTAAATCAATTATTGTGTTTAACTAAACAGCCGCTCGCTGAAACTAAGTGAGGGGAAAGTATTTCAATTTAATTTAATTTCAAACCAAGTTGAAAGAATGGTGAAGAATTATTTTCTATTTGCTTTAATAATTTATTAAATAAGATATTAATTGATTTAATGATAATATTAGTACCTGGTTATTTTTTAATTTATTTCTTTTCGGAAACAGAGTTTTAAAATTATGAGAAACCGATTCTCAACCTCAGAATATTTTATAAACATTTGTTTATATTAAATAACGCAGGGAATTTGTTTATGCGCGATGCGCCAGGCTAGCTTAAATACGTTTGCAACGGACAGCAGCTGACCACTTCGCTCGTCGCGCAGGTCACGAGAATACGGTAAAAACAGCACTGGATTCCGTTTTAAGATAGCCGCAGGGCATGCGCAGTTACATGACATGTCAAAGTGTATTAAATCCTTTTGGAATCGTTTGTCAACAAGGAACTCATTAGACGATAGAGAAGATACTCGCCTAGCACGCGCTAGGTCCAGGGTTCGAATCACAAACTTATTATTATTATTATTTTTTTTAAATAAGTATTTTTTAGTTCGTTAGTAAGATTTTCCTTGCCCTTTATTATAGTTTCTTTATTTTCCTTGTCCTTTATTATAGTTTGGTTATTTTTACGGAAAGTGAGGAAACGGCGACCATGACACTGTGAGCGGCACATGCGGAGTTTATGGAATTCAGTGCTGTTTTCACCGTATCGTCAGGTCACGTCACTTTTTTTGTCACAATTTGGGTATAGATCCAAACGCCAGGATGAAAACAGACAGTTTTCCAGTCAATGCTCAACTTAATAGCATGCAGTTCCAGGTATCCGGCTCCGCCGCAACCAGGTAGTGGTAAGAATTACTTTCACCGTTTTACTGTTTTTATTTGTATTTCCGTCATTTTGCAGATTGTGTCCGAATTTTCTGCTGTATTATTTTATGCGTCTATTACTGCGAAACAACAAGTGATGGCGAACGGTGGGGATGCACCGTTGACCAAATTTCAATGTTGCCCCACTCCTCGTCTAGAGCAGAATAACAAATGTTTTATCCAGAGGCGTTACATATTGACTTTGTTTTTGTTATATTATCTTATGTTGTTGTATTTATATGTAAATATCAAATAATTGCTCGTATTAACCGCTGTTAACATATGAAAACAATGTAGTAATTGAATAATAACTATTATTTCTTTAGGTAAGTATTCTGTTTGCATTCACATTAATTCATTATAATTTAGACGCCACTGGTATTCTACTTCAGTTTGCCGCACCAATTATCTTTGAGTAGGACGTAACGATATCTGCGCGACCGCTCGCTATCACTCGTCTGTTTTACAGTATCTACAAAGTGCCTGATTTTCCGAATAGACCAAAGATATTCAGGAAATTGCACGATTCATTAATAAAAGCGGGTTATCTGTTCAACAATAAGCACCGGGAATATTCGGTTGTCATTTCTATTTTGCGGACGTAAAGATATAACTAAAGCTGCAAATCGTTTCTGTGTATCATGGTCGTAGAGTACAGATGTACTTACTGTCGTCGGTATTCACCTTGACCGCGAAACTCTTTCTCGAGTCCAGTCTATTATTAGCTTTCGAGTTGTGTACACGTTAAGTCACTTGGGCGTATTGCATATTGTTTTTGTGTTTTTGTTTTATTTGTTGTACTGTATTATTGATATTAATTTAATAATAAAGCATGGCAGACGTACGCAGGGGTAGAAAACGGCCATTTATTGACAAAGTGAATAAATAGTGTACAGCACAAAAATAAAAAAATGGCGTGCCTTCGACAACACAATTTATGTTTGATTTACTATTAATGCTGATTGCCTGTGATGTTCCGCTGCACATACTCGATAAACAATCATTTCGAGAGTTCTGGAATAAATACAATGCCCAGGTGAAGTTACCAAGTCGCACAACGTTATGTAACTATCTACTAACTGTACACGTAGACATGGTAAATAAGATGAAATGTAAATTAAAAAATACACGGCTGTGGTTATCTGTTGATGAGACAACATATTGTAAAAAAAATTCTATTTTAAATGTTATAGTACGAGTACTGGACCCTCTTAAACCGACAGTTCCACTGTTACTAGCTAGCAAAAGACTAAGTCAGTGTACTAGCGAAACAATTACCAGGGTGGTGCTGGAGACATTAGAAAAATTTGAACCTTCAAAAAGTCAAGTGTTGATGTTTGTGACCGATGGCGCCGTGACAATGCGTTCGGTAGGACGTTCTTTGCAAGAACAAGGTTGTACGTTTATACATGTTACGTGTAAAGTGCATGCTTTACATCTTGTGGCAGAAACTATTCGAAAAGATTTTCCAGAGGTGAATGCATTAATAGCAAGTAGAAAATAAGTGTTTCTTAAGTCTCCTAAACGTTTCCGTGCATTTCATTGCATGTGTCCCGGTATTCCTGAACCACCACAGCCGATTCTTATACGTTGGGGAACATGGTTGCAGGTAGCTTTTTATTATGCTGAATATTTCCAACAAATAAAAGCTGTGATACTACAATTCAATCCAGATGAGGCTGCAGCTATTAAGGAAACCCAGACAAAATTCGAAGATATTTCCGTTGAAACAGCTTTAAAAAAATATTGCGAAGAACTATAAACCATTACATGAAAGCATAAAAAAATTAGAAAACAATGCGTTGTCGTTAGCGGAGTCACTGCAAATAGTGGACGAAGTAAATATACTGCTACACGCTATAGGTGACGCAACAAATGAGCGCGTTAAAGAAAAGTTCGCAAGTGTGTTAAATAAAGACACTGGATTTACCAAATTAAGACAAATATGTGATGGTGCAGACCCAGATCCGTTAAGTGCGTTCAAAGACTATTTTAAGTATGCGTGTATTACATCAGTAGATGTCAAACAGTTGTTTTCAAAATATAAGAATATATTTTCACCTAAGCGAACATCACTCATGGAGAAAACCATAGAAACATACCTGACGCTGCAAAATGCCTACACATCTTCTCCAGTTTGTGATAAGCAAGCTAGTTCATCAAGCTAGTTAAGAGAGTAAGTTTTACATACATTGTTATAAATTGTAACAGTTTATTGTTTCTCATATTAGTTAATTTCGCGTACGCCACTGTCCCACGGAACATTTTTGACAGCCCTAGATATGACTTTTAAGCCTCGTTCTCTGAAAAGAGTCCCATCTCAGTCGTAGTTAAATTAGTACCGGTGAAATCTTTAGGCCTTTGATCTGTGGAAGGGATTTCATCAGGTGCACGCGAAGTGGCACGAGTGAGATTTTTAAGCCTCGATCTCTGGAAGTAGTCGCACTTCCTATATGATTAACACACTATGTAGCGCTAGCACAATAGGGAACGGAAAAATGCTCCCCGGGAAGTAATGCATGATCCGTTCCGTCTGACACCCATGTTCACTAAAACTAAGTTGTATAAAAAATAAAGTTAAAGTTGATTTGATAACCTATTACTCTAATCTATCACAAGCTAATGAAAGTTAACCTCGAATATATCCAGTCATTCACGCATATCTCTGGTTTAGTAAGTTTATGGGACAGTTTACAATTAAAATCCGAGTTAGTAAAACTGAACTTCTGTGCTATAGTTAGACAAGCATTGGTAATATTCAGTTATCATTTTTATTTATTGTTGACGTAAAGATAAGGCATTTAAGCCTCGATCTCTGGAAAGCGTCCTATCAGAGTCGTAGCTGAACTAGTTACCGGTGAAATCTTTAAGCCTCGATCTGAAACCCTAATAAGGGACATTACACTCGTAATTAGACAGTTACATATACCGCCTGTCCCTTAACTGACAACCTGCACTTGTGTCATACTTGTACTCGGTAACCACTGAATATAACTGCTGCACCGAATATCTGCCGTAATCGCCTTAAGCATTAATGACTACAAAGTCATTAACCACTTGACGTAAATACCAGTAATAGTAGCTGCCTTAACGGTGCTTTATTTTGAATCACAGTTTGCTTGTAGTAAACATTTGAATATTGCCTGCTGATAGTAATACTGAAAGTATTAGTTTCTGTAACTTAGCTGTGCTTGATATAACTGATCACCGCTTTTGCATTATCATAACTTCTTGCTTGGTTCCTTGGTTGCTTACTTGTAATATAAGTTAGTATGTACGTTACATTATAAAATAACTGTTTTATATTTAGTTATTTTTTTTATTCTTCTGTGAAACAGATTTAAATAAAATAGAGTAAGTGAAGTTGGAAGAAATTTTTCTCTGTGCATGTTCATAGGAACTTTTTTCTTTAAAATCGTTCAAGGAATCACCTCTTTTCGACATCACTTAGGAAATATCCTACCTACATATCAATGGTATCTCTCTTGAAGAAACAAGAAATGATGAAGAAAGGACTATAAAGTTGTTAGAACTTATAATTGACGAATATTTAAATTGGAAGGTGCAGGCTACTTATATCAAAATTATATTCTGTGTTATCTTATATCAGGCTATCTGAAATTAAAGAAGGTTGGTGCACAGGGATAAAATCTCTATCGGGATTCGGGAAAACAACAAAAATAATCGGTATGAACTAAAAATGTCGTAAATATCTATTTCGGATAGAAAATCCAACAAAATAAGTCAGTTTGATTCGGTTCTACATTATTTGTTTTCCCAAAAGAAAGCGACTTTTACCACAAATTTGCACGATTAGTTATTTTGAATATTAATGTGATTAAAATGTTTTATTTTAAGTGTAAGGTATTGTATTACTATAATTATTGATACATACATGGAAAATAATTATCTCACATAATGTAAAATATGTTGTACAAGACCGCATTATGATAAGAGTTGTTTACTGAATGTGTACCTATGTCTAATTTTTTAAATGAGTTTAATTAGTTATTTTACCATGTTGAAGGGTACAATAGGAAGCATTGTTATAATTACCGCATCTTCATGGATTTATTTCTATTACAGTTATATAAAAACTTCAGACGTTCCAAAATTTACAGATAAATGGTGGGGTAAAAGCAACCAAAGAAGAGAAAATACTAATATTCGACCTTTTTCGATACATATTTCAGAAAAGGTTAGTAAAAAATGTTTATTTATTTGTATTAATATCAATAACTGTCTTTCTATATTTGTAGTATTTCTTTAAAATTATTAAATAACAATAATAACTATCGTTAAATCACAACAAAATAATCGTTGTCGAATTTTTTCGGCTATTAGATGAAGAGTCATCCCAGCAAACATTTTCCATAAAATTAGCTATAACTCGAATTGGTAAAAGACGAATTTACTTATTGTGGTAGTTATGACGTAAAATTGACTGGAAAAATACACTTCCCATAGAAATTTACCTATTGGTTTTACTTTATATTTAAATGTACGTAAATAATACCAATAAATCTACCTCATTCACTATTTTGCCTAAATGTACATTTAACTAAAGCAGCAAAGGAAAAACAACTAAAAAATCGACCACAAATTATTTTAAAGGCAAACTTCTCTTAAAGTGAAAATAGGTAGTATGCTTAAGTCATATTTACCTCTTTGGTGACTGCAAATCGTCATAATGGTAGAACATTCTAATTAGGTAGATTTTGTTGGAAATTCTACGTAATTTGTACCTACATAGCAACCTATTTGGTCGCTTTATTACGCTCCTTTAAAATAATATTAGGTCGTCAACGTCGATAAATTCTACCTAGCTACTTCAACCATTTAGTCAATTACCCTTTGTAGTTACATTTTCAAAGGCAGTTAACCTTAAGGTCTTAATATAAGACGCCATATTTTTTTACCACAGTTGTAGTACGATTTGAAATAGAAATTATTAAAATGAGTTTGTATGGAAACGAACTGATGAAATGGTTAAAAAAATACATAATTATACTTGCTAAGTCATATTCAACAAGTATAACATACTTTTGGCTCAAACTATAATTATAATTTTTTTACTTGATAATAGGAAGTTTCATATTAATGAATATTTTGGGAGTGCATGGTTATTTTTCAGTAGTATAGTACAGTAGTACAAGTACAGGCACTAATATACACAGAAAAATTTCGGGCGCATTAATTTCAACAACCGGGAAGTTCTGATACGCAATTAAATTGGATCTATTTTTGTCATCGACATTCATTTATTTTCTATCTGACTATGAATTAGGTGTCATTTCAATTTTGTAGATAAGTAAGTAAGTAAGTAAGTAAATTTATTTATATAGTTACAGATATAGATATTTTTCGCCAATTTACATTAGCAAAATTTAAAAATAATATTGTACTTCATAATTATAGTAACATGTTATAACACTAGTTATATCATATTACTGTTTCTTCCAGAGTACACCTAGATAGCATAGAACGATCTGTGCGTGTACCGACCTTAATATACTTAATATTAATTTTATTGTGGATTCACTATTCGATGATAGCTGCTTTAATGAGTGATACTTTTTTTTTTATATTTATTTTTCAACCTCCTACTAATATCCTTAGAAAATCTAGTTTATTTTTTTTATATGTTCAGATACTTTATCTGAGAATAAACTTAGATTATTATAAAGTTTGAAATGGCCTAGTAAAAGATTGTAAAACTTAGGTCCGTAATAAGTGGCAAATCTTTGAGTAGCTGTATATCTGGCTTGTGGGATTGTGACATTTAAGTTAGATTTATGCCTTGTATTATGGTTGTGTTCAATTGTGTTTAACAGATTTTTATGTTTGTGAGTAAAGATAAGAACTGATTTGGTATACAGGAGTTGGAGATTTAGCACATCAAACTCTTTAAAAAGCAATTCTGTAGAGTAGCGTTTGTTTTTCCCAATGATTACTTTTATTATATATTTTTGAGATCTATTTAAAGATTCTAAGTTTGTTGAATAGGCGCTTCCCCATATTATTATCCCATATCTGAGAACTGACTCGACTAAAGCCAGATACAGTGTCTTTAATATGGTGAAAGGTAGTATATTTCTGAGTTGGTAGAATTTCAAAACTAACTTGTGCAATTTACTATTTAACTGTTGAATATGATCTATCCATTTTAAATTTTGATCTATTATTATTCCGAGGTATTTTACGGTTTTTGTTTGTAGTAGCTTTATAGAACATTCGCAGTCAAGTTTTTGATTATCAAAACATGTATATGTATGCAAATGAAGTGTATGTATATTGGGCACGTTTTTGTCTTGAATGCTAAAGCACATAAATTTAGTTTTGTCCAAATTAACTGTTAATAAATTTTCAGATAACCATTGGTGCAGTTTAGAAAATTCTACCACTGCTTTGTTCTCAGCACTTTCCCAGGAGTCACCTTCAACCAAGAGAACAGTGTCATCAGCATAAGCTACCACTTTACCATTAACTGGGATGTAAAGCAATTCATTAATATATATATTAAAAAGAACTGGTCCTAAGACCGTTCCTTGTGGAATACCATATTTAATTATTTTGTAATCGCTTCTGCTGTCACCAATTTTTGTACACTGTTCCCTACTTTGAAGATAACTACTGAACAAATCGTTAGCTATACCCTTTATTCCATAATCATCAAGCTGATTGATAAGTATTTCGTGAGACACTGTATCAAAGGCCTTAGCCAAATCTAGAAATAGTGCAATTTGCTTTTTCTTGCTGTCTACAGAATTATATAAAGTTTTTACCACCTCATACATCCCATCATCTGTACTCATGCCTTCTTTAAATCCGTATTGATTAGGAGAGAGAATTTTGTTATATGATAAAGTAAACAGAAAAATTCTCATAAAATTCCTTTATTAATGTGACCGGTTTCGTGAATAAATGATTACTTCACATCATCAGACACAGGACTACAATAGAAAATAAGTATGGTGATTACATACATACATAAATAAATGTTAATAAGTTAATAAAACTTATAAAACAGGAATACAGAAGACAATTATTTCAATTTTTTATACTAGTAAAAACTTATTGGTAAAAAAATGTTTGATAAAATTTTGTACAAGAAAGATTGAAATTATTTAGATTAATCAGGATTACGTTAGTTTAAAATATAGCATAGAATAATGTAAAAATTTTTTAATAATTGAATTGTGTAAAAAGTAGGTTCAATTTTATATAATACTTACATTTTTTAAATAAAAAACCAGGGTAGTCAAATTAAAATTAAAACAGTTTTGCAACATGTCAAATTATAAATAAATGTAAGATATAAAATTTTTTGTTAGTATCTAATTAACTTTTAAATAAAATTTCTAAAATTTAACGTGCTTCTTTTAAACACATACATACACTATACTAGTTAAAATATAATAGGGAATAAACATTTTAAAATGAAAACAGATTAAAATTAGTGCCCTCTGACGGACTATCTAAGAACTAACGTAAATAAAATTAAATTAAGGTAGAAAACTATGTGTGCACCAGGTTTCTTTTTAACTATAGTGGAGTTCATTATATTTCAACTACAGATGGTGAAATTGCATTTAAACGTGGTGGAAATGTTAACTTCTAAGAAATAATTGTCTTCTGTATTCCTGTTTTATAAGTTGTATTAACTTATTAACATTTATTTATGTATGTATGTAATCACCATACTTATTTTCTATTGTAGTCCTGTGTCTGATGATGTGAAGTAATCATTTGTTCACGAAACCGGTCACATTAATAAAGGAATTTTATGAGAATTTTTCTGTTTACTTTATCATGAATAATTACTCATATGGGATCAACCTATCTACGTTACAATTTTGTTATAATTTAGATGTTCTATTAACCTGACTTTCATACATTTTTCTAATACTTTAGCAATGTTGTTTATTACAGAGATGGGTCTGTAATTACATAATACTGTTCTATCACCAGTTTTGTAAATGGGTGTTACAGTAGAAATTTTTAACATTTTTGGAAATATACCCTTTTCAAGGCATAGATTGAATATGTAACAGAGGGGTTTAGCAATTAATAAACGTAAGTTTTTCAATATTTTTGAGGATATTTTATCCGCACCTGAAGAAGATTTATTCTTTAGGCTAGTTATATGTTTTATGATTTCTCCTTCAGATATAGGTGTAAAAAACAAATTAGTACAGTTTATATTTCTTTTTTTTGAATATTCTGCTGAGTATCAAAAATGTTGCTACTACTTATAGAGAAAAATACCAAATAAGTATAACATTCTTGTTTTTTTTACTAGGAGTCATTTGCCATTTGCACATAAATTCGTATATTTTATTTAAAAGTAGTCAACTCGGTGTTGAATTGATGTCGAAATGATGTCAAATGTATCTAAATACGTATTAGTAACCATACGGTAGGAAGATTTATATGTAATTTTACCAATCTTAGTCAATTTAACTACACAGAGAAAAATGGCCCAAATAAACATTTTATATGACACTGTTTTATTAGTAGGAAATGTTTTTTTATTGAGTAATAATAAAGTCCACTAATAATGCCAAATAAAAACTTTCATTTAACACAAGTTTTCTAATGCAAATAAGAGTGATATTATGATTTAAAAAAATGTATTAATGGATAAGATATGATTATTAATGACAAATATACATTTCTATTTATTCCGTTTTATTAATTACCAATAACGGACGTTGTAGCATTGATATATTGGTTTTTAAAGCAAATAGTCAGTATCTAAGCACAAATTACTAGATTATTATAATTCAAAACTCGTTGAAATTCGTATGGTTACATCGTGGCCGAAAAGCGTTTCCGCTATACTTGGTGGGGTAGTAGGGAGTGCGCGTCAGTCCTCGACTCCTCACACAGACGAGGTTCTCTGTGACTCCACTGACTCCTCATTTCACTCCGATGTTCGGTGCAGTGTTGTGTTGTATGGCGTAGTCGGAATAAAAAACTTTGTTTATGGTTGTAGGGTTCTTCTTGTGCGGTGCGCGATTAGATTATAAATACAGTGTATGCCTGTTTAGAATTTAGATTAGATGTCATTAAATAATCTGTTGAAATAGTATCGCACTATTAATTGTTAAAGTATAGAAATTACAAAAATGGCGTTTACATGAACGCATGCCGCCTGACCTAAAATTGTGTCTCTTATACTACGTGACGTTACGGCACTTCAGTGCGATCCTGAATTTATTGTTATGGCATTATATATTGTTATCAGTTATTATTAAAACTACATATGAATATTGTTAAGTACAGGGTTATCCAACGAAAAGGCCCACCCCTATGTTTTGTTTATTTTTCGAGTTAGAAACAAATATTTCAAATAAAAGTTGTAGTGAATCAAATGAGTTCTCTTTAAACCCCTGCAACGAATATACAGGTTGTCTCATAAAAGCAGGACAAACCAAACTTGCATTTTTTAAATGGAATACCCCATATTTTTTTATATTTTTGAAATCTGTGTCTTTTTGTGATTTCACATATATGTATATGTTGTATCTTATCTTTTACTGTTTTTTATTTATTGCAAATATTGTACCACTAGTATCTGCATGCTTATCAAGTTGGCCATGAATGAAAATCCATTAATTTGACACGTATGCCTTACAGAATAATTTAATAAAGTCAAAAAGCAAGCTACGTAGTAATTGTTATATGCTACTATTATACTTACTATACCGAATAAAATGTTACTCATTGTTATTTTTTATAAATTGTGACAACATATATCGCTTTGTCAAAGTAAACATATTCACAAATATGACACACAAAACTACACGCAGTTTGCTTTTTAAATTTATTAAATAATTATTCTGTAAGGCATAAGTGTCAAATTAATTGTTTTTCATCCATGGCTAATCTGATAAGCATGATGATGCTGGTAATATAAAATTTACAATAAATAAAAAACAGTAAATGATAAGATAAAATATATACATATATTTGAGATCACAAAAAAACAGATTTCAAAAATCTAAAGAAATATAGGGGGTACTCCATTTAAAAAAAAAGTTTGGTTTGTCCCCCTTTTTATGAGACAAGCTGTATATTTTTTGTGGGGGTTCCAAAAGAGATCATTTGATTCACTATAACTTTTATCAGAAACATTTTTTTCTAACTTGAAAAATAAACAAAATATAGGGGTGGGCCTTTTTGTTGGATAACCCTGTACGCAGATTCGCACTGATGTATCAAGATTATAAGTTATAAATACGCTACATACCTAAAGTATTTTTTGGATTTTGAAATTTTTTTTGTTTTTCTAATGTACAGAATTATTTTTATTTTTTAAAAATAAACACTTTTTATTAAATACTGTTCTTATTGGCTACAAATATATGCTGTTTTACTAAAAACATATTTTGAGAAAAATAATAATATTTTTCTTCTAAATAAACAATATGTTTATAATAAATAACAAATCTGCTTGTCATAACTAACGAATATATTAAATTGTAAACATTAAAAAATAGTATCAATATTTCTATATAATTGCTGCTAATAAATTGGGCATTAGTGCCTGCTATCCAATAATGTTAGTTACTAAAACACAGTATTTTTAGTGTTATTGGTTTACTTATTTAGCAGAAATAAAAAATGTAGTAATCACAAGTATATACAATTATATCACTAATAACTTGAATATTAGCGAGAAATGTTTAGTTCATTATTCGTTAATATTTTGTTGATTAAACAGTTTATTTGCCAGTAATATCTAATTTTGATCACGCTTTGAATATTTGTACCAAATATACATTACCAGAAATCTGTTTTTACTAACCGCTAATAGATTTGATTCTTGTCCCATATTTAGCTAAATTTTTTATTAAGTAGCCATAAATATATATTTACCAGCAATAAACATTTTTCTCTGTGTAAACTTTGACGTCGTCTTATTCTCCATTTATGTCGATTCCATGTCGCGTCAACGTAAATTTTACTTACATATGGTTAATTCCAATTTTGCGATTAAGTTTATTATAAATGATTTAGGTAGTCTCGACGTAAAATTAAACCAAAATGTTTGCTGGAATGGACTTATGCATTACACAGTGTAATTATACAAACAGGTTATACTGTACTACATTTGAATGACCTTTAATAATTGGTTAGCTTCAACCATATAGGTACCGTGCTGCATCTTTACCTAACATTAATACATGAAAACTACCTACACCCAAATTTTTATGAAAATCTAGAAAATATTGCGCAATTTGTTGTCATTATATTTTCATTGTATTCGTTATTGTTATTTTGTGTTAAAACTAAACATTAGTTAGTAAAAAAAATCCTGTTGTAATGTATTTATAATTTTAGGAATTGCATGATCTCCATCTCAGATTGAATATTTCCCGAGGTTTTACTACAGCACTGCAAGGCACTCAACATCAGTACGGCTTGAACCCGAAGATTCTGTTTGATATGATACACTTCTTAAAAAAAAATACAACTTCACGGAAAGGCAAATCTTTTTAAATCAATACCCTCAATTTAGAACTGAAATTCAAGGGCTTAAACTTCATTTTTTACATGTAAAACTCAAGAACCCTAATAACGTTCCAGTGTTACCATTGTTACTACTACACGGATGGCCAAGTTCCGTACGAGAATTCTACGAAATGATACCACATTTGAAAAAACCAGTAAATGACACATTTATTTTCGAATTAATTATACCATCTCTCCCAGGTTTTGGATACTCTGATGGTTCAAACAAACCAAAATGCCAAACACCGCACGTAGCACATATCTTAAAAAATTTAATGAAACGTTTGGGCCACGAAAAATTCTACGTACATGGCAGCGACTGGGGAGGGATTGTCGCTAATAATATGGCTACCCTTTTCCCGAAAAATGTCTTAGGATTTCATTCGAATTTTTGCATTTCATTGAGATATATTTCGATTGTTAAATTAATTTTAGGGAGCTTATATCCAAGAATTATTGTGTCGTATGAATTTGAAAGCAAATTATATCCGTTACGGAGTTTATTAAGATTTTACTTTGCAGAATCTGGGTATCTGCATATTCAGGGTACTAAACCAGATACGATTGGTAAGTTAGCAAATTGTTAATTATGGTCTAAAGAAATACTTCAATTGTTTAAATTTTCTTCAATATACGAGAGAAAATTATTAAGGCAACTTTTTGGATATACTGGATAATTCACAAAAATGGGGCAGAAATTTAATAACAGAGTATTAAAAAAAAGAATATTATTTTTTTCTAGTCTTCAGATTTTGTTGAAGTTTGGAATTAAAGGAAGCATTTTTAAAATTACCCTCTCAGAAGCCCAAAAAAAAACCGATTTATTTCATAGTCGTCATTTTAATTTTTCTCCTGAAGCGGGTTGGAACTTTTATTGTGAAGCTAACATTGACATGGGTTTCCACAAAACATAAAAGCATCATAGCAACCAAGTTGGAGACGATTAAAACTAACATTATGATAACAGTGTATCCTATTTATACCTAAAATATTGTTACGGTTTGGTGAACTCCACTAACCAATAAAGCGGGCTATATGGGATTAGCCCTCTGTCATTATTCATATTATTTTTATACTTTATAAGTATCTAGTATTTGTTACATTCCTAATTAATCTTAAATCACTACCATCTATTTTATGGTTGTTCTCAAACACGTATTGGACAACACTGACATCTGTTTTACCATATTTGAGATAAGCCATATGCTCCTTGAATCTAGTTTGAATTGATCGTCTAGTTTGTCCAACATATTTTTTATTACAACTATTTTAACTAAATTACTAAATTAAACAGTAGTTTCGTGTCAGGTAAATTCACATATGAAACTGAAAACCGGAACAACTACCATTTTTAGATGTACCTATTAATAATTAGAAATAGTGAAAATAAGTTAGAATTTGATATATACAGAAAAATTCCAATACCTTACGATATATTCCTATCACCATTGTGCTCAACACAAAAAGAGCGAGTTTTAATTTTCTAGTTCTTCACCTATCAAACTTCCTCAATAAGGAAATGTTTGGTTAAGGATATAGCTGTGAGTAATGAATATTATGTAAGTTTAGTGATAAAATAATTAGGAAATGTAAATTTAAAGTGACATTTCGAAATTCCTCGACTTTCAAAGTGAAAAAGAAAATCTGCAATTTGTATTGATTCCAAACAAACCTGTATTCACCCGTGGTATTGGTAAAATTTTTAAAGATATAGGTATGACAATGGTTCATTCATCGGGAAATAAACTAGGTACAACAACTTTTAGGCAATCTAAAAGACACAATTGAAGCAAAGAATAGTCGGGGAATTATGAAATTAGCTGTAAGGACTGTAATAAAATGTATATTGGACAAACTAGACGATCAATTCAAACTGATAAACTGATAAATCTGATGTTCTTCAACATGCGTTTGAGAACAACCTTAAAATAGATAGTAGCAATTTAAGATTAATTAGGAATGCTTGGAAATTACAAAGTGTAAAAATAATATGAATAGTAACATAGGACCAATTCCAGCTGTGATAAAAATGGCTTAGTCAAAAAAATAATCTAAAGTTTTCTAGATTACATTCGTGGTCGTCGATTGCTGATGAAAAAATTAATGTCAGTGGTGATGAAATAAACAAAAAATGTTTGATGAAACTAACAAACTTGTCGAATGATATACATAAAAAACTAATAATAATAATAATAATAATAATAATAATAAATGGTCTTTATTTGAAAAGGCCAAGTTTAGTACAAAGACTATTCTTACACTTAACCTTAATAGTTATGTAAACAATCATTTTTTTAAGAGTTGGATTTAGTTTTTGATTTTACATTGTATCATCCATTCTAAAAATTCGCAAATGATCTTAATTTTAGGAATCAGCTTGGAAAATTCTCCTGAAGGTCTTTTGGCATTTATGCTTGAAAAATTATCAGTTGGAACAAATAAGAACAATGTACATGTAGATAATGCTGGTTTAGATAAATTTGACAAAACTCTTCTTATGGATATCATCATGTTTTACTATTGGTTCCCCAAAAGTGCGACGACTTCGGGTCGGTTTTATGCAGAAAATTTAAATGTGGATGCATTTAGATATGGGTTACATAAGTGAGTATATAGTTTTTTTTACAGTATCTGACAGACAGCCCAATTGCCATCAGAAAATAGCGAAAAGGTAGCAGTACAATTATTAGACACAATAATTCCTTCTAACTAATCCCCATGTTGAAAGGAATATTTTGCCCTCTATAAATAACACACGTCAATTTTTTGGCATTATTGAATACGACCAAATCTTTTAACTCTTTAAAGGAGAGTTGTACTACTATACAGCGGTTTGACTTTAATCATAAATCAAATACCACAGAAACAATTATTAAGACAATCGTCTATACTATTTGATATTCGATAAAAGTTAAACCGCACTAGTACAATTAGGCCTAAGTATTAATTGTCTATTTACAAAATTATTATGGTATCTCTAAGTCCCTTCTGCTGGTTGCAGAATTATTTCCTTGGTGGGCAATATTTATTTATAGTATATTCAGATTCCTCAGTACTCATGTCACAATATAGATCAGTCAATTCGTGGGTGCCACACAGATCTATATTAGGACCACTTCTTTTTTAATATATTTATTGCAGACATTTCGACATTTCGATACCTCCGCTGTATTTTAATCTGCATACAGTAAAACAGACGGTGGGCGGAGATAGGGGTAAGGTAGATCGAGCAGATGATGTGATGCCCTCTAATGATTCTGTTACAGTTGGTGTGGTCAAACCGCGGAGTGCGGTAACATCACTCATTTTAACCGTCTGTTTTACTGTATGTATGCTGATGATATTTAACTGAAATAGGTTTCTTCCTACTGAAGAGCCCTATTAAACACAAACCCTATTTTGAAACATAAAGTAAACGGTGAGATCATTACATCAATCAATTTTTCATAAACTTTTTTCTAATAACACAAATCGCAAGAAGGTTTCTTTATGGATTAAAGAATAGTTATATTCATTTAAAATATATCTAAGTAAATTATTACGAGGATATTGTTCATACTGAAAACATAATCCTTTGGCGACTAAATAATGCTTACGCAAATTGCGGTCTTAATCTTTCTCAGAAGGGCAAATACCTACCTACAGCCAATTGTTACTCTAAACTTATTTTGAATATATGTATATTTCAGTACAGCCATCCACAACAATGTGCCATGCGGATGTGCTTTCTTTGAGAATGATTTTGTCTACCAACCAGAAACAATTTTGAGAGATAAATTCCCGAATTTAATACATTATACCACCTACAAATCAGGAGGACATTTTGCAGCATTAGAAGAAACAGAGTTATTAGTGAAAGATATAATTTCATTCGTTTCTAAAACAATTCTGTAATATTACGGCGGTTGGTGAAATATAGGTTATTGGAGCACCTATGGTTAACATATCGCTTGGGTCCCCGATACTTTAAGGTATAAATACGTATAAGACTAAATAAAGAAGTTTGGTGGAGAAAAAATCGCAATTGAAATTTGCGAAAAAAAATTGGAAAAATTAACCACAGGTTATTTTTTAGACAATTTGTAAAAATATTTGCAAAACTTTTTTCCAAAATTAGGTAAAAAATATATTGATAGGATTCAAAATTCATCAAAAACTATTGCTTTTTTGTAAAGCTATACCATCTTGAAATTTGCATAGTGCAAAATGAATCTAAGATAAAATTTCAAAGCGGTGTGACTTAGAAACCTGTCGATATTTTCTATCTGATTCTGGAAAAAAATGTTTTGCAAATATTTTACAAATTGTTTAAAAAATGACCTGTGGGTCACACAATGTCTGATAGTTATTTATGCCTTAAAGTATCGCTTGGGTCCCATGCTCCAATACTAAGATATGACTAACCTAAACGATCACCACCGGTCGCCACTGTATACTCGTATAACCATGTATAGGATATAAAGAAAGTTATTGGTGTTGTTAGTTCGAACAGTTTTTCAATTTGTCAAAAAGTAAAATTTTCCATTATTTGAATTTCCCGCTAATTTGTACTAGTGGTGCGCCAAATTTCTTTAAGATATGGTTTTTATTACATGTTACTGCTTCAACTACTGGTTAGTTTCTTTTGGAGTTATGCTATTACTGATGGGACTGAGCTCAGTAACAATATAATTTATAATAATATCACAATAACCAATTGTGGACAGAATTGCAAAAAATAGCTGCAAAAGTAAATAGCTCATTATTTAATTTTAGTTACGTTCAAATTAAATTAAAAATATTGTTATAAACAAAGTTATCATTATTTTTAAATCAGTTTTTATTTTTTAAGTCCCTTTGGAAATATTTCTGGTTACGTCCATGTAAACTAGTGTCGGAAATTATGCTTCGAAAGCCCGCTGGCAATCGAGTTGGGACTTTTATAAGAAGGATCAGTTTTCTTTAATTTTTCTGGCGAAACTGAATAGATTAAACTGTAAAACGTCAAAAGATTAAATGATCCAAGGGGAATGTGTTACATGTAAATAGTGGTAAATCATCATCGTACCATCTGGAAGCAAACGTCTAAGATACAATAGGCAATATCAAAAAAATAATCAAAAAAAATAAAAAAGGAAGGGAAAGCCATCAACACACCTTTATTTTTTATTTATACTATTTTCTTTTTTTTTTCATAATTTTTATTTAAAATATGGTTGATTCCTTGAATGTACGTTAGCTACATGTGAACATGTGCACTCCCTGTCTACAAACCCTATGAAAAGCCGCCATCTGGAATATACGTATACATCCATAAATAAATCTGCGGGACTGTCACATTGTCACTTGGAGGTAAAATTTCAATCTAGTCTGAATTAGACGTAATTTTATAGTCGGTATCTGATACAGATGCATCCATACAACATGTGAAATAATGCTGAACATGTTGAATGTGTATGTTGTGTGCGTGGATTATAAAATGTGTACAATTTATGTATATTAATCGTGTGTGTGTGTCAAAATTAGTTTAAAACAAAAGTTGTTCTAATGATGAAATGTTATAAATAATAAAACGTCATAAAACTATAAGGTAGGTGTAAGGCCCTCCATGCCAAAAATTACATATAGAACACTATCTATAAAAACATTAAATTTTATGACTTTTAATGAGTTTTTAGTCACATGGACTGACTGAACTGCAACAGTAAATACAATTTCATTTATAACAATTATTATAATGTACTGTTTCTATACATATGTTCTTATAGCGATAAACATATAAACAATATAGTAACATTTCAATGGACTATGAGAATAATAAGATTGGTTTGAATATGAAATTTCATTTATATTTTGGATACATACAATCCTTGAAGAATGAACGTGATTAAACAATTGGTTGCAATAAAATGTATTTTATAATTAAGTGAATTAATTTGTAAAGTTTGAATGTGTTTTGATGAGATGTTTAAGTGGTACAATATACATATACATTTTTGGGAGGTTCAATTAGACTTGGTAAATTAATTTCAGTATGAAATATCACCTAAAATATTTATGAGTTTCTAAGAAAAATTAATCGAAAAAGTTTAAGTTATTCCCAAGGAACCAGGAAGTTTGACATTTGTATATAATTTTGCTCAGAAAAGTGCCTATTGTCGATAAACATCATGAAATGTAAACATGTTTGGAAAAAATATTTTTTTGAGACATATTTTTTTTTTGACTTTTAATTGTCTTTCTAACTCAGAAGCTGTGGAAAGTTTTACGTAAGCGCACTTTTTGAATTGACTTTCTGGTCTAAAATAAATTCATAAAAGTCAACAGAAAGAAATGATTAATACCTTGCACAGTGTACAGTGTGCACTGTATTTGCTATATTTCACTGAAACACATTTAGACATCTACAGAGACGGACTGGCCATTGGCAGAAGTGGGCACAGTCCCACCGGGCCTCCAGAATGTGGGCCACCCCTTAACTCAGATGAAAAAAATCTATAACCATGATACGATTCACGAAACAAAAATATTTAGTGTCTCTAATCTCTAATCATTATTATCCATTACAAAAAAATGAGTAAGAAATATCGAATTTCATTTTAGTTATTGACACAAAGAAGCCAAATACGTCTCTGTGATTATCGACGACCGACGTAATTTTTTTACGTTTCAGTTTATATAATATAAAATGACTATAACTACGTTTTAAAATATTGTATTAATTATAGTTCATTGATGATGGCTTAATAAACAGAAACGTAAAAAAAAATTCACAAACACCTTTGACTAATGTCAGCATTAAAAAGTCTTCATAAGTTTGTTACTTTACTGTTACCAAATATTTATAAAACACAATCATAGCTGTTATAAATGTATTTTAAGAAGCTTTTTGTAAATCAGTCCAATAACATTATGTAGGTACAGGGTTATTCATTATAAATTACCCACCCCCACATCGTTATTATTGCCTATAGAAAAAAGTTTTAAATAAAAGTTGTGTAATTATGACTGAATTTTGTTAAAATACTATCAAAAGTACCGTGGCGTGCAGATTTCAGGGGATACAAAAAAAATAATATTCTTTTAAATGGCATACCCTGTATATTATTAAATTTTTGGAATGATCCTTTGTTCCTGATTTCAAGAATATACCATATAGTACCCCTACCACATACCGATTTTGAGTTATTAAACGTCGAATATCTTGGTTAAAGTTAACATTATTAAAGTGAGTTATGAAAATGACAACTATTATGTTTGATAAGTAATATTTCTTTAATGAAATAATCAAAATGGTTTACAGTGAGGAAGAAAAAAACCAAATATTTATACAAAATAGATAACAAAGATTTATTTAGGAAATTTAAATATAAATAAATGATAACTCAAAATATGTTCGATGTGTCCACCATTATTGTCAATGCATAATTGATAACGTCTTCTTATATTTATAATTGCACCGGAAATGGCTTCATTATTTACATTCAGATTGTTTATATCAAGTCGAATCCTGTATTTAATGACTTGAATACTATTATTATTATTATTGACAATGTCTTAAAAATCCCCAAAAAAATGATTCCATAGGGGTCAAATCCGGACGGTTAAGTGGCCATTTAATAGGTCCATTATTCTCTATTCATATTGGGAATACATTATTCAAATGATCTCGAACGAGTAGGACACTATGCGGAGTTGCCCCATCCTGCATCCAAATCATATCATCAAGTTCGGCTTCCGGAAAATTCTGCAAAAGAATATTTTCTGATTCTGGGATAATTATTTCCAGATAGGTAACTCCAGTTAAAGTATAATCATAAAATATAGGCCCAACAATTTTGTTTCTGAAAATTCCACACCAAACGCTAACAGTTTTTCTTCCTGATTTTTTTATTTGTTTTACCAATCTTTTTCTGTTGTGCTTGTTTTCCCACGACCTTCGATTTTCCTATTAAAAACTCCTGCCGTAGAAAAGGGTGATTCATCAGTCCATAATATTTTAGTAAAAAAAATCGGGATCTTCATCCAACTTTTGAATCATCTGGCGGCAAAAGTCCGGCCTTTTCTTTTTATGAGCCTCTGTTAAAACTTCTACGGATAAAATTTTATATGGTCTGTGGTTGTTATTTTTTAACGTACGTTGGATTTTAGAATAACTTTCACCTAATTAATCGACTGCATTATTTATACTACATTCATAATTTTCTAAGAAATAATACAATGTTTCAAAAAAGTCTATTCGCGAATAAATATGGATGGGGTTACCTTCGAAATGAAGCAGTATATTTTGCTGTTCTTCCTGGTTTGCTTGAACTACACGCTTTTTTCTACTAAAACTGAAGGTATATATACCTTCCGGTAAATATTTTTGAACGTATTTTCTGATGGTGTTGGACGATTTGGATACAACACCCTATATGATCATGTCATTAAAGGGAGAATGGTGAATAAGTTTGTTTTTAAATATCTTTGGTGTTCTATAATATATATACAAAAAGTTTTGCTAAATAATAATTCTTGTTATTAAGCGGGGGTCGTCCGTTTTAATAATATATCGAATTAAAAGTGCATAATATAGTCGAGTGAAATCTGAAATACCATACTACATTTTTTAACACTATTTAGGTTATTGTCGTAAATCTATATGTATATAGGAACTAGGTGCAACATAAATAGTCTTAACAACCCTTGGGGTGTTCAAGAGGGTTTGAGCATCAGGTATTCTTAGCTCAGGCAAGTTTGTCCTTAAAATTTGCAATGTCATTGACTGCGGAATGACTTGATAAATATTTATTTGTCCACATTCTTAAATAATTTTTTTTCATATTTTTAATATTATGTTCCGTAACATATTTTGTAACAGATTTGTTAAGTACGGTTGTTTCATTTAAATAAAATGGTACATTGCTGTATTCAAGTGGATTAGTTCATTGCAAACAGTGTGTAGAGAGGAAATATTTCAGCTGTCACTGGAGTTTCCAGTAATACTACCAATGTCATATCTATACATGAAATTGTTTTTTTTGTATTGACAAAGACAGCATCAAATCGTTTAACATCGTCAACAATTCTTCT
This sequence comes from Rhamnusium bicolor, assembly GCA_029963845.1. Taxonomy (NCBI): domain Eukaryota; kingdom Metazoa; phylum Arthropoda; class Insecta; order Coleoptera; family Cerambycidae; genus Rhamnusium; species Rhamnusium bicolor. The sequence continues at coordinate 120,613 of JANEYF010003175.1, forward strand.
GCGTTTTTGTCTATAGGATAAATCAAAACATCTATTTCTAGGCACACTATGTAGATTTAAATGAATTAAACACATTTTAAATGAGCACAAAAACTAATAGTAGTTAAAGAAAACAGAAACTGACAGACTGCCAAAAACATATTGTTGTTTTAGGATAAGTTAATGGTAAAGTACGATATACACATAAATGTATTTTGTCCCGAAAAGCATGCATATAACATTTATCACTATTATATTTAATTATTTTTTATAAACAATATAAATTTTATAAAAAAAGGTATATAGTGTTACGCCACTGGACTGTGTAGACTGGTTAGATGAGACTGGAATTGTATGGGAACGGCCGAGAATATTCAGGAGTGCTCTAGACCGGGTGAATGGATTTATAAATAAGACGCACGGTGGGCCGAGACTTAATCTTAAGTTGAACGTGAACGAGTAAAGAAGAAATAAGAAAGAGACTTATAAGTGTTCAAGTGTGATTATAGTTAAGACAGTAATTAATCTATTGTTGTTCATTGTTAATTAGTAAATAAAGTAGTGAGTAAGTGTTACCTGGACTTTCATTCAACGATTCTACGAGTATAGGTGTTTGTGTGGATAGCAAACACGTAACAATATGTATCTTATTCTTATGGAGTTACGATAAAATATCAGTATTTGCAGGACATTACAATTTTTGCAAATGTTGGAAAGGGCTAGTAAATAAAAACACACTGTAACTGTTTAACTTGTTTTAATAAAAATCTCGTCAAGTTTTACAGTCTTTACAGAAGAGCTGTTAATCAAGAAGTGAAAAAATAAAAAAAAGTAATGTTATACTATCGTTTATACAATATTATATTATAATAATCATACGTATATGAAAGAACCTAGTTAGTCTCTTTAAATAAACAGAACCTTGTATGCGGCGAATATGGAACCCGTTACTTAGAGCACTGATAACATAAATTAACATAAATATTATAAATTTGTGTTTCATATGATTTATAAAATATTATCTTATCAATATTACATAAGTATTTTTCCACTTATATGACTATTACGTAACAAAGAAGAAACATTACCACATAATGAACATGTTGAAAATAGTAGGCACAAACACGAAAGTAGGGCAACATTTTGTTATAAAACAAAGTTCTTTTTTTAAATATCATCTTGTTACACAATTAATGCAAGTTTGGTTGACTGGGCAATTAACACCTGGCCGGCGGCTTACTTTGATGTACGTCGACAGAGGTTCTCACGGTCAAAATCGGTGGATATAGATACAAAGGAGAATTCCCACGATCTACAAAAAATACTTTTGTGAGGGTGCGTGCGTGCGTGTGTGTGTGTTAGTTTCGTGTTATATCCCACAATACCTGCAGTCCTCTTCGAGAGAGAGTATTTATAATAAATTGGCTTTGTTAACTTTGGATATTACGGCAATCGCTAAAGAAAATTAAAAGGTAAGATATGTATATTGTGTCGCATGAACAATTTACGCATTGACATATAACCTACAGCCAACCCTGGTTTTGACGTCATCAATACCCAAATTCCAAGCTCTAAATAAAAAGCGAAATAATAATTACGTAATAAAGAATTTCTTGCAAAATATTATTTTTTCATACATTCTTGATTTGCTGTATTATACTTCGAGTCATAAATGGTCGAATGTATTATATAATATAGGCAACCAGTTATAACAGCGATTGTAATGAAAGTTTCATAACTTGAAACTTATTTAAAAAATTTTAAATTCAATTTAGACCGTATCAATAAGTTTAATTGTATAATTCATTTTACAATCAAAATACGACTGACATCTTACTAAATCAAACCCGTCCAGTCCAGTCCAGTCCAGTAAATTGCTGCACAATATAAAGATATTAGATGTTTTGAATTTGAACAGAATGAAAATGAAAACGATTAACAAATGATTATACAAAATTTGTTCCTTAAACGCCAATCATCTAATTTGTAATGGTGTACATCATTATTATCAGGGGCGGTTTTAGACTCCAAAAAAATGGGGGCCCAAAAAATAAAGTTAAATTTTTTAAAATTTCTTTAGTTAAGTCGTATGTATAGATTATCAATAATTATTTTTATTTATTTTCTTTTCATAATAATTTTATGTTATTCTGTGGCTAGAGCTTAAGTTCGCAAAGAGTCACAGTTTGCATTTGAATAAAATTTCAATCATGATTTGCAAAAATTATTTTCTCAAAATGTTTCTTATGATACATTTTTGTAATAAGGAAAATACTCCTTTTCAAAAATAGGAAAAACTACCCCTATTGCAATTATAGAATATTGACCTAGGCCCCATATCTTTTGACTACCTAATTTATATCCTCCAAATTTAATATTATTTTCTTTTTAGCCGTTTGCTTTGGATTTAATAAGGGTCAGTCCTAACACTTGCCGCACACTGTACATAAAATAATCGCGTCCGTATATTCTAGTTCCTGGTAATTTATTGTTGCAATTTATTTATTTAATTTATAAATGCAGCTGAAGAATTTGGGGGTAGGGCAGGGAAAAATCGTTTAATAGATTTTTCAATTAATCGATTAATCAATCATTTGATTATTGTTTCGTAAATAATTGATTAATCAATAATCCATTAATCGATCGTTGATATAATGATTATTGTTTAATCGATTAACCAACTATTGATTAATCGATTAATTGGTTATTGATTAAAATAGAAACAACATTGAAATCATACTTTGAAAATGAAAAATAGGTAAATCCTATCATTCAAGTTAAATTTGCAAAGTAAAAAGTATCCCAGCCCAGTAGTGGTTATATAATTGAAAAAATTTAAACTTATTTTATTGCTTCTACATATAAATGGTTTTACAGATATCTTGTTTTATCAGCTTTTACTCCGCTGTTTCGTAAAATTTTGGCGACAATGCCCTCCCTCCCACAGTCTCCACTTCTACTGCCAATCTTCGTTCGCGCAGTGTCTCTCATGTTACTGGTGGGAAATTTCCAGTAAACAGCCATGATATCGATGTAGTAGGTACACAGTTTTCGTACAAAGCTATAATTACTTGATTAGTTTTAAGTGTGAAATTTGTTTTTAAACTATTTTGCAAAAAATATTACTTTTTTTCCTTTTGGCGGGAAATTGACCCTAAAACCGGGAACTAGAATACATTGTGGGATTTACTTCTTTACCAACCTGCCTACACTGGTTGAACGGAGCTGTTGTCAATAGTGGGGATAGGGAAATAATCGATTAGTCGAAAAAATTAATCGATTAATCGATCATTTGATTTTTATTTCATATATATTCGATCAATTGATTAATCAATAATCGGCCAATCAATTAACCAATCAATCGATTAATCAATAATCGATCAATCGTTAATTAAGAATCGATTAATCGATCAATCGATTAATTGATAATCGCTTAATCAATTATCGATTGGCAAATTTCATAATGGCCCAGCCCTAGTAGGGGGCCTGCACCTCCCAAGCGCCCTGCAGAACCGCCCCTGACTATAATACTACAAAATTAAATATGCATATTTGGTATTGGTATTAATTATCAACGAAAAATAAGCGTGTTTTTATCATTAGTGTCAGTCACTATACGAGATGCCTCAAATAAAACCATTGGCGCCGTTTGACCGAACTTCCAAAAGGGGCAAATAATAAGTGGTGAAGCAAACAGCGTTGCAGGTAAGAAAAATGTTAAGAAAGGGTCATAACTTATTTATCAGTTGTAAAATCAAACAGGCCCTCAACGCAAAAATAAATTGTATTTGAAATATAGTAACAAGTTACATACTCATACTTTGTCTCGCAGACTAGCACATCTAAAATCAAATGTTTAACCGATGTCTGAGATGTATTAAAATATCAATTATGTATATATTTAAAATAATTAATAAGTCATTAGTTTTTGCGGCATATTATTATCCATTAATTTACTTCACAGCTCGTCCATACCATACCATACCTATGCTATAATATCAATTTTACTCCACATATTATGCACTTTTACAAATTCATCTATTCGGTAACACAACAACTAGTCTTACAATTAGATGAAAGTGGATATAAGGGTGTCGCAAATCAGAGACCCACATTCATAGTGTCAAATGAGGGAACACGACTGATGCTATACAGAATCGGTAAAACGGAAACAGAAAATGAGTCACGTAATTGATTATTGCTCCTATTTGAACTTTTAACTACACATATGGCAATATCTTAATCATCTTTGCCTAAAGTATCTACGATAAAGCAAGTCGGTTACAACCAATTTTCTCTAGTATAAATATTGTTTCGTGTTTGCTATCCCCACAAACACCTATACTCGTAGATTCGTTGGTTGAAAGTCTAGGTAATAAACAAAAAGTGAAAATTTCCCTCCAACATACAAGTAAAACTTGAAAAATACAAGGAATGTCACTTGTTTGAGAGTATGATAGCTTCATTCATGAGGCAATTCAGTGTAGTAAATGTGTTAAAATATTGTAGTATCACTTTTCTTTTACTACTCATAATTTTTTCAAAACATTTGAATCTACTACAATGACAAGCCTCTGCTTCATGGGACTGTAACCGTATTCTCTTCATCACATCAACCATCCTTCCCGTTTTTTCCTTTTCTTTGATACATTTTCGTTCATATCACAATGTACGTCACTCTCGGTGGACATTACATTTACAATAATTATTGTTACTAAAAGTGTAAAAATATTAATTTATAGAAATAATCCACTTTTAATTCAGAACACAACACAATCAAGACACATGGTAAACAAACGAAATGTCTGGTACCCTACCTACAGATTGGATGGACTCTCCCTGTTATTTTCCGTTGCCGCGTGGACGTTCCTTGTTTTTAACCTTTTAATGAACAATTTCAAATATAAATTGTGAATGAACTATTCCAGTTTATACCCTCCACGCAAATTGTAAATAAATAGTGCATATTTGTCCATCAGATGGCATGCAAATTGCAAAAACTTGAAAATGTGACATTCCTTCTTTTCCGTTCCCTTTCAATTGTTGCTTCAACCGGGCTATCTCTCCTTGAACTTCACTGACTTTTCCTTTAAATTCAGTCATTCCTCCCCGAAACTTTCCTCTAAATTCACTGACTTCTTCTTTAACTTACATGACTTCTGCCCGTACATCTTCCCTCAATTGTTCAGTGACCGACAGCATGACTTGATGCTGTCCCTCCATAATTTGTCTTAATTCTTCCAGGCGTTCCCTTTCTCCTCCACTTTTTCTTCCTGACGTCTTCTCTCTTGTTCTTCTTTTTATTCCTGACGCCTTCTCTCTTGTTCTTCTTTTTCTCCCTGTCGTCTTTTTTTATATGAACATGATCTCTATTATGAGGAAAATTATAATAAAGCACAACTGTTGGAAGTCCTGCAAATAAAAAATTATGGAGAAGATGTAAATTATGTAGCGAAGAGATATGGCCACAAAGGTTGAGATTACCGCCATATTTCTGTATTTTCAACCCGATTGAATTAATTTGGTGCAAATCGAAGAAAAATATCAGAAAAGAAAATATTTTTCCGAAATTCGATAAAAAAAGTCGTAGAGTTAATTCAAAATGAAGTGTTGAAAATTAACAAGAAAGACTGGGAAACAGGAATTAGGAAAGTAATTGCAATTGAGGATGATTATTTAAAAATTGCCAAATTTCATATAAATACTGGAAATAAATTTATTATAAATTTTAACGAGGATAGTAGTTCATCTGAAAATGAAGAAGAGGGTGAGAAGGGTGAGGATTCAGAGGAAGAAGCAATGTGAGGTAAAGTAGAGTGAAGTGATGTGAAATGAAGAAGTGAATCAACTGCATTATTTAATTCCGTTTTTGTACTTTCGTAGTTCATTGCATGAGAAACATTCCTTTTCAGGATATTATTATTTATTAATGTTTTTTTTTTATTTTGACAAACGTATGTCTCTGTTTTTATTGTAGTAATAACTTTATCATTAGAATTTATTTTTAGTTGTTTTATTGAGAAAAATATTTGTTTCTGTTACTATTTTGAGAATATATTTTTTGTTTTTATTTAAAGGTTTCTTGTTACTTTTTAAATAATCTCTTTATTCTATATTAATATTCCATACCCATTCTTTCCTGGCAAAAAATGCTCATACCTCCTCGCTGTTCTTGCTGGGTAGTAACAATTTATATTAAGCGAACTTGAATTCAATAACTGCTGTATGTATAGTCAATACGTTAAATTCAATACTTTTATTTCAAGTTAATACTTTTTTGTACAATTGTTAAATTGTTGCTAGCTAAATTAAGCACAAAAACCTACACTAAAAAAAGTAGACGAACAAACAATACAGTTAAATCCGGCTCAGCGTTCCTTGACGTCTTACCCCGGACGTCCCGTCACAATATAGGTTTCCTCAACTATATATATATTTTTAATATATGCCTAAAGAAACATTTTTGGGCCGGACCCATGTTGATCTGAGTTTTTCTTCCGTATTTTGATTTATATAACATAACTATCGTTTATTATAACCGTTTAATGACACCCTGTATAATTTTTAGTACGAGTTAAAAAATTTAATGCCTCAGATTCATGAATCAATGTTCGTAATATGAAAATTAAGTATCTAATAAAAATGTTGTTTGTATTATTATTAACCTAGTTAGGAATATAAAATATACATGTACTTCAAACACAAGGAACAAAGCAACAAAGGAAAAGTAAAGAACTTGCTGTGTAATACAAGGTGTTGCATGACTAGATTCCCGGTCCGGTTTTGATAGATTATTCCATCTATATGTATAGGCACCCATTGTTTGCATATTTTTTTTATTACAAAATGTTTAATACCAGTTCTGGGCGAACGAAGTCAAGTAATGCATCGCCGATTTATTTCGTTTCAGTAGATGGTTTAGTCAAAAGAAACGGATATTTGGCGAATGCAGTACTTAGATTTTTGTACGTAGATTATATGCTTAGATTGTACTTACTCGTGATTAATTTATTATAATTATTATACAAGATTATTTACTCAATTTTGACATCATATTGATTCTATTTTAACAGCTAAAATTTTCTGCATAATAAATGTCAAAGACAAATTAAAGCAGATAATGGATATTACGATATATTCCAGTAGGTATTTATGAGAGTCTGTGAGTTTTTCGTGCCACTAGAGTAAAACATATATCCCATAAAAATAGCAGATATTTCGCACTCCCAGTTCAATAGGGACATAATTGCAACTATATTATTCAATACCATCATATCTATCACTTATTTTGAGACGTGTGTAATAAATTTTTCATATATGATTAAGCTACTGTTTATCATTTTAAACTAAAATCAAACCAATTGAGAAAATAGGGATATTATTTTTCTTTCGGTGCCGTTGCAACTCGATTCCATTGTTTCCACTCCTATTTACGTTAGACATCGCCGCTGGTTTGCAAAAAGCTGGCAAACTAATTAGTAAGGCTGACAATTTGCTGTAAATACACTGGCGTGTGTGTGGTGGGCACGTGTATTTTTAACTAGCAATCACAAGAAAAACGTATATTAGTAATATTTGTTGTAAATGTTCCGGAGTTAATCTCCAGTGCCTTTTTATTAAAAATCCATTTATATTTGAGAAGGACCGTTCAACTTCGACAGATGTAATTGGCGCATACGTCAAATATATGACTTTTTCAGAGACTCCACATTTATGTCTTGTGTAGAAAAGTCTAGTTCTTTGCCATTTAAAAGTCATCTCAGATGTGGCATATCTGCCACCCTGCAGACCGTTGCCCCGGGATATTTAAAAACAAAAAAAGGTGTTGAAAAAATCTTTAAAAGGTCGAATATATGTTAAACATATGTAAAGCATAAATTGACAAAACCAAAAAGTTCTTGTAACTCGTGAAGGGATGCAGATATCGAAAAATGGAATAAAAATACATCCCTGCACCCTATGTCGACTTTGTCTGTAATTATAACTTATATCCAGTTGCTTATTTACGGCGCCCATGCCCATTAAATGTACTCAAAAAACCAGCCTTACTAATTAGTTTCATTGCAGTCCTACACACTCAGCCTTTCTCTTCGCCATACGAGCCTATTCCATAAAGGTTCGACAGGTTGGAAATCAAATGCAAACTTAGTAGCCTAGTAGTATCCTCGGGGCTCAAGGCTTTAGCCAACCCAGTTTTTCTGTGCGATTACGCATGTGAACGGGATTTTTATTATCGTAAAAATTAATTCTGTGCAGTTTAATAGTGGAGACATTCCGTAGTTGATCTTCCACCGACAAAATTGAAATAAAATATTAGGAAGACCTGCTCCGAATTTAAACATAAAACAATCCGTTTCCAGTAAAAAACAAACCTTTAATAGAACATTTAATTCAGACATTTCTAATAAACATATGTGGATTTGTGGTTGTGATGTGAAAAATGCGCATTTTTGCTAAAAGAAAACTTATTGCTCAAAAATGATGGTGCGGCAGTCATGAGTGAGTCATCTAACGAGGTGCAAGCAGTTATTAATTTAATTAGTGTTGGTGGGTCTGAAAGTTAGTTTATATTATATTGTCCATAGTTATTTACCTGTGGCATGCTATAATGTTTCCTCTCACCTTTTTAGGGTATTAAATCACTGTCCTCCTGAATATTTAAAAAAATTTTGTTAAATAAACCTCTTCAAAAGGATTCGTCAGAGGTGGGTTTTTGTCTATCCAAAATTCCAATCCTAAGAAAGTATTAATCTGAAAATGAATCTTAAAGGCAACATTTTGTAAGTAATTTTTCAAAATTTATTCTAGTTAAAAAAAGAGGATAGAATGTAAAGGGAGTTTATTAATTTTACTTTGGAAAATTATATTTAAATAAGTGAAATAAGATACTCCATTAATGGAAAATTGAGGCAAAATTTCTATCTTTAAATGAACTTATAATAATTATGTAAAGTTTCAAACTTTTATTCGTACTATTTGGTTAAAATAATTTTCTAAATAAGTATCTTTGTACTAAAATGGAGAAGGAAGTTTCTACGGGAATGCATCAATAAGTAATAAAAGTCATAATACAGTCAAAGAAAATTATTCAGAGGGTGTTAAAAACTTTCTTAAAGTGACACAGCTATCCGAAGCTTTTTCCCGACTGGGACCCTTAAATGTAAAATATTTTATATAATTAAAAGTTGACGTTTTGTGTATATATTTCCATAGAAATATATGCACATATAAACAGAAAACTGTCATGTTTGACATTGCTAAAAGACAATCTTTTATCAAATTTTACTATAGTTTTGAGAACCAAATCAGAGAGTATTCTGAAAGGTCACCTTTTAATTTTCTAAAACATTTGACATTTAAGTTTCAGGTGTGAGACATTTAAGGATAGGAAAAAACCTTTTTATCTTTAACCAACTTCTGATTAATCCTTTTGGCGCAGAGGTTTATTTAACAACATTTTTTTAAATATTATAGGATAGTGGCTTAATACCCAAAATACGTGAGAAGAAACATTAGTTTATATTATTATAACATAAGCACTCTTGTGCAAAAATAAATGTTTTTCTATAGATAGAAAACATTCATAGTTGGTAACTTTTAACCTATATAACGTAACTTATTATAAAAACTGGTGCCTCTAAAAATTGCAACCCCCACATTCCCACAGCACGAACTGCCACTGATGATTATGTGGATGTGACTAATATAAGGATCGACCTCAAGAGACACTGCGGAACTGCAGAACACCAGAGCTGGGCAAATACGTATTTACAAATACTTATTAAGTATTTAAATACTAGAAAGTATTTAAATACCGAGTATTTAAATACTTTTTGCAAGAAGTATTTGTATTTATATTTGCAAATACTTTATTTGAAATATTTAGTATTTAGTATTTGTGAAAATGATCCTAAAAGTATTTATAAATAATTAAAGTATTTAAATACTTGGGAAGTATTTAAATACTTTTAGAAAGTATTTAAATTCTTTTCCAACAGTATTCAAATACTTTACTCCAAATATAATCAAACACATCAGGGAGACAGGCACAGAGAGGTACTGAACTTCTCAAGACAAAAAAACATGCACTATGTAGCTAATAAATACGTTGACATTGCATCATTCAGTTTCAGTCTTAATTCAATTCCCAGAAAGTTGATTGAGAGCATAGACAGCAGGGGCGGTCGGTCCATGGAAGCAAGGGAAGCAGTGCTTCCCTTGGGATTATTAAAAACAAACACATAATTAGAACAAAATTATTATTTATCACATATATTAATCATTAAAATTTACTTTTACCCAATTTCAATAGACACGGCCCTGCATTTCAACAGCTGAGATGTTGCACGCTAAAACCGTAACGATGACGCACTCGATTAATCGAGCCAACAGGAACTCGCGCGACTTCGATATAACTGATAAGCAACTTCTTGAAATGCATCCCATCTCCACTTCATAATCTTGATATCTGAGTTGTATAGCATAGTAATGCGTCTTGTTTTATAGATTTTAATATCGATTTTAATATTATACTTAATATTAATCTTCGTGGTATTATTCTCAGCTTTTGTGCTATATTTGTAAAAACTTTTTTGGTGTTTCTGAACCTGTGGTGTGGCGACAAGTGATTTTTAAAACGTTGAACATTAGTGCGCGTATAAGCAGTTTTAGAATTGCTTATTCAATATGGAAGCTGGTCCTAGCACTGTGGAAAATATTATTTGCGTTTGTATGGTGTGCAATTTGTTGAAAAGGGGATTTTCAACATATTCGTTTCAAGATAAACTGGATATTATTAGAAACGGGAGACCAACACCTGATTTAAAACTTTTAAAAACGAAAGTTAAATCATGCTATAGGTACTTTAATATTGAAAAGTTTTTTATTTAGAATGACTGTTACTTAATTTATATATTTATTTTTCAATAATAAAACTGAAAAAAAAAAATTCAAAATATTCTTTTTGTTCCTGGTCTATTTCTATGGACATAATACAATAATAGAAAATACAATTCGGCGAAGTTTAGCCATTAAAAGCCATCTTGCCCATCTTACACTTTACACTTAACCATGCATGCATTCAAAATCACTTATCAAAGTATTTAAATATTCTCAAAGTATTTAAATACTTATTTAAACTATTTAATTACTTTTGGTATTTAGTATTTAAATATTTTTATCTTTGAAAATATTTAATATTCAAATCCTTTCAATTTTTTGAAAGTATTTAGTATTCAGTATTTCAATACTTTTTCAAAGTATTTGCCCAGCTCTGCAGAACACACAAGAAAACAAGAAGAATAAGAAATTATTCTATTCTTCATTTATTTAAGTGATTTTTTTATTTTTAAAAATCGCTTGATATAGTCGTGGCGAAGAATTTTTCTATGCTCATCAACCTCATCATCAAGACAAAATGTATTATTTTCACCTGAGACACAGAATCTGAATTCTGTGCCTGAGATAAAATTACTTTACTTTTCAAAAAATAATAATTCACATAGGTTTTGTTTCGAAAATATAAATACTTTTAATTTATAGATCGGATCATCGATCGTGCAAATAAAGTAAAGCTGAGCTTTACTTTACACTTTATCATTTAGTAAATATTAAATAGTTTATAAATTATAACTATCAAATTAGTGAGTTTGTTTTGAGATTGAAGAATTATATTTATTTTTTAGTCCTTTCTTTGACAAATTATATTAAACAGGTATTGAGTTCTGGGTCCTTAGATAAGTTCGAACTTTGTTTTTGTTTACTTTATAGATAGGTCATCATTAGAAATCGGCTATGGGCGAAATCAGGGAATATTTGTTATTAGTTTACCTATATACCAATTAAAACCAAATACTTTTTAAATTATTACTGCAAACTCAGATATTTAAGTGGCTTACCTTGCAGTGTAGAATTTCTAAATATGACTGGTAGAGGAAGTAAAGTGAAGGTATATTGGCACTAGCAGTTTACACCAATAATTCTTTTTCTCTGCACTGCACTTATTCACAGGTATTGCTGCGATATTATTACTTACAAGCTAAGTATACTATTAAAAGTTATTCGATATGTTCTACTGTTAAAATCCGCCGCCTGTCTGCAAAAAATCCAATTATATGTTAAAAACGAACGTTCTATCTCAACATATGTTACTGGCGCATATTTAAAGTAGGTGAACATTCGTTAAGACACCGTATTTATTTGAGGCCCTAAACAATCCACTTATTTGCTCTGAAGTAGGTCTACTATTCGATGAATTTTTCACGATTGTTATTCTAATTTTTTGTTTACGTGTTCAGCGATATCTCCTGTCCTGTTTTTGGTCGATATTCAAGTGAAACTGTTTAGTGTATAAATTTTAAATCTTTTTGGACACTGAAATCGACAATAGCTTCTTGAGCATTTGCAATAGCAATTCCTCCGTTAGCACCCAATTGTAGTACGATTATATAAACATTTATACAATGTAAACAAATTCACATGACATAAACTTACATTTCTTATCAAGGTTCCTGCAGCCGGCACTGGAATGACTTGCCGATATCCGAACTATAGTCATCCTTAATTATAATTTAATTTCTACATTTATTTCAAATCTATTGTATATTTCTTAATTCTGTGAGAATTACCCTGATAGTTAGATATGTTTCTATCAATAAGTCTGATTTTGATTCAAATGATGTTGAAATAAAAATCTACGAAAGCTTTTTAGGTTTCTTACCTGTGGAAAGATCTACAGGAAGAAACTACATGAAATTATAATTGAAGAGCTTCATGAAATGAGACTTGTGCAAGATATAAGAGCGCAGGGATATGATAAAGGGGCTAACATGAGAGGCAACAATTCAGGAGTACAATCTAGAATTAGGAATTTAAATCCACGAGCATTCTACGTAGTAGCCACTCGTTCAATCTAGTGGTAAATGCTACGGCAAAAGCATCCTTGGAAGCAGCCAATTTTTTAATGTGGTCCCAAAAATATATTTATTTTTTTCTTCTTCTACTTTTCGATAGGCAATATTTTTAAAACATGTCCAAGGATTACCATTAAAATCTTTGAGTGACACTCGATGGGACAGCAGGATAGCAGCTTTATATAACACCCTTAAGATTTCAAATTGGTGAATAGGCGAGGGGACTGTAATCAAAATTACAAAAAGAAACATCATGGTATTATAGTAGAGACCTTTAATTCACTATAAATATTACTAAAATATAAGTTTAGTAACCATATTTTGTTTAATTGTGAAATGAAAATGCTGGAAATGAGGATGTATTTCAAATGAAAGCAATCGGCGGTCTCATAATGACGTAACAGCGTAGATACGACGCGCGCATTCCAAGGTTAATATTCCAAGGTTAATATTCAACTAGCTCCGTTGCCAAATTTCTAAAAAGAAGCATGTTCCCTGAAGTTTAATATCTGGCTTTTTAAAATAATTTCTTTTAACACAAAGCATGTAAGCATTCCCTATATTTAACCATCGATTAATGTCTAATGGTTTACTAATACTGAAATATAATACTATAATAAAGGATTGCTTTACATCAACACAATATTAGAGAGTTGTTGAGCATCCAAAATAACGTAACGTTATGAAGACACGATAACTTTATTTCAATACGTATCTACAAATAACGTGTTTCCAAAAAGAGACTTGTTGAACAGTTACTTAATGAGCAATCGTTATTTGTTATCTTTGACAGCCTAACCTAACCCTACTTTTTGTATTTTCATCGTTTAGGTTAGTGTATAAAACTTATATAGTGAATATTACACCTATATGTTATTATATATTACAATATGGATAATGCTATTCAGATTATTATCAATCATAGGGATCGACAACAGAACGATGTGTATAACGGTAACGTTAACGTACATATACTACGTCTACTTTATCCCTCCGAAATTAACGCAGACCGTTACCGTTATTAACGTTACCGCATTTCCTAATTGAAATTGCGCACGCGTAGATGTCAAAATAACGTTACGGTATTTCACAATTGGCTGCTCAACAACTCTCTATTATCTTAATTATTTAGAAACATGGCAATGCAGCATTTGTTTCCTCGCTGAATCTGTGCTGTCTACGCTGTTACGTCACGGCAAATACTAGCCAATACCATTGGCTTGGGAAAATGCGGGAATATCTGACCGTTTAAAGAGCGCTTAAACTTTACGAATTTTTTTAAGCATAAGACATTTAATAAAAAAAAAAATACGGGTCAATTATTTTAAACTGTTGATGTTATTAAAGTAATAAAAAAAATCGTCCCCTTGCCTATTATACGCCGCTTTGCTAAGCATGTATGAAAACCAAGACATCGATATCTCAATAAGAGACGAAGTTTCGGGTTTGCTAACTTGCATTAAACAATTTAATTTTTTATGTTCAATAGTCATATGGTATAAAATTTTAAACTGTATTAATCCCATAAGCAAGCTTATGCAAACAAAAGATTTTGATTTGAAAAGGCACTTGATCTTCTAGAAAAATACAAACATTTCTTTAAAAATATTCGAACAGATAAGTCTTTCAATGAAATTATTGTTGACGCAAGAGAATAGGCTGATGAAATTATCATTGAAGCCAATTTTGAATCAACAATGGCACGACACCGCGTAAGAAGAAAATAGACCAACTTTTCATATGAAGCAAGTGACGAACCAATCAATGATCCCAAAAAAAAAATACAAAATAGAATTTTTCTTCTATACAATAAATCAAGCATTAAACGCACTAGATAGTCGATTTGAACAACTGAATCACTATAGTAACCATTTTCAATCTCTATATAATATATATGATTTGAAAACCATGCCTAAGAGACACTGAAAGAGATTTTCAAAGATTTGGAAAATATTTCGTCTGATGGTGATTCAGCTAATATTAACGGTCTAGAATTAGTAGAGAAAATTTCTGTAGTTTGTGTACTTTTGGGCAAAAAAAGAACAACGTTAAATTTTGCTCTTGCTCCAAATCTTAGTATTGCCTTAAGAATACTACTGACTATTCCAATATCAGTAGCAAGTGGAGAGAGAAGTTTTTCCAAATTAAAATTAATCAAAACCTTTTTTACGCTCAACTACTACGCAAAATCGACTAAACGGCTTAGCCATTGTAGCAATTGAACATGAAATTGCTGATCAAATAAACTTAAAAAGAGGTAATAAAAAAACTTGCAGAATTAAAAGTGAGAAAAAAATATTCTTCTGATTCTCAAACAAACAATGTATTACTGTGGTTATATGTATCTACCATTTGTCTTCTATTTAGGTTTTAGGTATAAGTGAGAAAAAATCTAATAGCGGTAAAATTACACCCTGTATGTTTAAAACTAAGTAAATATTTTTAAAATGTAACAACTAGGTATCTACAAGTACTGCATCTCTATTTTATTTTAATTTATACTGTTTTGTACCAAATGTTAAGTTTTAATACTTGTTTCTTTTTAAATATACGTTTTTATTGCAAATTAAAACCATCTTTTATTAAGAAAAAATTACTTTAAAAGGGGCGGCAATTTGTTTTTTTGTCCGGGGCGGCGTAAATGCCAGAGCGGTCCCTGACAATTTATGTATTCATTGTGATCTGCGTAATCTTTTATATTGTGCGACGGCCCTGTGGGTATACATGAAAACAATACGGGCCACAGGACTTGAATTGTCGTTTGACTATTACCGTGTATTCAATATTAGGGGGTACCCAACATAGTGGGTCGTGGATAGGTAGGAAATAAATTTAAGTTCTTTCTGAAAACAGCTCCCCTGTTGGGGACCTAACGGTAGGTCGATGCCGTCGATGGCATTATATTCTTTTGTTCAAGTCTAAAGAGCTGTATCATGTACATTATTTCAACAGTTCCAACAGAATCCGATCCCGTTGCCGCCTGCGCCTGTGCTCGTGGTACAAATTGTTTTGAAACTTTAGAAAGTGCACGTCGCGGTCGTAGCAAATTATACATAAAAACATTATTTGTTCAGTGTTCGTAGTGCTTTGACAGAAACTTGTTGAATTAACGTTATTAAAAGTGGCAGGAAAACATAAAAAAAGAAAGGCCTTCGGGTCTTCTGGTTCCCGAAACCTCATGGACACAATCACAAGAAGAATAAGTACTACGTTTCGCACAGAGAAGATTCTCCGTCGAGGTGAGTGTGATTGCCCTGCGGGGTCGTTCGTTGTAGTATCCAATTGACGAGAACATGGTAATGAAGCTAATAGTGTGGATAATTATTTAGGTATTAATTACAAAATTATCACAATTAGCAAGTCCAATTCTAAAAATGTGCACAATTTTATTAATTGTATTATGCTACATAATAATAATAAATAAATACGTCCTACCAGAGACGTACTTATTATTTGGTCCTATTATTGATTACAAGAAAACTAAAATAGGTACTTACAAAATTTGTCAATGAATCTATAGATTATTTTTTATTTTATTAGCTTTTGTAGTACGTATCTTGTAGGTCCTTTGGCTATTAATTTTATTAAATTTAGGGATAATGTACTTCTACCCACACATCTACATTTTTAAATAATATCCTCTCAGGTAGTATATCTTTTTAGTTATTTAACAGTGGAGTTAACCTTGATTTAATCTTTGCTAAACAATATTTGTGCAAATTAATTTTCGGTGTAGTTAAATTTAAAACTATTTGTATATACCTAATAAATGCAGTCGGGCACTGCCAACTGCGAAAATTTTAGTTGTCTAACATTTGATTCAAATCAACCATAGAAAACTAACAAATCACATTCACACAATTTTTGTAAGTTATGGAAAACCTGAGAACATTTTACACTAAAATTCTTGTCTCCAATTTTATTTCTACTTTTTTTACAACTTAGCTTTGAGAAAAAATGCACACGTACACGTGTAATTAAACGTATTCTACTTAAAGTTATTGATATATGACTCCGTGATTTAGGCGTAACGTACTTGCTTCGAAACCTCATGATCCCGGGTTCGATTCCCGGTCGTGGACTGGGGTTTTTTCGAAAGAGAAATTAATCCCAGTATACTCGGATATTGCATGTGTATTCGTTGTCTCTTAATGTGTAACCCTCTCCCCACAGTCATTCCAGACCTTCAGGGATAAAGGGGGTTGTAATAATTACATGTGGTGTTATTATAAAGTGGGCTAGCTAGATATTTCTGACTAATTGTGTACGAGTGTATTTGTTTGAAAACTGTAGGCTTCATAAAAAAATCTAAACTCAAAACAAATAAGGGGTCAGGGGTCACATAAATGAGTGAGTTTTAATGTATCATATTTTTGTTTCTATTCAGGCGATTCAGTTTGCGCTTGCAGGAAAAGCTGCATTAATTCAACTGCTCGGTGGAATAGTTGGCTAGAGCGCGCGATGGCAAGTGTGACTAGATAATCTCTCCATCGTAGCTGCTGGTTCGATTCACGCCGCCGGTACTGGCAATGTCGATTCAATGTCCGCGTTTTTGCTAAAGTGTAACCCTCGCCCGTGCAGCTTCGGCTTGGATTCGGGGGTTGTCTAATTTCTGTGGTGTTTATTTGTATATTATATTATAATTTCACACCACAAGAAACCTATCTGTACCGATTTTGAACTTGATCCGTCAAGTAGCTTTTGCGTTGCAGCAAAAAAATCATTTTAAAAAAATGTTTAATGTATCTCATTAACTAAGCATATTGTTACGTGTTTGTTATTCCCACAAATACCTACACTTGTAGATTCGTTGATTGAAAGTCCAAGTAACACTTAATCACTACATTATTAACTAATTAATAATTAACAACAATAGATTAATGACTGTCTTGACTATAATCACAATTAAACATTTTATAAGTTTATTTCTTCTTCAGTGGTTTACTTTCAACTTAAGACTGAGTCTCGGCCCACCGTGCGTCTTATTTATACATTCATTCACACGGTCTAGAACATTCCAGAACATTCCCGGCCGTACTCGTACAATTCCATCTAACCAGTCTACAGAGTCCAGTGGCGTAACAATATTTTATTTAAGCATGTTTGGTTAAATTTTCATATTTTGAGCCCAAGAATCACTAGTTACTTTATGGCCCATTCTTTATAACTCACCCTGTATATAAAAAGAAAGTTGGATACAATTTCATGAAGAATATTTTCTGTTAAGAATATATTTGTGGCTTTCTGGTTGTTGTACTGATTATTGTTTATTTATAAAGATAACCGTTCGCATTAACTGCAAGTTGATTTTTTAGGGAATTGTCTCAAATTTTCGAGGGTCTTCGGGGTTTATGTACGTTCTTACTGACTATGACTATCCTATTATAGTATAATTGAAAGCCAGGATTTACTTAACGTCACTGTTCGAAACAGGCGCAGATCCCAGGGGATGGGGCAATGGGTGCAATTGCCGCCCTTGGGCCCTACGATGCCAACCCTACCGATTTTTCGGTAGTTCTACTGATCTACTGATTCTTACACTTTCTACCGTTTTTTTATTTTTGTCAGAAATTTAATATACTTAAATTTTGTTGCAATAAAACACACCATATCTTTTAGGCGTCAACTTTATTTATATTTAAAATAACAAATATTATAAATAAATATTAATAAGAAATTATTTATACGCACTTATTTTTTTGCTGGTACTTATGATTTAGACAGGGTACTCGTAAAGCTTATTTGATTACATCGGGGAATCCCTCTACTTTTGTATAACTAAAACCGGCAATTCCCCACGGTAAAATGGTAATAAACCTGGGAGTGAGGGAAAACACTCAAAAGCAAAACTAGCGAATTTGATAAAAGAACACAAACGACAGTTATTTGCATCTCGCTCCTTTTATATTTTATTGTTGTAATTATAGTGAAAATTATTAACCTTTTCTTCTTTCAATATTATTTGCGTCAAGTCCCCTCCCTCCTTTGGTGGGTCGTAGGTCCGCCCTTGGTCGAAAGATCAACAATAATAGTCAGGATACCCTTGATAAGTTATCATGAGTAAAATTGCAGTGTTCGTCACTGGTGATCAAGTTACATAAAATTACGAATTCTCATATCTATTCAACTTGATTATACAGGATGTCTGTAAATGCTTAGGTGAAAATTTAAAAGCAAATGGAAAAAAAGTGCTTACTAACGTGGGTTCTGTTACGGAAATACAGGGTGTTAAGTATTTGGTGAATTAATCTAAAATTGTTGATGTTTTGCTTTAGTCTCGCATTTAATTACCTCAATAAATGGCCTTTATCGAATAAATATTTAGGCAAAATTTATATGAATTCTCTCGGAATTACCGAATGACTTATTAGAAACACAAATATATATATATATATATATATATATATATATATATATATATATATATATATATATATATATATATATATATATATATATATATATATACACACATACAATTGCATGTGAGATACGATGAAATTCTGTTTTTCAGAGAAATTCTAGGTTAATAATGTATATTTGAAGAATTTTTTAGTGATTTAAATAATTTGTTTATTCTTCACTTAACACTACTAAATAAGATAATTAAATTAAAAATTACCGTTAAAAAAAATCAATATTTTATTATGTACTACTGTTCATCCTTTCATCTTACAAATAAAACCGATCTCTTAAAATTGCTTATTTACAATTAATTTTGGTCAAACAAACTGAAATACCAGCAGATAATAAACACATAAAATAAACACATATTACCAACAGGTATAAAACTGCTTATCTTTTACGTGTCGTATGACCGAATGGCTGAAATTACACACCAGCGAACGTTTATATGAGTAACACAGTTTCTATTTTTCTGCCGAAAAACATCTTCATATAAACACACTACTTATGTAAAGCGAAAATGATTTTTCAACATCCACCGAATATTTGGAAACTTGAAATTTTCCAAATCACACAGGATATTCCTCATCGAGACATCGATTAATTTAACATAACTTTTCATATCCCACATAAGTTTAAAAATGTTGTTACACCGGTTACTCACTGGTATATTCGACACCGGGGCATCTTTTAGAGTTTTTAATTCATTTTGTACATTACCCAACAAGCACCAAAGTGAGGGGAACTGGCATCGGAACTTTAATATAGTAGACATTACATTAATGTAAATTCTACTGAAACCAGGTACTGCATAGTTATTATACTTTCAAGTAACTACTGCAGTATGTGCAACGTCGCGGATACTACTCTGCATTACTTTAAAGCATTTTCAACTTTAAAGTGAGAATTAGTAGTAATGCTGACTGCACAGCGTTACCAAGGAATCACTTCAAAGTAATGATAACTGGAAGTTAATTAACGGTAATGCTGACTGCACAGCGTTACCAAGGAATCACTTCAAAGTAATGATAACTGGAAGTATTCGATTTAAAGTTTCTGTAACGTTGTCGGAACATCTTCTGAAGCTTTAAAATTGTGTAACTTATTAGCGACATTAAGTCAACACTTTCTTATTCGGAACTAATCGATCATGGCGCCGAAAAGCAGTAAAACAACAATAAAGATTTTCCGGCATTCATCGACCTTTTATAGAAAAGTTATGTTACAGTTAAGTAATGTTAACAATTTAACAAATTATTTGATTGATGCGGAACCGACCCTTATTCGTTGAATATAAATAACCAGGTTAGGAAAATTGTCGGGAATATGGGACATTACAGTAAAGAACCAACAAATGTTGAAGTAAAGAATGTAATTGATTGTAATTGTATGTGATTTACCATTAATTGTTAATAATTAACATTTCACCCAAATTCGCAAAATTCAAACAAATGAATGACTTAAGGAAGTTACAAAATTTACGAATATGTGAGTGATCATATGAGAGAAAATATGGACAATAGTGTCAACTTTGGGCAATCGAGATTTTCTCCACATTGAATTTTGTTGGTGTCAAGGTAAATCCTCGAGTTAATCATTTGTTTGATTTTCGCTAACAACACTTCCACCTGCCACCTGTTGATGTTTAGTCAGTCATTAACGTGTTGCCAATCCCAAACAATAAAATTATCACTCCATTCATTTCATATAAGCACATGCAAAACTCTAGCGTAGGCGCGTAATATTATATAAATATATTTTGTGAATTTATGTATTGCATCTCGCGCCTATACTAGAGAACTATGCACGACTGAAGGTCGACAAAGGGTTGCTCTGCGAGCCCAGGTAAAAAAAATATGTGCTCATATAAAATAAATGGAGTATAGATCGGATCAGCCAGCTCTACCTACTTAAAAGTGAGAGTCGTAACTTTGCAGTAACCTTTTCGTAGTATCGTAGTAAAGGCCAGTTTACAGCTACCAAGAAATTTACGTCATTCGTCGCATTTGCCACTTTTTGGTAAACTATTATTGAATGATGAGGCAATATTGACATAGATAAAAATATAATTCTGAAAACCATTTGTTTATTAAATATGGTCATTTGCAAATATCTTTTATAAATAGATCATTATTACTTTATAACACATAAACAAAAAAATTATTTCCATCGACAATTTTACATTTTCGAGTGCACACATAATTTTTTAACAAAAAAATTTTTTTTCGAAACCAATTTTCTATAGAGCACGTCCTTTTTATCGAGGTACCATGTAAACATTTTACAGAAAACAAATAAATGGTCGTTAATTTGGACATATTGAGTTCAAACTCACAATCAGTACCCTACTAACAATTATGTTCTATAATTTTTGAATAATAGTGCAAATTTGTTTTATTGCAGTTATATTACTGCTGTTCAAAGGCAATTTTGTTCTATTAATACTGATTAGGTGAGTATTTAGCTTCTTGCAGCAAAATGTTTTTTAAATTTATTTTAAGAATGTTCTTAGAGCAAAATTATAAAACATTTTAGACAGCTGGTTTTCTGTTGTTTTGTAAACGTTTATACAACAATCGCTATAGAACATATTAGTTTATAGAACAAAATTGCTTTATAACAACGATCTTTGACACATTTTCATCAAATTGCAAACATTTATAAAACTATTCCTTAGGTGTTTATATATGAGCATTTATAAAACAGTTTTTTAAATATTTTCTACGGAACATATTGCCGCATAGAACATATTTTACTCGAATACAGCTACTAAAAAATTATTATATAGTTGGATGGAACACTACTGTAATAGAATACTTGAAAAACAGTTACATAGCATAACATTATTTCTTTGCATAAAAATGTGTTCAATGGGATTTTTTATAAAACATTATAGCATTTGTAGGATGCGCCGCCATATTCTTTTTAAATTCGTGGAAAGTTATTGTGTACCAGAAATGTGTAGTTTCTAAATATGTCCAATTCACAAAGAATAAACAAATGGAAACAACTGTTTGCATGATTTTGAACATCCTAAAAAAGTAAATGTATGATGCCATACCTATATAACCGTATAGTATTAGTATAATTTTTATATATAAAGTTGTCCATTGTTACCTAGCTATACGTATCTGAATAAAGGGACAAAATGACTGGCCAAAAATTATTTAAAAATCAAAATTTGTTGTTTTGTTGAGAAAACGCAGTACTTTTGAGGTTAGTCACACCGACACACTGTTTGGGTGCTAAAAGTATAAATCTGTTGCTTAAATGTCGCAGATAAAACGAGTTTAGTATTATATTGATGTGTAAGTATTACCGAGAAAGCTTTTATAAAACAGTTAAACACAGCTAAAGCTAAATCAGATCTTACTCAGTAAAACTGTTGTATTAAAGCTCAATAAGCGTTGCTTGTGTGACAGTAAGCTTACTGCGCCATCTGAAGTCGCACACTCTCAACATGAGCGTCAGTTTGCACAAATCTAGAGGACAGGACCGTAGTTAGCCATAATTAATTGTTAATGAGTAGTATCAAAGAATGTAGTAGGTGGTTGTGGTAGTATGGTCGTAGTTAGACAAATAATTATTAGTGAATAGTCACAATTATGTATATTATAAATTAACACCATTGTTTTATTATATTGTTACGCCACTGGACTGTGCAGACTGGTTAGATTAGGCTGGAATTGTACACGAACGGCCGGGAATATTCTGGAGTGCTCTAGACCGGGAGAATAGATGTATAAATAAGACGCACGGTGGGCCGAGATTTAGTCTGAAGTCGAACGTGAATGAGTAAGGAAGAAATACGAAAGAGACTTATAAGTGTTCAGTTGTGATTATAATTAGGAGAGTGATTAATCTATTGTTGTTAATTGTTAATTAGTAAATAAAGTAGTGATTAAGTGTTACCTGGACTTTCAATCAGCGAATCTACGAGTAGAGGTGTTTGTGTGGATAGCAAACACGTAACAATTTGGTGTTGGAAGTGGATTGGAAGAGAAATTTCTGGAATAATCGAGAAGGTTCTACAGTGTTCTTCTCAGAAATTAGTGGTAACACGAAGAATTAAACTACTGGACAGTGTTGGAGGACTATTTCTGGACTGAATAGTGACTATAAAGTGGATTTTCGAGAAGTTTCTAGAACATTCGATTTAGAAATAGCTGCAAATACGTGAGTGCCGCTAGTAATAACGTGTTGTAGACTTAAAAACAAGACTATAAGTGACTTTTAGTGACAATTCTAGAACATTCGATTTGGAAAACCACAGAAGATACGTAAACTGTGTTAACGGAAACGTGTCATAGACTCAAAACAAGACTTATTAGTGATATTTCGTGAAAATTCTCGAACATTCCATTGGACAATTAGTGGATATAAGTGAATTTTGTCAACACAAAAGAGGTATAGACTCTAAATAAGACTTTCTAGTGCTGTTTCGAGATTTTTCTGGAACATTCCATTATTAAAATAGACGTGATATCAACATTTTACGGATTTTATAGTGTAATAAACTTTATTTTGAACTAATTTACGTGTCGTGAGTTAATGCCAACAACAAGAAGCATGGCGGAGAAACAAACACAGGACTTGCTAGCAGCGTTGTTGGAACGAATGAACGATCAAGAAAGGAAAAGACAGGAAGGAGAAAGACGAACAAAGGAAGATTATGGAAGATCAAGAGAGAAGACGACAGGAAGAAAAAGAAGATCAAGAGAGAAGACGACAGGAAGAAAAAGATGAACAAGAGAGAAGACGACAAGAAGAAAAAGAAGAACAAAGGAAAATTATGGAAGCTCAAGAAAGAAAAAGACAGGAAGAAAAAGAAGAACAAGAGAGAAGACGCCAGGAAGAAAAAGAAGACTTAAGAAAAATGATGGAGGGCCTGGAAATAAGACGATTGGAGGAAAACGAAGATATAAAAAGAAGCCTAGAGGAACAGCAGGCAGCCATTTTCTCTCTCACTGAAAAATTTAAAGTCGATGTTATAGAAAAAGTCGGTGAAGTGGAAGAACAAGTCAGTGAAGTTAAAGAAAAAGTCGGTCAAGTTGAGGGAAAAGTTAGTGTTGTTGAAGGAGAAGTAGCCCGGCTCAAGCAACAATTAAGGGAGAGGAGTGGCCAATTGGTACTGTCGTCTGGTACTAGGTTACAACCACCTTCCTTCGACGGTCAAAGTTCATGGTCAACTTATAAGAGACAGTTTGAGGCAGCTGCTCGTTCAAATAACTGGAACGATGAGGAAAAGGCAACAGCATTGGTATTAGCACTAAGGGGCCAAGCATTAGACCTGCTCCAAACAATTCCTGCCGCACAGCAACAAAACTTTGGCATTTTGGAGGCAGCGTTAGAACTAAGATATGGCGACCAACATCTCGCCCAAGTATATCAGGCTCAGCTCAAATCACGCAGACAACGAGGTGGGGAAAGCCTCCAGGAGTTCGAGGCTGCGGTAGAAAGATTAGCCCATCTAGCCTATCCTGATGCACCAATGGAATTTCAACAACAGTTAGCAGTTGGTACATTTATTGATGGAGTAAGGGACCAGGAAGTTAGGCGAATTCTTAAGTTGGCCAGCCATAAGCTTAGTAGTGAGGCTTTAGTACATGCACTGGAGATTGAGGCTGCCTATAAGAATACCACACAATCAATTCAGAGAGTACGAGCTGTGAGTGTGGAAGAAGACAAGCCAGACAACACAACACAAAACCTAATATCTGATCTACACAAGATGTTGACCCAACTACTGACAAAATCGAACTCCCAGCAGAGACAAGACCAACAACAAAGTAGTGGGAGGCCGAATGGAGGCATCCATTGTTATATGTGTGGCAAATTGGGCCATATTAAGAGGAACTGTCATGAGCTCAACATTCAAGATCCGAGACAAACCCAACAGCAATGTAGTGGGAGACAGAGTGGAGGACCCATGCGCTGTTATAAGTGTGGCAGAGTGGGCCATATTCAGAGTAACTGTCGTCAGCGCATCCCAGAGAGGGTCGCAGTAATGGAGAAGCCGCAGGAAAACTGGCGGGCTGGTACTTCGCGGAATATAGCAGATGGCCTTTCCAAAAGACCGTGTCAGAAAGACTACAAGCCTTGCCACCGTAAGGAAGAACAACAAAATGTACAAATAATGAAGACCGTTAAGATTAATGTTCCGGATTATTGGACAAAAGAGTCGTTAAGGGAAGCGCAGTTAAACGATAACGAGACTGGTCCTATTCTGAAATGGAAAGAAAGAGGGACCCGACCCAATTGGAAAGGACATTTCAAATAAATCAGTGGGGCTGAAGGTTTTATGGGCACAATGGGATTCCCTTATAGTAGAGGATGGACTGCTGAGGAGAGCGTGGGAAAGTCCAGATGGGAGGAAAGTTACTTTGAAATTGTTAATCCCCAGGTGTCACGTAGCAGATGTACTTCAGCAAGTGCATAATGGAACGTCTGGCGGACATTTTTGCATCAACAAAACTCTCACTAAAGTACGCGAACGTTTCTACTGGGTAAACAGTCGTCAAGATGTGGAGGCTAGGTGCCGCCAATGTGAAGTTTGCGCGGCAAGAATGGGGCCACAAATAAGAAATAAGCAATATAACACCAGGGCTCCTTTTGAGCGAATTACCATAGCAAGTGACCGTATGAAGGCTCGTTATGATCTTAAGGCTAATTCAGGAGGGTACCAGGTGGGAGAGTTGGTTTGGCTATATAACCCACAACGAAAGAAAGGCAGGTCCCCGAAGCTTCACCCGCCCTGGGAAGGTCCTTACACTGTGGTCACCAGACTAAACGACGTTGTATATAGAATTCAGCAAAGTCCAAAATCCAAGATGAAGGTGGTGCACATAGAGAGACTAGCCAAGTATGCAGGGAATAATGAATTGCCTGATCGGGACGTTCAGGCTTAAGGAGGGGGCAGTGTTACGCCACTGGACTGTGCAGACTGGTTAGATTAGGCTGGAATTGTACACGAACGGCCGGGAATATTCTGGAGTGCTCTAGACCGGGAGAATAGATGTATAAATAAGACGCACGGTGGGCCGAGATTTAGTCTGAAGTCGAACGTGAATGAGTAAGGAAGAAATACGAAAGAGACTTATAAGTGTTCAGTTGTGATTATAATTAGGAGAGTGATTAATCTATTGTTGTTAATTGTTAATTAGTAAATAAAGTAGTGATTAAGTGTTACCTGGACTTTCAATCAGCGAATCTACGAGTAGAGGTGTTTGTGTGGATAGCAAACACGTAACAATATTTTGACGATCTTGGTTTGAAATGGGCTGTAAATTAATAAATGACTATTATTACCTCTACTATGGTAGAGGTACTATAGTTATTTATTAATTTACAGCCGACGAACAAGAGTTACTTTTATCACTAGGCAAGAAACTGCCCTTTTGCCTCGGCCCCACAAATGCGCGGAATACTCGCAAGAGGTATATCTCCCCAATTTTTGGTAATTACATTTTATTTATTGCAAAAGAAAACATAATTTTTTTTAACAATGGTTATCGCATAAATCGTCTGAAAAATGCATGGCATGGAGCGGGGCTTCAACCAGCCACCCCGGGTTTTCCAGATCGTCATTACCAACTGGGCCATCTGGACCCACGGATTCAAACCTACGCCCGATGCCTTTTAAACAGTTTCAAATCAAGGAATTCAACCCGGCATTTCGCCGTTGAGACAAAACCTTTTTATAAGCTTTTATTTAACTTCACGTTTGTATGTTAGTTTGTTTGTTTAGGTCAAATCTTGCAACTGAATTTTAAAACAGTTATCCCCAACCGATTGAACTGAAATTTTGTATACACGTTTAGTTTGGATGACAATGCGTGGTTAGCTAAGTGACGTCATTCTAAATCCAATATGGCGGACTCCCAAAGATGGCGGACCAGTTATTTTTATGCACCCCCATGATATGGATATCAAATGAAAGGGTTTGCTGAGAAGAATACGAAAATAAAATGACGTCACACTAAATTCAATACGGCGGACACCCCCAAGATGGCGGACAAAATTTTCTTATCTACCATCATGATATGGGTATCAAATGAAGGGGTTTGCTGAGAAGAATACGAAAAATAAAATGACGTCATACTAAATTGAACATGGCGGATGGTTACACTGCTGAGTGAGGAGTACCATTAAATAAATAATGATAGTTCTGATGACAATACACTAAAATGATAGAAAATAAATTAAAAGTAAAAAAAAATTTGAAAACAAGCTTTTATTAAAATGCACAAAAAGGTAATAAATAAACCAAGGAGTTCATAAAATCCATAATGTTGTATAAACCCTAAACCAACAAGAGGGTGTTCTTATGCGATTTAAAAGCTTGTCGCGTAATTACCTTAGCCTACCCCTTAAAATAAATCTCGCGACAAGCTTTTAAATTGCATAAGAACACACTTTTGTTGCTTTAGGGTTTACACATTATGAATGTTATGAACTCCTTGGTTTATTTTTTACTTTTTTTGCATTTTAATAAAAGCTTGCTTTTAAAATTTTTTTTTAACGACTAAGATAATCTATACCTAAATACAGTGCAGGTAAACGGGGGTCTCGGGGGCCCCTAATAACGCCACTGGTACCTAGATGATGCAGTCTATTTGCGTTTCTTTTTAATTAAGTATTTTTTGCGTAATAATGAAAATTTAAAATAAATTAAAAGTAATAAAAATTTGGCTTTGTTGTTGATTTTCTCGGTTAGAAGTATTTTTATCCTTAAATTTTTATTTCATCTAACATTTTAACTAAACAAATCTCAACGGCATTAGTGTGATTTTATTTTAAAAGCTAAACTTTAATATTGTCATTAAAATCAATGCCAAGCCCAAATCATCACTTTGGGTTTTTTAAATACGTCCCTGCTATACATATTGTCACGTTTTAATTGTATATGTTTTATAACAGTGTCTTACGACACAGTTGCAGTACCGTGATAAAAATGAATTATAAAACGGAAGCCATGCTTATAGGCATAACTGCCTTATTTGTTTAGTAGCCATTTTGAATGAAAAATAAAAAATTAATTAATAAATATCGAAATATTTGTAATTTGTCCTTCTTTTGCAACAAATTATCATTATAAAACATATAATGTGCAGAGAAAAATAGTTTAGACCAATAAAATGAATAAAACGAAAAATTTGGTTTTTGAGATGATTTTTTAAAATTTGAACTAATATTCATTAATTCCACGGCCCTTGAAAATTTCTTAGTATATGTAGCATATTTTGCACAGAAAATTTTTGTTCGCAAATGAAATCCATTTTGCTGAGGCAAAACAAGGCTTCCTTTTAGTTAAATTTTCACACCGCATCAAATATTTCTTACGACATCATTTTAGTACCTTCATAATCTTGCAAAACATCTATGGGATAAAATATTACAAAGAGAAGCAGTTAAAAAAATAAATCCCTCCTATAGGTATTGTAGGATGTAATAAAAAGTTGCAAGGCAGACTATAAAGAAATTCTAATAAAATAGGTTATGTAGTAACTCGATTAGTGCTCTATAACTGGCACCATGTTAAATCATTTTTAGTTCTATAACAGCTCCCTATAAAACTATTTTGTAAGTATCGTATATCGTTGTTTTATTACATCTCTGTAAATATTTATAAAACTATTTTATAACATCTGGTGCAACATTTATAAAATAAACTAAAGAACTAAACTGTTATATAAACCTGTGCCCATTTTGCGTTTATAAGCGCTTTATAAACGTTATGAAAACGTTTATAGCAATAATCATGTTTTATAAAAAGTGTTTTATAAACATTCTTTCGACAAGAATAAAACATCAAATTGTTAGTTGGGTAAGACCGATGTTCGATTCCGTCATTTTCCTGATAAAGTCAGTGGCGGTTCGTAGGTCAAGAGATAGAGAGGTCAATTAGAAGGGTTTACTGTATTACCTACCTTTTAAATTCCAAGTCGATCCTCCGGTCTTTTTGAGATGCAAAGTGGTCAATTACTTTTTCATTAAAGTATTTTATCTTCTTTATTAATGCCCTTTCTATGGTAGGGATAGCTAAAGAATATAACCTTTCCTGACCTATGGTATTTCTTAAAAATTTCTTTATTCTTTTTTAAGGTGGAAAAACAACGTTCACTTTCGACGGTAGTCATAGGGAGAGTACACAAGATTTTTAACAGTTTGACACTTTCAGAAAAAGTATTGCACAAATTATTGTTAATAAAAAGCTGTAACAAAGCAACTACACCTTCACTATTGGAAAAACTTCTCGGCTATATAATACTCCTAATTCAGTTTTAAGTCTCAAATGATTTATGACTGGATACTCCGTTTTAACTAATTTAAACATATCTTGAGGAAGCTTTTTTTATAATCTTTAAATCGATCTGCGTGAAATAACTGAGACACTGCTAAATGATTACTGAAGCCAAACCTGTTTTTGATCTCAGATGTAATAATTACATCACAAACTTCTAATGAAATTCTCCTTTTTGATTCTTCCGTTTTACATCTCTGGGCAGACTGCATGGATGTCTCCTCCAAATAGTTATTCAAAATTTTATTTCTGATGTCTTCAATTTTACTATTAGAAACGTCAATACACTTATTTACTGTTATGACATCGATATTACATTTTGTAATTGATTAAACAGAAAATGTTCATTTTGTACGTAGTTTTTTAAACCAATAGCTTGGTTTGGAGTGTTGTTTTCTGATTCATTATCAATGATTTTTTCTAAACAATCTAACAATTCTGGTCGATAGGTATAAACAGTCTCTATGCACTTTGTATTAAAATTCCATCGTGTTGGAGCCACTTTAGGTAATCTCACCTTAACAACATTATCTAACACGGCAGTTCTTTTGGCGATTTTCCAAAGAATGAAGAAAAGCTATGTAAATTAGCAAAAGAAATTTTTTTGCTTTTATCCTGACTTGATGCTTTTTTGTAAAATTAAATTTAGTTGAT
Organism: Rhamnusium bicolor; assembly: GCA_029963845.1. NCBI lineage: Eukaryota > Metazoa > Arthropoda > Insecta > Coleoptera > Cerambycidae > Rhamnusium > Rhamnusium bicolor. Next base: position 150,865 of record JANEYF010003175.1, read on the forward strand.
GAGCGTAACAATGAATAAAATTTACTGAAGGATAACTTTTTTAATTTTGGCTTGTACGCCTCCAAAAACACCACTCATTACTGATGCTCCATCGTAACTTTGTGCTGTCAATTTTTCAGGACTCATTAATTTTTCAGACATTCTAACTCATTTAAAATTACATCTGTCAAATGCTGCGATGTCGTTCCTTGAGGCTGAATAAATTTCCAAAATCTCTCACATACAACACCGTCTAAAACGTATCTAAACACAAAAACTACTTGTACTTTATTCATAACCCAACTTATGTCCATCTTTCAGTTTTAATATATTTTGTACAACACTCATATTTAATAGTAAACACCAAAAACACTGTTTTACTTAATTTCACGACAAGTAGAGATTTACTAATAAAATGTTCACAAATAAAAGAATTTACCGACCAACGCGTACCTAGTCAGCATTAAGACTGCTCACTGCTCTACTTAACTTAGTGAACTTCGTGCGTTACCGTTTCCGTAAAATGTGTGAGGGACATTGTCCCCGCCAGTGTTTTCTGTCTCTTTTGCTTTCTGACGATTTGCGCATAAGTCTATTTCACTTTAATTCGTTGTAAATTCGGTCCGTAGCTAGCTTTGAGGACAAGTTGTGGATTGACCCAAGATTTTTAAATGAATAATGTAATAAATATGAATGTAGCTCGGTGCTCGGAGGGGATGCGAAATCCTGCGATCTAGATATTTGAATAGTATTGTGCATAGAATGAACTAGAAACTTTAACATATTTTTTAAGAATATTAAATATATATATATATATATATATATATATATATATATATATATATATATATATATATATATATATATATATATATATATATATATATATTTAAACTTCAGAAAATGAATAGCTCTAATTTTTTTATTTGTATGTGGGAGGTCATTGACCAAATGACCCTATAGAAGAACCGCCAGTGGATAAAGTACTGAACCAGCAGCCGCATTTCATGCAGTGAATAATAAAAGATTTAGTAAAATTTGGGCTAGCTAAACTGGCGGAAAAATTAAACAGATTTTTATTTCGTTGAAGGCTCTATCAGCTTCCGGTGTCTATGCTTCCGAAAAATGGTCCCTGATTAGTGTGACTAGAATACCGTTAAAAATGGATACATTTTTTGGTACAAATTAAAAAATCTCCATAACGCTTGAGGTCAGTCCACTTTTATAATGAATAGTTTACAATCCAACTAATACATTACCCTTATAATATAGGAAATTATGGTATTTGGAAGTTTTATAGAAGCTGTGAATTTGCAAATTTGTTTTATAAAGATTTTCCATAACTCAATTTTGTTTATGGGAGCATTTTGCTGTAATTTTATATTTTAAGAACATATTTACAACCAAATTATCCCGCAAATTATAAAACTGTTTTATAAAACCTTTTTTTAATTTTATATATAACTTCAGCTATACAGCAACATCTCTCAATAAACATTTTTCATATAGCTATAGAACTTCTATAGAACAATTATGTGTTGTTATATAAGACTCCTTATTTACCTTAATACAGTAAAAATGCTTCCCAGGCAATAATTATAAGGTAATTTTTGTACCAAAAGTACTTTGACTATTCACCATGCCTTTGATGTTCTGCAGAACATTTATAAGAGAAATATCTCTTTTATCACAATATAGTGTTATAATTTATAAATTTATAATTTCTGCTTGAGAACTTTAATAAAACAGTTTTATTAACGTTCCGCTGAAGTAAGTTTTTCACCCACTTTTATACCAATCGTCATTTTATTGACATTTAAGTTTAGTGGTCCAAAAAGAAACTATGAACCAATGATAAATAACGAATAAATCAAATATTACCAGTATTTCCAAGAGTGACGACGGATTGCTCTTAATAAAGAGCCACCGCCAGAGTTGTATCAGAATAATGTTGTGTTATTTTGGACAAGCATATTTTATCAGACAATGAAATCCCTATTTATAAATTACAGGAATGGAAAATATTCCATTATTTCGAAGTATGCGGGTGTCATATACAGTAAAGGCATGCGCGCTACATGAATCGGCGAGCCGAAGTTGGGACCAGTAAAGACACCTGTGCTACGTGGACATGCTCTATGACAGCACATTAGTACGCTAGAAGCTTTCTACTGGAAGAACTACAAACAGGCGCCAATTTCCCCGTGTTTTATGTGTTGTAATTGTTTTGGTTTAATTTTATCATCAAGGAAAACCAATAATAAAGTCTTAAAGAACTTATTTAAAAAGTAAACATAACTAGGAACTTGTACCTACACAAAAATGTAAGTGTAAAACAAAACATATAAATATTATTGAAAACGGGATATAAGACTATGATAAAATAATATTGTATAGTAAATATGTTATGTGGTTATGATAAAGTAATGCACAAGATGTTCGCCATTTAAAAAAAATATTGTCAATATTTACCATAATGTTACCCATATAATAATTCTGTATAGTGTAAATTACATAGACATTCTGAGGTATATGTAAATTACCTTTTGAATTTATTAAATCCAAGGCCATTATTTTTTTGATGCACTTGCGAGTGCATGCAGATATTTATTTTTTTTATCTGTGAGTCCTATGATGCTTCTATCAGCTTTTTTCAATGTATTGCGCATTGCCTGCCATTTACTGATACCCATGTATTTTCTAAGGCGGGTCCAAACGAGAAACCGTTTAAAAGGTAGAAATTTGTCATAGATTTCTGCGTAGTGTTTGTATAACATCAAATTTTATTTCCAATACTTTTATTGTTTTTTGAGCACGATTAGCTCAAAGATTAGCCAGCAATTGCGCGCCCAAAAGTTCCAAACGCGGTAACGTTACCTGACGTATGGGAGCCACGCGAACTAGAAACATCGATGTTTTGTTTCGATCTTTGAGCTAAATCGATTTTCATTTTACAGTATTTCATTTGATACAAACATCGATGTATTAATTATTTTGTGCATATCTATTCTACTAACGAACTAACTTAGCGCGCATGCTGTTTCTGAGCATATCCACGTAGCACAAGTGCCTTTACTGGCTTGCCGAAGAATATTAATAGTTTATTATGTAATATATTTATATAAGTATGTAAGTGTAAATAGGACTTGATTAAAAAAAAATGATCATTTTTCTAGAAAATATTTGAGGGCGTATCAACAGTCTGCGATCAAGTATAAAAATCAGGAGATGTTAAATAAACTAATTTCTTAATTGCCAAGATGTAAAACTTAATTCCATCACGTACGTATTGCGTTAGCTACTTAAATACAATTAGTTACCATGCAATAGTTTGAATTACTTTTACTGCGTATTATTTTCGTTGAATATCATAAAGTACTAATTATTTTTATTATTATTATTATTATTGTTAATTATTAAATACAAGTTATTTAATCTGCAAAAAAGAAATAATAAAAATAACTAGTTATTTAATTTTAACGACTTTTTCGTGTTAATTACGTGGTTTTTGAACAGGATTATCTGAGCTACTGACGCATGACGATTGCAATGACAATTTTTAAAAAATCAATTAATAATTGAGAATATCCTTTAATCTTAAGGTTACAGGCAAACCTAGACACTTGTATAGTTCATTAATCATTAATCATCATATTCATTACTCTTAGAATAGTTGTTATGTTGTTATGATGTTATTGACATTTATATTTTGCTGCCTGTTCATAAACATAAATATCACTTAGGTAAATAAATAAAAAAATATCAGATACCATACTCCATTGCACAAATGTACAAGCCTCTGGTATTATGCCTCAGCATTTTTTTATATTTAAAGCTACCTACTCAACTTTCATGGTCTTTTATTAATTTATTTCCGAGATTACTTAGAATTTACTATACAGGGAGAGAAAATGAAGTGAAACTTACTGTTATATTATAATTTCTACGAGGATTTTTATGGGAGTTATGAAAATATAAAAAAATTGATGTTAAATTCAAGTTAAACCGAGGGTTAAACTATACTAGATAAAGAGAACTAAAAGTCGCAGGAAAAAAATACATATAATTGGGTATATTTTACAAATGAAAAAGAGGTTTAGCCACCTAAGCAATATAACAATGACTAATGTATAGTCTGGGGTATAGTATTATAATAATGTATGCATTTTATATTAGTCATATGAAGTTCAACGCATAACATGAAGTCATTAGTATTGTTAATGTAAGAGGTTTATATTTTTATTGTTAGAATTTTAAATACTACGTATTGGTAAAATCTACATTCAATGTGCAATAACATTTTTGTCACATTCTACAAACTAACCAAGTACATTTGCTACGTGACACCTGGGGATTAATAATTTCAAAGTAACTTTCCTTCCATCTGGACTTTCCCATGCTCTCTTCAGCAGTGCATCTTCTACTCTAAGGAATTTCATTGTGCCCATAAAGCCTTCAGCCCCACTGATTTACTTGAAATGTCCTTCCAATCGGGTCGGATTCCTCTTTCTTTCTATTTCAGAATAAGACCAGTTTCCTTATCATTTAACTGCGCTTCCCTTAACGACTCTTTTGTCCAATAATCCGGAACTTCAATCTTAACGGTATTCATTATTTGTACATATTGCTGTTTTTTCTCACGGTGGCGAGATTTGCAGTTTTTTTGACACGGTCATTTGGAAAGGTGATCTTCAATATTCCCCGAAGTACCAGCTCGCCAGTATTCCTGCGGCTTCTCCATGACTACGACATTTACTCTCTCAGGGCTGCGCTGGCGACAGTTACTCTGAATTTGGCCCACTCTGCCACACTTATAACAGCACATGCCTCCTCCACTCTGTCTCCCACTACTTTGCTATTGGTTTTGTCTCAGCTGGAGAATCGAGTTTATCAGTAGTTGCATGGTCTTTTGTACTTCGGACATTACATCTTGAATGTTGAGCTCATGACAGTTCCTCTTAATATGGTCCAATTTGCCCCACTTGTAACAGCGGATACCTCCATTCGGACTACCGCTATTTTGTTGGTCTCTCGTTTGGGAATTCATCTTTGTCATTAGTTGTGCGATCAACTTTTGTAACTCGGTTAATACGACTTGCATGGTTTTATCTGCCAGGGTCTCATCCACAGCCATGGCACGCACTCTCTGGTCTGATTGTGTGGTATCCTCATAGGCAGCCTCAATTTTCCAGTGCATGTACTAAAGCCTGACTACTAAGCTTATGCCTGGCCAACTTAAGAATTCGCCTAACTTCCTGGTCCCTTACTCCATCAATAAATGTACCAACTGCTAACTGTTGTTGAAATTCCATTGGTGACTCAGGATAGGCTAGATGGGCTAATCTTTCTACCGCAGCCTCGAACTCCTGGACGCTTTCTCCACCTCGTGATTTGAGCTGAGCCTGATATACTTGGGCGAGATGTTGGTCGCCATATATTAGTTCTAACGCTGCCTCCAAAATGCTAGTTTTGTTGCTGTGCGGCAGGAATTGTTTGGACCAGGTGTAATGCTTGGCCCCTTATTGCTAATACCGATGCTGTTGCTTTTTCCTCATCGTTCCAGTTATTTGAACGTGCAGCTGCCTCAAACTGTCTCTTATAAGTTGACTATGAACCTTGACCGTCAAAGGAAGGTGGTTGTAACCTAGTACCAGACGACAGTACTAACTGGCCACCCTTCTATCTTAATTGCTGTTTAAGTCGGGCTACTTCTTCCTTAACTTCAGTTATTTCTCCTTCAAACTTTCCTCTAAATTCACTGACTTCAACCCGCACATCTTCCTTCAATTGTTCAGTGACCGAGAGCATGACTTGATGCTGTCCCTCCATAATTTGTCATAATTCTTCCTGGCGTCTTATTTCCAGGCCCTCCATCATTTTTCTTAAGTCATCTTTTTCTTCCTGCCTTTTTCTTTCTTGATCTTCCATAATTTTCCTTTGTTTATCTTTCTCTTTCTGTCGCTTTCTTTCTTCGTTCTTCCGTTCTAACAACGCTGCTGGCAAGTCCTGTGTTTGTTTCTCCCCCCGTACTTCTTATTATTGGCATTAACTCACGACACGTAAATCAGTTCAAAATAAAGTTGACTATGCTATAATGTCCTTAAATGTATCTATCACATCTATTTTAATAATGGAATGTTCCAAAAAAATCTCAATACAGCACTAGAGTCTTATTTAAAGTTTATGTTATTTTTGTGTTGACAAAATTCACTTATCTCCATTAATTGTGCAATGGAATGTTCGAGGATTTTCACGAAATATCACTAATAAGTCTTGTTTTGAGTCTATAACACGTTTCCGTTAACACAGTTTACGTATCTTCTGTGGTTTCCAAATCGAATGTTCTAGAATTGTCACTAAAAATCACTTATAGTCTTGTTTTTTAGTCTACAATACGTTCCCGTCGACACAATTCACGTATCTCCTGTAGTTTCCAAATAGAATGTTCTAGAATTTTCCCGAAATTGCACTAGCCATCCTTTTTCTCAGTCTACAACATGTTATTACTAGCGGCACTCGCGTATTTGCAGCTATTTCTAAATCGAATGTTCTAGAAACTTCTCGAAAATCCACTTTAAACTCCCCTATTGAGTCCAGAAATAGTCTACACAGTCCAGTGGCGTAACAATATTAGTTATGCTTGACACCATTACCATTATTTGAGATTAATAAAAAATAACATATCACCAGATTGTTTTAATTTTTTTTTCATTATTTTTAATGCACATAGAATGGCAATTCATTTTTTACTTAGTGAATTATTTAAAAAATTAAGTGAAGAATTAAACAATCTATACCAATAAAATATAAAAAAATGCAATATACAAAGTTGTATAAATACGTAAAACGCCATAAAGTGTTTTAAACTTCTTCCTCTGAATAATATTCTGACGAACTATCTTCGGTTCCTATAGTAATATTGATAGGGCCTATAGTTCGGTCAATAAGATTGTCAAGCTCCCTCATTTTTCGCCTCTTTTATTAAGTGGTTTATACATCTTTGCCACTTATCTGTGGTCACTCGTTTCAAGGAATTGATGAGAAGAACTTCATCGCCCTTTAACTTAAATGTGGTATTATTTCAGGCAACTTCATCTTTTACCTGACCCATACCAATTCGATGGGGTTAAATTCACAGTGGTAAGGTGATAGCCGAGCTACAGTTATTTGACGATTTTCTGCCATTTAATCAATTGGCACTTTATTAAAACTTTTAATCACCAATAGTTCCCTTTTTACCATATTATTTTCGAAAACAATATTTTTTTTCAACCTGCCTGGAATGGTAACTTGCATTATCCATTACAATTACAGATCCCCCGAAATATACCCAGTTAACAGGTTTTTTGACATTTAAAACTTTTTTTGTGACTTCTTGTTTGAGCCATTTGAGGATTATTAACTTCCATTAGATTTATGAATGTTAGCCACAAAATAACTCTTAGATATGACCTCCAGAAGTAACTGTTCATTTCTAAAATAATGGTGTTATATCACTACACTTAAGTACTTTTTAAGAGGTTGAATATTACCTCTTATAAATTAACAGCTTATAACAGCTCTTGCTCCTTGTGTTACCCGGATACTCCAGGCGCGAGGAGTTTCACCGCCTGGAGCTGCTGACGGCATAGTTTATAATTCTCATGCACTTTCGCGCCAATATCCATTTGGCTTGATGACGATCTCGGATGCTAGGGCCAGGCAGGACTATTGCCTTTTTACCCTAGTCATCGCTGTAGACCTGGACCGGCCTCGTGCAGGGCGGGTTAGCTTACTTTACGAACGGCCCCACTCACAAATGTGAGCGGTGCCGAAGATTTCGGCCAACCTCCCTGGGTCCTGGCCGATGAACCCTGCTGGCTAGGGCCTCTTCTGGCGCTCTTCTGTCTTCGTCTTCTTTCTTCGCCAGCTTGTCACCCCCGGGGGTAGTCATCGGTCTGTCAGGGACTGTGCGGATATTCTGTGACTTGGGATTGACTGCCAGTACACAAAGTGTCAATTGACACATTGTCATCTGGATCGTCGGACAAGGTGAGGATGAACTGTGTAGCTCTAGGAGGTGAAGACCTAAGTGCTTTCTTAGCACTTTCGTCCTTCACGGAGCCAGGGGGACAACGGGCGCTGGTCGGTTTACTAACTGGTGCCCGCAAGGTTTGTGGGAAGGTGGTTGGTTGCGTCATGTCTTTTCCGTGGGTTGGTCCATCTGTAAGGAAAGGATTAGTTATACTTACCCGTTGTCCAGTAACTGTACCTTCGGCCTCTTGTGCCTCGGTGCGTCGGCCGGATCATAGGAGGTGGCCTCCTTGATCAGCGGGTTCCTGTGCTCCTCAGCTAAGGTGTACAGTTTATTCGCTCTATCCTGGATGATTTCGGTGACTGGTGTGTACTCTAGATCCCTGAAGATGTCAGCGTTTCTAACGTACCATGGTGCTCCCACCGCTGTCCTGATGGCCACGTTTTCCACGGTTTGGATCTTCTTCAGATAGGTCTTCGCTTGGTATCCCCATGCTACGGAGGCGTAGGTCAGCTGTGGTCTGATGAGTGCTTTGACTAGCAGAAGCTTGTTCCTCAGACTGAGCCTGCTCTGGTTCCCTACCATTGAGTAGATGAGAGCTCTCGTCCGCCTGGCCTTTACCACGATGGCTTCGGTGTTCTGTCTCCATGTCAGGCCTTTGTCCATGATTACGCCAAGGTACTTGACGGAATCGTGCCATTGGATGTCTTCGCCGAACATGGAAACGTGTCCTGTGGGGGTCTCCTTGCGTCCTTTCCTGAAGAGAATCGTCTGGCTTTTCTCCGCGTTGACTGCGACTTTCCACTTGATGCACCATTCTTCCAGAAGAGAGGCTGCCTCTTGGAGTCTTCTGGTGGCTGTTCTCGCTCTCCAGGATCTGGCCGTGAGGGTCGTGTCGTCCGCGTAGAGTGCCATGGCCGTGCTTTCGGCCCTTGGGAGATCAGAGGTGAAGACAGCGAACAGATGGGGGGATAGCACAGAGCCTTGGCGGACTCCGGCTTCCATCGGTCGATACGTGGACACACAGTCCCTGATCTTCACTCGCATCTGTCTCCCGTGCAGGTATGATCTAACTAGTTTGACGAGTGCAATGGGATAACCCATACTCATCATTTTAGCTAGTAGACCATCGTGCCAGACCCTGTCGAAAGCCTTCGCAACGTCCAGGAGTAGTGCCGCCATGACCTGTCTTTGGTTGGAAACCTTTGGTGACTTCTTCGGTGATCCTGAGCACTTGGAGTTCCGTACTATGACCTGTCCTGTACGCGAACTGTTCATCCGGGATGGTTTGGAGCTCTTCGTTTTTTTCTTCTATTCTTCTCAAGATAACGCGCTCGGCTACCTTGCTCACAGCTGAGAGTAGGCTGATGGGCCTGTAAGAGGAGGGAAAGAGTAGTTTCTTACCTGGTTTCGGGATGACTATGACGTAGGCCTTCTTCCACCTGTCCGGGAAGTATCTGAGCCTCAAGATCCCATTGGTGATGTTCACCAGGGCTGCCACCCCTTTCATGGGTAGCTTCTGGAGGGCGATGTTTCCGATCATGCACTTTGCAACGTTATAATATTTATATAAGTAGGGATCAGGCTTTCACACTTCACTTCTTTTAATATTGTGATATTTCAATAAATTTTAAGAGCATTGTGGTACCAAAATTTTTCAACGCAGACCAGTTCATGGTAAAATATGGACATTATAGACCGAAAAAACTAGCGCGCACCAAAAATAATGTTTTTAGAAAAAAAATCTAACTTTTTTCTTGAATACCCAAATTTGAATAATTTAACCTGTCAACACATAAGTGATTACTTTATTAGTGGTTTTAAACTTAAAGCAGCATAATTAGATTGACCAAAATCTCCCAAATTCATATTTTTATTCAATTTATTTTTGTCAGCATCACAATGGCGGCGACAGTAAACACGTTCGTCCTCAAGATGGTATTTAAAAACTGACGGAGTTGTGTAAAGCAACCTCGGCCGTTCTGGGGAAAATTCTAAAATAGATAGGCATAAAAACTGTTTATGTAAACGTGTATAAATTGTCTTTAAGACGTTATTTTCCGATGGCAGATGGCCAAAAAATGCTGAAGATATAGTTTACAAAGGATGTTACGTAGAGGTTTATAAAACTAATATAACCTGATATCTTGTTCATAGAGTAATAAAAACAATTTACAAATATTTTTTTGCACCGCTAATTGTACGATTTTTGTGATACTTATAAATATCTCATCAATTATTTAATTTTTTAGAAACAATAAAACCTCTTTTTGCAACTTCGATAAAACGTTTCATAAGTACTCTCATTCATGCAAGTTATTTTAGTTTTATAAACATTATCGTGTTTTGTGAAAACCACTACTCCTACGAAAATGCAAGAGCAAGAAAATCAATCCTACAACTGATATTAAAAATAAAACAGATTTAAATTTAAACCCAGATTACGTAAAACAAGATTTAAATCATGTTTATGCAATCAAACCTAACTGTGATTGTCCAAAATATGTTTTTGCCCACCCGGGAATTATATCAGATGTCACCCATGGCGTGAATTAGTTAACCTAATACGAAAAACCGGATGTTAGAATTATTAAAATAACTTATTTTAAATGTTAATTGATTTTTTCATTTCCTGTATTATGTTGTGTTGATTTTTACATAGAGGTATTAAAATGAAAAAGTGTCGTCACAAATCCCATGTCAATAACCATATTTTAAGGCTGTCCTACTTTACATCTGATTCATATAGTCAAATATAATAAAATTAAGAAATTTATAATAACTGATTTTGTTGGAATTTCATTCGCAATGCAAATACACTTAGGAATATGACATTTTACATATTTGGAGGTGTACGGATTTTCATTAGATCAGGATAATAGGCGAATGGACAATGGGAATTACAAAAATTAGTAATACTGATACGCTGTATGACACCTCAATTTTTATAATTTTTATAACTAATAATTATTAATTACTGCAATAATTTTAAATTAATAAAGGACTTCAAACAAAACGGAGATGTCCGGTTTTATTATACTTATTAAATAACAATAAAATAGTACAGGGTTATACAAGTTTAATATAATGTATTTGTCTTGGTTTTAAGATATACTTTTAAAAATAAATATAAAATAATAATATTAAGTGTACTAAGTACATTACTATTTAAAAATACCAAAATGATTATTACAGACAGAGAATTAATCAAAATACAAATAGCTCTAAAAATATTAGTAAAACGTAATACCTACAAACAATTGAATATTTAATGTTTAATAAGCATAGGAAGATCATATACCTATTATATTAATATTTTGTAGATTCTCTCTTAGACAAATTGTACAATTCATCTAGCTCCCTTTCATCATCTTCGTCAATTTTTTCATCATCTTTACTCTCTTACCTTTTCGTCAGCATCTTCTTCACTTTCCTCCTTATAGCAAATATGGCACATGAGTGGATCCTCAACAGTTCTTTGTACAAATATTGCGTGTCGTCTTAAAAATGACTAAAGAAGAATGAAATTATTATAAAACAAATCATGAATTCATAGGAATATCTTAAACCAGCATTCACCTGGTCTGTTATTCTTAAATGAATTGGGTCGTGGATTTTCCATTAAGAATTTTTGGACACTATTAAGAACGTCTTCATTTTTTCTGGGAAATCGCCGGTTTGCAAGTTCCTTTATCCACCTTAGGTATAAATATGTTAAATTGAAATGTAAAAGATTGACAAGTTTTGGAAATTTTGCTTTACTAATTCTAACTCCTCCTGCATAGTAAGTATGGATGTAGGGCCGCATGTGTCTTTATGACCGAGATTTTTTAATTTAAACTCCAACGTAGATTTTGGTATCCCATATTTTTTTGCCGCTGCCCGTAATGACTACTGTTTTTTTATATCACTTATTGCATTTTACGTTATATAGGCTCTTTTTTTGGCATAATTTACAACCAATTAAAACAGCTAAAATAATATAATTAGTTATTGGACAATTCGTTATTTAGTTATTGAACATATTATGTCCAATAACTGCTTACATTGTGAATAGACCAAAAAAAATTCTATTTGATAAAACAGTGCGAGGAAATCTACATGGCGGTATATAAATCATTAAAAACTGGCTCAAGCCAGTAATTGTACATGGTGTCCAACAACAGATGGAAAATTGAGTTTAGTTATTGGACACCCTTTCAAGAAACTAACCTAACTTAATTAGGCGGTAAAATTAATATAAATTAACTCATTTTTCTTTGTGATTAGGCTATCCATCAAACTTAGAATTTATCCACCATTTGTTCGTTTATTAATTTGACAAATTTCTAAGTTAACTTACCTTAACAAACTAGTAACAGAACAATACTTACTATACGCTACCAAATGCAAAGTGGTTTCCCGCCAATACAGAAATTTGTACAGACTGCCTGAAGTCAGTAGTTAAAAAGGTTAATGGTGCCATCTATGAGAAACTGTACGAACTAAGATAAACAGAAATCTCCCGCATGTCCAATAATTGGACGGTTTACCCTATCAAAACAAATTTTTCTATATTCTCCAATTCGAAACTCAATTTTCGTATCTCATATAGACGAATATGAAATTAAGGAAATTATTAAACAATTAAAGTCAAATAAACGTCCTGTCAATGGTGGTTTTACAGCAGAAACAATAAAAAAGATATAAAATGAAATTGCCCCTGTACCAAATAAACCTAATAAAACCAACTTTACCAAAATCATTGAAAATGTATTTTTATTTAAAAAAAAGGCAAATCAACTCAAGACGCAATAGCTTCATTAACATTAAAAATGTATACTGCTCTAAATAATAAAAAAATCATTTCTAGGTATCTTTGTTGATGTGGCAAAGGCCTTTGTACGGTTAGCCATATTCAACTCCTTAAAAAAACACGGATCGTGATATAGCACAAGAATTGATTAAAAATTACCAAAGAGTTGTAAAGTATGATGTTCCCCAGGGAACTATTTTGGAGCCCATACATTTTCAGTGACAACCTATACCGTGTTCTCATATTTCCACACTACATAAGAAAACAGCGTTGTTCAAACTTCTGCATTCGAAGTAATGAGGAGAGTATGGACGGCTTCACAGAACAGATAAAGACTGCATGTGCTGTGGCAAATTCCCGTCATATTTTGTATCTAGAGAATTGCACGAGCTTGACCAAACGCTTCCTTAAGGTGCCTACAGACACACGTACACCTTTTCAAATTACAACATGTACTGTTTTTATCAATAATATGAACTAATTCTATTAATTTCCATCTGAACGTATTCTGAGTTGCACTATCTTATGGAAATTAATTGTTTATTTGTATATTCTCTCAATATTTATACCAAAATTAACTTAATTAGACTGAGATTTCAAGAAATAAATAAAAATATGAAATTCTGGAATTTTCAAATTAATTATTCCTAAATATATGCAATATTAGTGGATATTATTTGCCAGCATTTATAGTACGACCTTAATTAAAAAAACGACAAAACACAGTAAAATTGTGTAAAAATGTCAACTTTCATTGAAAAACTCTTTATCTCTGTTTTACGATACTGTTATCTATTCTAAACATAAATAATTCTTGTTTTATTATATAGGATGTAAGACATTAAAATGTTCAACATTCGCTGATGAGGAAGTAATTTACACCAGTGATAAATAGGTACACAAATTACGCGTTGAATTATATTTTTTGTGGGATTTATTAAAGAAAAAAGTTAAGCTGTTCGCATTATCTTATTACTAATTAAATAAAAAAAACCGTTGCCAATTTGAATATCAAAACTTCCTCACCGTTTAGCAAAACTCGTTCACATTTACAATTTGGCTGCCATTTGCCACTAGCCCACTGTAAGCACAGTGTAGTGCTGGAATGGGTTGGAACCTTTGATGCGAGGCTAACATTGACGTAGTTTTCCACGAAACACCAAAACACTATATACTGCACTCGATGCGCGTTTCGTCAACCAAGTTAGCGTCATCTGGAGATGATTAAAACTAACCTTATGCTAACAATGTACCCTATTTATACCTAAATTATTGTCACGGTTCGATAAACCGTGACCCACTAACCAATAAAGCGGGCTACCTGGAATTGGCCCTTTGTCACTATTCATACTATTTTTACACTTTGTGATTTCCAAGCTTTCAAATGCATCCAGCTGTCTAGTATTTGTTACATTCCTAATTAATCTTAAATTGCTAATATCTATTTTATGGTTTTTCTCAAACGCATGTTGGGCAACACTAAACTTATCTATTCTACCATATTTCAGATGGGCCATATGCTCTTTGAATCTAGTTTGATTTGATTGTTTTGTTTGTCCAACATACTTTTGATTACAGTTCTTACAGCTAATTTCGTAAATCCCCGACTTTTAGTTTGTTTGAATTTTGTCTTTTGGATTGCCTAAAAAAAAAGTTCTCCTTAACAAGGGATTAAATTTGGCTTTACCGGCCTCCGAGGTCATTTTAGATGAGATTGTTGCAAGTGTTGAAAGTTCCCGAGTCCTCTAAAGGATTTATCAGAGAAGCTTGAAGAAATCAAATCTCGACAAATATTGTCACTAATATAAATAGAAAGTCAAAATCTACAAAAGACAGAAAAATTATCAAACGGTTGCGTGAACAAGATTGTTTTTACTTAAGTATTTCCAAATTTTGTTCAAGTTAAAATTCCAAATTCTTCATGCATTTCAGATAAAGTTACAATGTTTACAAAGCAAAAATGGCTGGATTTAGAAATTAAGTATCTGTACAGTAAATGAAGTACACTTGAATTAAAGCATATGGACATTACAAAAAGCTTACCTATAAGTTAAATAATTTAGAACATGAGCAATGGTGTGACTTTCAGAGGAATATGTTTCTAGCAATCAATTCGAAATTTATTAAGAAAATGTCGTTACCAAATAAAAAACTCAAAAGATTAATCGGTAGTACATCAAAAGAAAGTGTTCTTCAAAAAGTTATCAGCATTGTAGAAAATCATTCTTCACAGTCGTTTGATAAAGAAGAAATTGATCTCCTTAACAAGGGATTAAATTTTGCTTTACCTGCCTCTGAAGGTATTTTAGATGAGATTGTTGCAAGTGTTGAAAGTTCAGTTTAATACCTTCCTGATTCCTCTAAAGGATTTATCAGAGAAGCTTGCAGAAATCAAATCTCAACAAATATTTTCATTAATGTAAATAGAAAGTCAAAATCTACAAAAGACAGAAAAATTATCAAATGGTTGCGTGAAAAAGATTGTTTTTACTTAAAAGCTGATAAGGGTAATAAGGTTGTTATTTTAGAAAAAGAGGACAATCTGATTAGTAATGGTTCTTATAAAAAACTTTCTACAAATCCATTACCAAAAATGATTACCGAAGTAAGAAATGTACTTAAATCCTGCAACAACCTTATTACTCCAGCTAATAGGAGGTTACATGTATCTAACCCAAGTATACCTAGATTGTACTGCTTGCCTAAGATGCACAAACCTTTCAAAATGAAAGAGAAAATCCGAAATTTGTATCGATTCCATGTGATCCTCGAATCACCCGTGGTATTGGTAAGATTTTTAAAGATATAGGTATGACAGTGGTTTATTCATCGGGAAATAAACTACAACAACTTTTAGGCAATCCAAAAGACAAAATTGAAACAAACGAAAAAGTCGAGGATTTACGAAATTAGCTGTAAGGACTGTAATCAAAAGTATGTTTTACAAACTAGACGATCAATTCAAACTAGATTCAAAGAGCATATGGCCCATCTCAAATGTGGTAGAACAGTTAAGCCTAGTATTGCCCAACATGCGTTTGAGAAAAACCATAAAATAAATATTAGCAATTTAAGATTAATTAGGAATGTAACAAATACTAGACAGCTGGATGCATTTGAAAGCTTGGAAATCACAAGGTGTAAAAATAGTATGAATAGTGACACGGGCCAATTCCAGGTAGCCCGCTTTATTGGTTAGTGAGTCACGGTTCACCGAACCGTGACAATAATTTAGGTATAAATATCGTACATTGTTAGCATAATGTTAGTTTTAATCATCTCCAGATGATGCCAACTTGGTTGGCGAAATGCGCGTCGAGTGCATTATATAGTGTTTCGTGGAAAATTATGTGTGTTAAGCACAGTGTAATATAATAGACCTTTGCAGAGCTAGACTTTAATCAGCAAAATCCAGCGACATTTTTATTCAGTATAATAACAACAGTTGACAAAACTTATTAACTATAGAAACTCTACATAACAATACAAGTACACACCATATCACATTCTATCCGGCTTTAATTTAGGTCATTGTCCTGTAGTTTCTTAGGTGGGCATTTATTTTCGAATGGTCTACGAGATGAGTCATGCAATTGAGGAATATCAGAGTTCCCAAAGTCTTCAGGGACTTGCAAATCGTCAGCATTAGAGTATTTCTCGAGACTTTGATTGCTAAATGTCAGCATTGTTCAGGCTCAAGGTAGGATTTACCATGAGGAGCTATTTCAGTTTGATCTTGGTCATATTGTTTGACATAGTGAGATCTTCTGGAAGAGGAAGAATGTATCATTGTTTTTGTAGATTTTGACTTTCTATTTACATTAGTGAAAATATTTGCCTTCTCTCCTTTAGAGGAATCAGGAAGGTATTGAATTGAACTTTCAACACTTGCAACAATCTCATCTAAAATACCTTCAGAGGCAGGTAAAGCAAAATTTAATCCCCTGTTAAGGAGATCAATTTCTTTTAGGCAATCCAAAAGACAAAATTCAAACAAACTAAAAGTTGGGGACTTTAACACTAATAACGGTCATTAGCATTGTCCAGATTCTCGTTAGTCTCATTAATTAAGAATCGTTAGATCACCTCGTGGATCTAGATTTCTTCCATCACGATGTTTAACAAAGGCATACTTGGGCTTAGCTTCAATTAATTCCACTTCTTCTACTAATGGCTCGTACTTGTTACTTCTAATGTGCATTTTTATCAGCATTGGGCCTGGTATAAAATGCTAAGATGGTATGGAATTCCCAATTGAGGAGCTTCGTAGATCGTGGAACATTCACTCATGGGGAGTTCAGTTAGTTGATATGCACAACAGATAACGAATTGAATGTAGGGCATCCTCTAAAACTGTTTCCCAATCATGATTCAGTCATTTTGTTCAAAATTAATGTCAGAGTTTTCCAAATTATTCCAATGTTTTACCATTTCTTTGCTGATTGCAAAGAGTTGTATGGCTTGTTTCGGTTCCACGAGAATGTAAATACGATTTCAGTTCATCTGACATAAATGAAAAGCCTTGATCTGACTGACTGTAAGATAGCATGCCGAAAACAGAAAGGATTGAGACATTTAATAACTATACGGGATGTCATGTCAGAATAAGGAAATACAAGTGGAAAACGAGAATATTCATCAACTATAATTAAAAAGTAATGGTTTCTAGTTGCTGTCGAGACTGGTTCGTTAAAGTAAAGATTCAGTTTTTCAGATGGAGATGTAGCTTTTATAAGAGAGCTATTTCCGTTTCCAATGAATTGAGGCTTTATTTCAGCACATATAGGACAGGAAGCAGTTATTTTATGTATATCTTCGACTGAATATGACATATTATATAATCGGACCCAGTTATCCATCCTTGTTATTCCTGGATGACAGAGTGACTGATGAAGGCCAAATAAAGTGTTTTCCTTACTTGCGCCACAGACTCTAGAAAAGGTATCAGCAATGATATTATTCCTTCCAGGTCGATATACGATATCGTAGCTCCAAACGCCTTCTCAATATCATCTCATTTTTATTCTTACTAGTGTGTTTAGTATTGAATATAAAGATACAAATTTTTGATCGGTTATAAGTTTAAAATGTTTGCCAATAAGAAAGTGTCGCCATTTTCTTAAAGCTTCCACAATAGCATATGCTTCTTTCTCAACTGCTGAGTGCTTTTGCTCACTTTCAGATAAAGTTTTCAAAAACAACGCTACGAGTCTGTCAGATTGACAGAAGAGCTACATTTCAAATCGGTTTCACAACAAAAGCACATTATATCAATTGATATAACAGTTAATTTTGATGTATCCTTTTTTAGCCTTTTAAAGTCGGATACAACCTACTAATATTATATATTGGTAAGATATTCGTCCAAAATGCAAAAATAATACTTTATTCCAGTAGTGGGTCAATATCTATGGCTTCAGCAGCTTTTCAATCACAAATAAGCGGTCATTGTTATATAAATATTGAGACATTAGGTTTCTGTTACATAAATATTAAATTATCTGTTATTCCTGACTTGTGAGCTGACCTTATTATTGAACATGATATACTCGCGCAACATTCAAAGTAGGCGTCGGTGGTTCAAAAACCAGTCATGAGAGTTTCAGTCTCTGAACTTCCAGTATCTATTTAAACATCGGCAAGTATACCATTTACTTCAATTTTAATTAATGACTAGAAAAGGCAGTCAGGGGCTGTAGCTGATAAATTGTATACAGACATAAGAGAAGCAGAAGTAAACTTGTCCCTCTTCCTTTTACTTTGACATGCCTTTGAAAAATGACCAAATTTCCGTCAGTCTTTGCAAGTAGAATTTTTAGCTGGACAAATGTTACGCGAATGATTTTTATTACTGCAAAAGTAACATTTAACAAAATGAGTAGCTGCAGTTATATTTTGTACACTTTCAGAGGTTTCTTCAGATTTTTCTTCATTACCTGAGGAGGCATTTATTCGACTAACAGGTAAGGCATATGCTTCGGAATTTTTCTGCACATTCAAAAGTCAGAGCTTGGTTAATAGCGTCTTGGAGTTTATGTAAAAGAGGCGTTGTCGGATTTGGGAACAGTTTATTCCACTAATAAAAAAATCGCGAATGAAATCATCTCTTTTTCGTCAGCAGTAAATTACAGTCTTTACTAAATTGTTTAAGTGTCTGTAAGTATTGATCAACTGATTGTCCAGCTTGCTGTTATCTTGTTGTTAAGCGATGTCTTGTAAAAACCTCATATCTAGGTTTTATATACTTAGGATTCAGAACAAAGCATCTTCGTAAGTTAAGCAATCAACAATATACTCATATGTGGATAAACTTATATAGTTAATGAGAAATTTTAATTTACCATTAGTTTCTAGATTTGCAACAAACTAAATGAAATTTTCAAAAGTCTTCAGCCAGTGAACCCGAGCTGATTTAGTAGAGTTTGGATCTGTGTCAAATCTTTCCGGTTCAAGGAATTTGTCCATTGTAGTTAATTTTATTTTACTGATTAAATTGTAATAAAATAGACCTTTGCAGAACTAGGCTTTAATCAGCAAAATACAACATGATGTTTTATAGTCAGAATAATAACAGTTAACAAAACTTATTAACTATAGAAACGTACATAAATAACAATATACATACCACATCACATATAGTGTGGCACAGTCATTTGCAGGGCTAGCATATCTACAGGGGGGTCATATAAATGGGCTAGTTATTTTACTTTCACGTTTAGTTTATAGATGAAATATGGGCGAGGCGTCGTGAAAAATGACGTTTTGAGCAGGGGTGGCGCGTGGACAAGAAACGTGAGGGGACTCAACATTTCATACTGCTAACTATATAAAGTGAGATCTAAAATAAATGTCGTTTGAATATTCTCCGGAAGCATTAATAAACATAATCCGCATGAAATTTTTGAACACGAAAGAGATTCGCCTAAGGTTAATGTCTGGTGCACTTTATCCCAGGATCGGTTTTGTAAGCCTTTTTTCTTCACGGAAGACGCGATTACTGGAACTTCGTATTTTCAAATGTTGCAGGAAATTTTTGTACCGCAGCTACCACTAAATTTATTGAGTAGAGTCTTCCAACAAGACGTGACGCCTAGCCTAACCATTATGCTACAACATTTTGAATCAAGCATTTGGATGGCCACCAAATTCACCAAAGCTTGATGGCCACCAAATTCACCAAATACAATCCCCACCAGATTTCTTCTGTGGAGGTATCTAAAAACAATTATTGTATATAGAACGAAACCACAAAATCTAGAAGACCCTAATAAACAAAGAATTCGAGATGCAGTTGGCAGAGTTGGCAGAAATCTGTGGCGGGACATAGGCGTACGCATCATATTAAGCGTAATAAAAGAAATTAACTAGTAAAAAAGCAATAAACTGTTACAATTTATAACAATGTATGCACAACTTACCCTCTTAACTAGATTAATGAACTATCTTAGTTATCACAAACTGGAGAAGATCTGTAAAAATTTTGCAGCATCAAATATGTTTCTATGGTTGTCTCTGTGAGTGATGTTCACTGTGGTGAAAAAATATGCTTATATTTTGAGAACGGCCTTTCGACGTCTATTGATGTGATAAAATAGTCTTTTAACACACTTAACAGATCTGGGGTTGCACCATCAGTACCACCACAAATTTGTCTTAATCTGGTAAAACCGGTGTCTTGCTTTAACACACATGTGAACTTTTCTCTAACGGACTAATTTTTTGCGTCACCTATAAAGTGTAGCAGTCGATTTACTTCGACCACTATTTGCAGTGACTCCGCTAACGACAACGCACTGTTTTGTAAGTTTTGTGTGGCGTCATGTAGTCTTTTATAGTTCTTGTGAATAGTTTTTAAAGCTGTTTCAACGGAAATATCTTAGAATTTTGTCTGGCTGTCCGTAATAGCTGCAGCCTTTTCAGGATTGAATTGTATCACAGTTTTTATTTATTGTAAATATTCAGCATAATAAAACGCTGCCTTCAACCATGTTCCCCAACGTGTAAGAATCGGCTGTGTTGGTTCGGGAATACTGGGACACTTGCTGTGAAATGCGCGAAGACGTTTAGGAAATTTAAGGAATACTTTTTTTGTACTTGCTATTAATGCATCTACCTCAGGAAAACCTTGTCCAGTAGTTTCTGCTACAAGATGTAAAGCATGCACTTGAAGAGAACGGCGTACCAAATGCATTGTCGCGGCACTATCGGTCACAAACAGTAACACTTGACTTGTTGACTGATCAAATTTTTCTAACGTCTCCAGCACCACACGCGTAATTGATTTGTCGGTACACTCAGTTAGTGTCTTGCTAGCTAGTAATAGTGGAAATGTCAGTTTAAGAGGATCCATTACACGTACTATAACATTTGCATTAGATTTTTTTTTCGACTCCGTCATCTCGTCAACACATAACCACTGCTGTGTATTTTTTACATTTGATCTTATTTACAATGTCCTCGCGTACAGTTGGTACATAGTTACGCAACGTTGCGCGACTTGGTAACGTCACCTGGGGATTGTATTTATTCCCGAAATGGTTGTTTATCGAGTATGTGCAGCGGAACATCATAGGCAATCAGCATAAACAGTAAATCGAACATAAACTGCGTTTTCGAAGGCACACCATTTTTTTTAGTTTTATGCTGCACAGTATTTACGTGACGTCTACAATTTATATTTATCCCAACACATCAGGTCTGTCTCGCAGACCTTACAAATTATTGTAGCACCATTATAGAATAAATCAGTGAATTTACTTATAAATTTATTCACTTTTCAGCATATGGCCGTTTTTTACCCTTGCAAACGTCTGACAAATTATATTAATAAATTAATATCAACAATAAAATACAACAAATAAAATTATCAATAGTACAACATAAAATACAACGGAGAGGAATAAATTAGCGTGTAAACACTACGACATACAACAATCGACTAGTCTCGCAGCTCGATTCGATTTGTCCGCTAGCCGATCATTGCCTCACCAGATATCTATCTACCTGCTGTTGCACCACTGATTAGCCGTACGACTTGCCAACTCTAATAATTACTAGTTATGGGGGTCGCGTAAGAAAATATTAAATGTAAGCGTAATTAACTTTGTCCTACAAGCTTCCATTTCATACTAAAGTTCGTTCGATGAAATAAAATAATTATTTAAGCTTCTTTTTGCACCATTAATTTATGATCACGTTGTATTATAAATTATAAAAATATTGTTCGCTTTAGAATGGTAATAGTTTTTATAATACAGGTTTTCAGATAGGTATTTATTTATATAATACGTATCCAACAGGCAGAAGCCCGGTTACAGGATACAACCTTACTTAACTAAAGTATGAATAAAATTTTTAAAATACATACATACACACACAAAACACAAATACTCACAAGGTATGGTATAATATGCACATTAAACGTTATACGACTTTTTGATAATCCTGTTTAGCAATTTCTGTAGTTAGTAGGTACAACAAAAAACTGTTATGAAGAATTACATATCTCGAGAAATTCTCTGCATCTTATCCAAATAAATCAAATATTCACGTTTTAGAAAGAAATTACGTCATCGAATGCTGTATCCAAAGTGTCACGCTGTAGTTTATCTAAAATCCTGCTATAAAAATTACAAGGCAACTCAGTTGTTTCTCCTCTAACAAATGATTTAAATCAGTGTCATTTTTTTCTGTGCTTTGTTATACTTCAATGATTTACTGGTTTTTCTGTGCAATATCGATCGATCATTCAGATAGAAATTGTATACTTGAAGAAAATATATTAGAAAGGCGTATTTTTAAGAATAAACGTGTCTTTGTATTAACGGGACGTTGACAGACATGCATAACTTCAAAATGGGTAATTGTTAGTGAATTCTGATTTGAATCAAGAAAGTAGCCGTGTCAGATTCAGAAGTAAGTCAAAATTTTTGTAGAGAATTTAGATTTTAAAATGTGGCCTCTGTGGCTGACAGAACCCCCTGCTTGTTTGGTTAATTTTAAGACTTTAAGGCACATGAAATTTACAGAAACTATTTGGTATGTCATTTCTTCATATTTATTTGATTAGTGAAATCTTGCATTGACATAAGAATAAGTATAATCTTTGTCTATATAACACTAAGACAAAGGTATATCTAATGTATTAAATATATCACCTATAATTATTCCAAACAAAATTAACTACAAATTGCTATTACCTGCCTATTCGTGTTCAATAAACAGGTAACCTAAGGATAGTCATACATTAATATACAAATAATTTTATTTGAAAAAATATTGATATGTAAAAAAGTATTTTTATAAATACCCGGCGAGTACGAAAATATCTGCCAATTTTCAGATACCTGTTTTAGATACGTTGCTTTTCATTCTGCGCAGCGTGCGCTGCTGTTTCATTAAAAAAATGCAACACGTTGAGGAATATTAATTTATTCATGCGTGCATACATCAGTATAGTATGTCATTCGACATAATAATGAAAAAATTGCGGTTTTGTTAGCACTCTAGATTGGAAGTAACAGTGAGGTAAAGTTTACTTCAAATTTATTTGCCACATAAAAAACGCCGGCACCTTAGACGGCGATAAAGGGATCAAAGTCGCCGACGTTTTTTATGTTGCAAATAAGTTTGACCTGAACTTTACAATAAAACGACTGGAATGGATAAAGCAGATTTGACTTTCATTTCAGTTCAATTATTGTATTGTTCAATCAAATATTTGTATCTGATTATGCAGTTGTCGGAGTACATACTTTTAAAAAATATGAAATATGGACTAGAAATGTCCATTAACGTCCAGAATTGTGATTTTGGTTTAAGAATACCACCAACACAAAACAAATAATATAGTATGATTTGGTGCTTGTATTTTACAACATTTGATGTATAATTCAACCATTCTTCTTTTACATCCTCGACTGGTGCTGTAATGATTTAGTTTTGTGTGGTTGATACTTTAATATTGACATGACAATATTTTATGACTTGTCAGAATAAAGAATTTCACGGACGCTTCCTGCACTCAGAATAATTTATAACGTCCATAATAAATAGAGCTGGCAAAAATATGCGGCGGAACATAGGCGTACGCATCATAATTAGCGTAATAAAAGAAATTAACTAGTAACAAAAGCAATAAACTGTTACGATTTTTCTAGCATTACACGGGTCATTTAGAATAAATCGGAACCGTCATGGCATACTTAAATGGAAAACTAAAAATTATATTATAAAAAATATTGTCGTTTGAAATGTCACTTATTTGGTATCGTTGGATTCAGAAAATTATACAGAATTCAAAAATGTAATAATATACAAGGTGTTCCGTTTAAAAATCAAAAGTTACTGTCACTTCCGGCGAAACCGGAAGTGAAAAAAATCACTTATATGTCAGTGTCGCTTATTATGTATATAGGATATCCCAAATTTCAATCAATTATCTTCAAAACTAAAGGAGAAAAAGGGGTGTACCATGATCCTGTTACACCCGATATTTATAAAATGTAAAATTATTCCTGTTGACAAATGACAATGTGCTCTGCTAAAACCGTATTCAGGAGGGCTGTGGAACTTTCTCGTTTTGGGTAAAATATGCATAAGCGTCGAGTATAGAGTTGTAGGATGTTAAATATCCACACAAACAATTTCAAGAGTTGACGAGTAGGTAATCATCAGTTTCCATTATTCTTGGTCAAGAAAGTTCGAAAATTAGCTTTTGTAAAATAACACTAAATAAAATATCTGATGAGGTCAGCACATAACTTTCTTATACCGGTATATATTGACCTGATCTAAAAAAATCATTATATTTAATTCTTCACTTACCGCAATTAAATTTTAATAGCGTACCTTGAAATGTTTCATTAAAATTTTTAAATAATTAATTCTCAGCGTCATTCGATACTGTCAATAATAATTCATTCATTCATTTTAATAATTTTTTGTTATTGACATTGACATTTTTGTAACTAAATCAGACCTTTCAAACGTCAAACTGTTAAATTTATCCTAACCCTATTTTATGAGACCAAATGTATAAAATATTTCAGTTTACATCAGCTTTACTTAAGTACTTGGAAAATATATTTCATTCGTTTGATATAGTAGACATGATTTATAATCTTTCATCAAGAATATGTTTTTTTGTAAAGTCAAATATAAAAAAAGCTTGGCTCCCGTGGACCCCCCTTTCAGAAGGCCAATTTTGTTCATCACCGAATTTTTCATTGTCTTTGGCCTTTAGAACAAGTGTACCAAATTTGAAAGCTTTATCTCAAAAACCGTGGCTGCTATCGCGATATTACAGACACAGATTTTTTTCCCGAAATTGTACCTTGTACCTTTTTCTTTTTCATTCATGATGTTTCTTTTGGTGGTACCACATTCACCAAATTTAATATGTCACCTAAAATGTTGTTGACAATCTTAACTGCCAAATTTGGGAAGTCTCCTGTTGGTATTTGAGTTATCGCGGATACACACACACGCACGCACGCACGCGCGCGCACACGCACATACACGCACACATGCGCGCGCACACGCACACACACACGCACCGACAGACATCATTCGGAAAATAGTCAGAATGGATTCAGGAGGGTTCAAAACGTAAATCAATCAAAATCTCGAGGTCGAAAAAAAATCACGATTACTATACAATTCCTTATATTAGGTATAAGAAAGTTAAAACCTCAAATTCTTATTATAAAAAAACGTTTTCCTACTAAATCTGCAATATGAGGTAACTATTGTTTTCGTTTTTAGTTATCACATCACAAATCGAAAAAGTTTAAGAGCGACGTAAAGGAACATCTATGTACCTATTACTAGCACTAGCAACTTTTTGTTGAACGGTACAAATAAACTCTGACGAGATCATAATATGTTTCATAAATCATAAAATTGTACATAGGTATATCACAATGATAATTTGTATGGCATACAATGCGCTTTGAAATTAATTCATAAAAATATGTGAAAATATACCTATTCTGGGTATGTTACGTAGGTAAATACTGAATAACAAAATTTACAGTTTCCGGCAAAACCGGGTGATCTAGATATAAGTATAATTATAATTATACAGACTTAAAATTTAATAAAATTGGTGTTTCCATCATAACTTTTTTATTTGATGGTTAATTATTTTCTTCGAATGTGGATTCTTTGAAACAATTGACATCCATCTAGTTTAAGATTTTTTTCTGCTGCAATCGATGCGATGCGATGGTACAAAATTGATAAAAATCAAATTACTCTGTCTATATTTAATTAGCATTAATGATCTTGAGTTATATTGCGAGTCCTAATTACTTTCATATTTTCATATTTCAAAAGGTGTATAAATGGTACACAATAAAGTTCGTAGTAATATGTAAATCATTTATAATCATCAGTTTGATAATTGCATAACGAGACTTTTGTTAACGTTTAAATCTGAGGTCAGTTTGAGTGTATCTAGCATGCTGACTACGGTGACAATTCTTTTGTTATTGCCATTTCTCACCTAAGCCTCATTTTGAATTTGGAATGTGTATTGCGACATTGTGGTTGGAATATGTGGTATTTTCGTTCTTTGTCCAGCATTTCTTGTAAGTTTTTACATTTTTTCTTGAAAATGTTTATCCTTCATTATTTTATTTAAATATATAAGTATACAAATAAAAAATTTTGAAGTGTGACCTATGTACAATTAATAACTATTACTACTCTAGGGATATTGAAATAGAATTATTTTTTTTTGTGATTTTCCCTGGCGTAAAGGATTGTAAATTGGAAATAATAAAATTTAATTAGGTATACTTGGTTATTAAAATAAAAATCTAATCTCATTTTTCTCTTTTCCTGTTAAAGTAATTTATTGAAAACAAAGACATTTTTTACATTTAAATGTTGCTAAATATTATTTTATTAAAACTGTATACGTGTAGAGTTTTAATCAAATATTTCTGAAAAGTTAAGTACAAACAATTTCTTTGTTTTTAATAATTTTAACAAAGGAGCCAACCGCAGAATCAGTTCAGTGTATTAAAGTATTTTTTTTTTTATATTACATTTTCCACTTATTTTAAGGTTGTCATTTTTTTTAGTAAATAAGATTAGCTTCTAAAATTATATTATCTAATGCAGCGTTTTTGAACCACGTTTAAACCACGACCCCCTTACGAGAGAAAAGGTAAGTTTACCCTCTCGCAACCCCTTAACTCAATCTCTACTAGTAAAATGTAAAATCAAACAAGTTTTATAATTTCTTGGTACCTACTTA
Source organism: Rhamnusium bicolor (assembly GCA_029963845.1). Classification (NCBI taxonomy): domain Eukaryota; kingdom Metazoa; phylum Arthropoda; class Insecta; order Coleoptera; family Cerambycidae; genus Rhamnusium; species Rhamnusium bicolor. The sequence goes on from JANEYF010003175.1 coordinate 177,919, forward strand.
CAGTTTATTTTAGACTTATTTGCAACATAAAAAACGTCGGCTTCTTTGACCCCTTTTCCACTATTAAAGAAGTCGACGTTTTTTATGTTGCAAATAAATTTGAAATATAGTTTTTGATATGATTTCTTGTGACGGGCAGGAAAATGTAAATGTAATCAATGTAATCATTATATTGTAGTAATTATCCACGGATTGTCTGCGCCTGCTCTACTCTTCTCCTGTCCACATAATTATGTCAACACCCGCGCCTATCTAAGTTACATGCAGTGCAGAATTAACCTTTATCTGTTTTGGACGTTATTTTCATTTCTCAAGTGTGTACGCAATTTTTATCCGTCCACTGTTACACAGGTTTCTTGAAAATGGACAAGTTTCTCAAAAGACATATGCAGCCTTCAACATCTGGTTCCAGTGCTAGAAGTGACGCAAAACAAAAAAAAATACACTGTATGATGACTATAATGACAATTATTTGAAATACGGTTTTACTGTCATTAATAACTAGCCGCAGTGTGTGATTTGTGGTGATACATGTACTGTCACGTGAGACTATGAAACCTTCAAAATTGTTTCGTCACCTTACAACTATAATAAACATCCGAATGAGAAGAATAAGCCTTTGGAATTCTTTGAAAGGAAGCTGAAACTCTTCACCAGCAGCAAATTACTCTAACCCAGGTATTCAGCGCAAATGAGAATGCATTATTAGAAGGCTACCGAGTAGCATTTCGTTTGGCCAAAGCAGAAAAACCGAATACAATTGCCGAAAATTTTATTTTGCCAGCGGCTCTAGATATGGCAGAGATTATACTTTGTAAAGAAGAGGCAGACAAGCTTAAAAGCATACCACTCTTTGATAATACAATGCAACGCAGAATAATCGATATGGCAGTTGATATTTGTGACCAATTAATCGAAAAAATCAATAAGAGCACACACATCGCTTTGCAGTTTGACGAATCGACGGATATTTCAGTTTGCGCGCACATGGCAACTTTTATACGTTTCGAAGCAGATGAGTGTATTATGGAAGAGATTTTATTTTGCAAAGCCCTTCCCACGGACACTACCGGGCCAGTGATTGTATATGAAATGTTTTTAGAAAGTACTGGTGACTTCAACATTAACATTGATTGGACAAAATGCATTGCCATTTGCAGTGACGGCACTAAAGTATGACTGGAAGTAAAAGCGGACTAATTGCCAGATTGAAATCAATAACGCCAAATGCTACGTGGATGCACTGTTTCCTTCATCGTCAATACCTTACAGCTAAATCTTTGCCACCTGATTTGAATAACGTGCTTAAGGACGTGATCAAAGTTGTGAATTCTATTAAAGGTAAAGCCTTACAAAGTCAACTATCCCTAAAAATTTATGATGATATGAGTTCAACTTCACCAAAATCTCTTTTATCTACACGTAAAATCTGATTATGCTGCATTTTTTGTAACCCTGTTTGGTTGTTAAAACTAGCATATCTTGCTGATGTTTTTAAACATCTCAATAATTTAAATAAGAATCCTCAGGGGCGACAGGAAAACATCATAACAGCCAAAGATAAAATCAATGGATTTATAAAAAAAAATTCTTTATGATCCACATTTCTAGAAACAATGATGTTTGAATCATTCCGTTCCAGAAGAGTTATCAATTAATCAAACACTGGACGTTATTTCTCACATTTCTAACATGGTTGTGGGTTTGCAAAATTTAAAAGAGCAACTGTTGACTTATTTTTCACAGGAATCTCAAGCTGGCGATGGGCAAAGATGGATACTAAATCCTTTTCTGGATAAGTCGGTAGAATTGGCTGATCTGAACATAAACTTGAAAAACTCATGGAACTTTCTGCTGATGGAATGCCTAAGATGGAATTTAATTTGCAGAAGTTAGACGCTTTCTGGAGAAAAGAGGATACCCAGATCTTGCAAGAGAAACTCTGAGGGTGTTAGTTCCATTCGCTACATCTTACGTATGTGAGATAACTTTCTCATCAATGATTAACATAAAAAATAGAAATAAACTTAATCTGGAGAAAGATTTGATTGTTTGCGTTTCAAATATAGAGCCTCGATTTAATAAATTAGTCAAAAAAAAACAGGCGCACCTTTCTTATTAAAAATTAAAAAGTGGTTAAAGTTTCATTAAAATTATATGTGCGTAATATTGGCTGTTTTTCTTAATAGCTCGGGACCCCCTTGAAAATGCTTCGCAACTCTCCAGGGGGTTGCGACCCACAGGTTGAAAACTGCTGGTCTAATGTATTGTAAATACCTGGTATAATAAATTTGTTTTCAATTTTCGACAGAAATATTTTCGAATATCAATTTTTTTATACTTATACAATGTAAATGTAAATGTAAATGTAGATATTTTAAACTGATATAATAAATATAATTTTTTAACTAAATTCTCAGATCATAGACGTAGCCAATATTTTTATCAGGTGGGTATTAAAAAAACTGATTAAAAAAATTATATATTTTTTTAACTTGAAAGCATTTTTTATGTACATAACTAATAAAATTAAATTGTGTTAAGAAATAAATATTTTTAAACGATTTAAGTGTTTATTACTATATTAAGAAATTCGTGCTTGGCAAAGAAGTCGACTTTTCTACACATGACATAAATGTGGAAACTCTGAAAAAGTTCATATATTTAAGTATGCGCCTACATCTGTCGACGTTGAACGGTCCTTCTCATATACAAATGGATTTTTAATAAGAGGCACCAGAGATTAACTCCGGAACATTTTCAACAAATATTACTAATATACGTTTACTCTTGCGATCGCTAGTTAAAAATACACGTGTGCCGTGTCCCGACAAACACGCCAGTGTGTATTTACAGCAAAATGACAGCCTTACTGATGAGTGATGAGCTTATCTCTTGGTGTCGGTGATTGGTCTTGGTAGCGGAAATAGGCCGGTGTTGTTTAAGTGATTAAAAAAATAATGTAACTTTAGGGTAATATGTTAGGTAAATTACGTGATATTAAAATAAAGTATTTAGTAATATAAGTAATTGTAGCCGAGAGTGCTGTTATTAAAATCGTATGCCTCAATTACCGAATGACAGTTTACCAAAGGTTTAGAAAATATTAAGTGGAATCATGTACAAATGTTAAAAGTGATTAGATCACATTACTGATTGATCACACTTTACTATTGATTAATTCACTATGTTTTGTTCCCTCGTTCAAACAAAATCCCCACCCAGAATGGCACTTCGATGCATTGTGACTGGTTATTTACAGTTAGCACTTGGCAGTCATGATCATGAAATTTACCAGCAGAATTGTTTTGTTAGTGGGTGGGCAACAACCTGTTGTGCGTGAGAGTTTTACCTGGCGTGCACAGTGAAGTTCCTCTAATTACTTATATTTTGATTTCAGTGTCACTGTCATTTACCATGGACATTAGCTAAGTGTTACATACAATGCAGGTGACAATACCACTAATCAGTAAATTAACACACTAATTATTCTTCATAGTTCCCATTTTCTAAAATTCGTTTCTAAAAGAAATACAGGTTTTAAGAATGTCACATATTTATTTATTAGTTAAAAGGAACCAAGAACAGGAGCAATTTGTTCTAATTCATTGTAAACAACTATTACATAAATTGATTGATTAGTGTACTTATAAAATTAACTTGTACGAAGCATATACTCGTTCAAAAGTTGAAGATGGAACAGAAGGAAATGAGCAGGTACCTATTTAATTTTTGAATATTCATTATTCTTATTATCTGACACAAAGAACTCGATTTTAATTATTATTTTCACAGTGATGTGGTGTCTGTACTTATGTTTGCCTATCCGCCAATTCTTTCCCTCCGTGTAATCACTAAAAAATTTGTTAAATAAAATTATGAATATATTAAATCAAACCATGTGTATGTATTGAATATTAATTTTTTACCAGTAGCTCGTAGCTCACCGGTGTTTCTGAATGAAACAATTGATAATAATTGTCATAAGATTTGTGAGATAATGCGAGTAATGTCACAATAGTGTAATAGGAGAAAACTGTCCTTATTAGTTATTATCGTTTAAAATTATACAGCCGTGTGGACAGTAATGCAAACATAAGGAAATATTTCCCTGCAAATTTACTGTATCATAATTTCACGACTTCCTGTGGGTACATCAGGACGGAGATGTGAAAGTGACATTGGGCTAAGAATAATTTGTTGCAATACGGAAAATCCATTGTCGGAATATTGCCATAAAGATATAATTGACTCTGCTTCAATAAAATTGCATTAATGATTTTTGCCATTAAAAGTCTAAAACGTAAAAGACTATGATAGGGACAGGATACGTATTGTAAAATCAACAATTTAAAATTCTGGGAATAATGCAATTTTATATATCTACTTGTTCAATTATTTAGTCAATACGTCAAAAAGTTTCTTGTCTAAGACTATCCCAAGATCCTTAATTGTAGTAGCATATTGATTAATGAACCATCTTTCCAATATGTCAGTTTGTCTTTTTAGTTCTGTGCAGTCATTGAGAATTGCAACAGTGGCATATAACTATAAGTCGTCAGCAAAGAGAAGATTGCTACAGTTTAAACGTTGTGCAAGGTCATTTGTAAATAGGATATAATAGTATCCTTAGATTCGACCCTTGCGGGATATGTTGCAATAAATAAATCAGACATATATGTATAATTATAACATAACTCCCGGAGTAACTAATATTAAAATTTAGTTACAGGAAAATACCCTTGCACATTTGAGCTATGACTGCCATAAGTTTAGTCTCATGAGGTGCCCAAGTTTTTTATTAAAATTGTTAGATGCCAGTCGGTTCAAGTTGTTTTTGCAGCTGCATCTATCATTGACGTAAGATCATTTATTTTATCACCATTTTACAAGAAATTGAGTAAATATGTATATACACCACGTCCTAACTTAGATTTATTAAGTATTTTATTCTTGTACTTCGTGATTTTATTCATGTAGGTACAGACCTCATATCTCTAATAGACGCGATTTTATTGTGTTCGGTAATAAAATTCACAGAAACTTGCGAAATGATATCAGACACAGTATGTATGTTCCTGGGGTGATGTAGTCAATCACTTCACTGGCACTAAAAGTTCTATATAATAATAATAATAATAAATTCTGACGACACACACATTTTGTTGCTATTTTTTTAGGCATATAATATTGATCTGGCAACTTTAGGTTATACTATGTGTAAGTATAATTTGTTAGAATTTTTGCAGTTGGTTGAAAAATAAATAATATTATATTGTATAATTAAAGGCGCAGACCATGGGCGTGCCTCCAAAATTTCCAGGAAAGGCGGAACACATTCTTTTTTAGAAATGCGTCTGAACGTTTCTTCACAGTGAATACTAGAATAAAAAAACCAAATATCTGAAAGTATATAATATAAAAATAGTATTTTTTTTAGAATTGCTGCAATGTATCGGCATTGGCATTTGATTTAATTGAAAAGAAAGCATATAGCTACTGTTTTTGTTTATATGGGAAGCGCGACACTTGTACAGTGTACCCAATAGATATAAGAACTGTTTTATTACCTACTCTTTGTACGCATCGGTTTATTCCTATATCGGTGCCATTTCGGTGCTTTTAATACATAAAGACGATTCCAAATTAAGTGCCGCGCATTCATAAACGTAACAGCAACATGCTGGACAGACAGCTACGCACGAACTCTGAACTGTGCCGCTCAGCGCTTGTTTAATCTTGTTCCGTCTCTTGTCGGTACATTAAAAGAAATTAGCGACTGGCGCGCTTTCAGTTTAGACACTGCAGGCTGAGCATGTGCAACAATGTCTGATAGTGAATGGAGCCACGACAAAATTTTACAGCTAATCCGTGTTAACTAGAAACTGGAACAAGTGCACGTTGCAACGCGGCGCGAAAAACGACGCACAAAGTATTCACGAATGTTGCTGCAATGTTTGCGAATATGCACCTTAATAATACAAATTTTCTTATATCTATTGAGCCTTCTTTGTTTTGGTTAATGAGCGGCTTAGGACTATCCACGGTATTCCATGAGTTAACAAAGACTATCAGCCTTCTCTATTAGAACATGAAATGTGTGAAACAATAAATTCGGGCAATGTTATTTAAACAAATGTCTGAAACCAAAGGGCGAAAAATGCTCTTTTAATTTATTAAACAGTTTACTGCAGAGTTTAAAAACTGAAATTAATTCACAAAGACAACAGTTTTAATATATTATTATATTTTTGAAAAAAACTTTAAAAACTCTCCATTTTTTTCAACACTAATACAGCTCTACGAGCATATCTTCCACTTATATCATGTAAAGCGGTTTGGTGGTGTAATTGGCGAGAGCATGTCATGTGGCGTATGTGACAAATATTCTGCCGTATCTGCGGGTCCCAATCCCGCTACCGGTACTGACAATGTCGGTGGGAATGGTTGTATACCCACGTTTTTCAAAGTGTAACCCCCTTCTAGACAGCTTCGGCTTTAGATGTAGGGGGTTGTCTAGTTTCCGTAGTTTATTTAAAAAAAAGTACCCACCTAACTAATTAACTTTTTAAGAATGTATGTATTTTATTTTTGTCAGTTTTATTATTTATAACTATCAATTTTTAATTAACATTAAATAGATAGCGGCAGTCCTTGATTAAAAATCATAGGTACCGAATTGTTATTTAAATAAAGAGTTTTGTTGTAGGTATGGATGACTGAAAAATTGTAATAAAATTTATTTGTGAATGTTAATTTTGCCATTTTTTTATTATTAATAAGCATCGTACCCAGGTAACACTATTGCTCTTATTAAGATCTCCAAGGTCGCTTTAAAATTATACAATAAAACTTCGAATAAAACCAAATGATCTTCAAGACAAGCTTAGCATCACCATAAAGCAGCTTCTAGCCAAAAAGGGCCCATCCTAAAAGGGTCTTGAAGACTAAATTTTAAAACTATATTAAAAACCATTTAGTTTTAATTTCATATTCTTAAAGAGTTCTTCAAGGCAACCTTAAATTTATGTATTAAAACGTTTTGCATTTAAAATAAAATTGCAGCAGACTAAATTGCCTTGAGAATCATTATAATTAATCCTAAAAGGGTTTTATTTTGTTTTAAAGTCGGACAACTTTATGCGTGAAATAGTTAAAACAACGGCAAGTCTCTAATGGGGCAGAGTGGTAATATTTTAAACGTAACGCGTATAAAGCTGATCAAAAATAATATTCAAATGCAAACTATTCTGGTAAAAATTACCAACGGATGGCACTTTTCTGACAAAATATAATAAAATACTTCTACATAACTCGAGCGCCACCAATATAATGGTTTTTTTTATTATCTAAAAATTTTTTTAAAAATATCGTCAATTTTTATTTTGCATCTAAACATCCAAATGCATTTTTTTATTATATTGCATGATTGGACACACCGTCCTTCAGTTATTTAAGAGGATGTAAAGCGCATATATTTCAATAATATTTTTTTCTTTGGCTATTGAAAATATTCATCATGGCGGGTCTGTATCTTATATAAAAAATGGCGTGGTTTAGATAAAAACTGATTGCAAGTTAATAGAACATTTTAAATCTTACAAGACTTAAAATAGCGTTTTATTTACCACTTTAAGTACAATTACTCTCCCAGACATTTATTTACTCTTCCTTTTAAAACTGAGTTGCTTTAATATGTTCAAACTCGTGGCCTTATTGATTTAAAGGGATCTAACCTTAAAATTGTGCCGGTTTTGTGATTGCCGGATTTAGTGACTTCGTTTTAATTTAAAATACTTGTCACTAATATTCTCCATTTTAAATATGTCTTCTAGTTTTCATTCATGCATAAAGTAGGTACACGGACTGCGCTGGTTCACTAAATCAGCAATCAGTTTATTGAGCAGATGGCGTGTTTTCTCCGATTATGGAGGGGGTAGAATTAGTTTTAATAAAGTCATCAAAAATCCAGCAGGCATTTCTTTTAATCAAATTGACTAAATTAAAACTTTTGAACTTTAAAATATTCTTAATTTACTCTTTAAAAAGTAAAAACTATGTTTTAGGATTTAGAATTTTATTGAGCATATAGGCTTAAGATAAAATAGTTTTCTTAATGGGTTTTAATGACTACATCAAGGATACTCCATAAAACTACATTAAAACCGTTTGTTCCAAAATGGATGGTTTTAAAACCAACTTGCTATTTAATTCTTTAAAAAGGCAAATTAGTTTTAAAATAGCCAATGTCAAGAGTATTATAAAACTAGTATAAGATCAATAGGGCATTAGGAGCAAACAGTTTTTTTATTTTAATTTAAAGAGTGCATTAAATCCTTTGCATAAGAATCAGTGGTCTTTAAGAACTTTTAGTTTATCTTAAGGTAATTTTAAAACCACTATCATTTTATTGAACATGTTAAAGCACTTTTAAAACCTAAATAAATCAAAAGTATCTTAGAGTTGTTACTTGGGTAATTGACTGGTTTTCATTATAGCATCTACCTATCCATATATTAATAAAACATATTCATTATCTACCAAAAGAGGGGAGGGCGCCCCTCCTTGCCGCCCTTAGTGACGCCCATGGCGCAGACGCTTAGGGCCCAATGGTTTCCCTAAATAAACCATATTATGTGTATGGTTTTTAGGCTACGGAAGTCGTCCATGTGGTTGAAATACACTCGGTGTAAAAGAATGAATATTGACTTTAATATGATTAGGAAGTTTAAAAATAGTTGCTGTCTTAATGTATGTTTTATATTTGTATCGTTATTCTAATTTTTTTCTGTCTATTAATATAATTTATATTAGTCTCAGCTTAATAACTTTGAAATTCAATATTTATCTAAAAATATTTTAGATTATCTAATCAAAATTATTTGCTCGAGCATGACATTTAAATCTTTAAAAATGCACGACAAACAATAAAGTTAGATAGGGCATCCGTTTCTGATGAAAACAAAATGCACTTTTCTATTATATTATAATTTAACTATTTGTATTGTTATCTTTATAGGTAAGAATATATATATAACGTTAATATTTAAATTACAACCTTTATCTTGTTTGACGAATAACTTTTGTCATTTAGGCAGTAATTTCTATTGTAATAATAATGAGGTTAACACATTCAACACCTAACTAATAATTATCTGTAACATTTTAGTTTTATTAATGTTTCTGATTTGTTATATTTTTTTATATTAATAAATTGGACAGTCACAAAGAAACTAGAGAAAAACATAAGTAGTGCGAAAAAAACAAAATAAGAAAGATATATTTTATTATTTTAAAAATAATTGTAAAAGTATATTATGTAGAGTAGTGCGATTTTTTTAGAAACTGTAAACTATACTATACTATGATATTTCAAATAAAAGGATAGTTTTTTCAAGACTCAGTTAACTCTAGCTAGTAGCTAAATGAAATACAAGATCATATTCAGTGGTGAATTAATATCCAAGAAAACCATTTTCTTGGTCTGAGGCAGATATTTTATAAAAATTATACTCACTTTTGATTTGTCTATTCGGTTAAACAAACCATACAGACACAAAATATGCCTACCCCAAAATGATTTACCTACCTAAATTAAATGTTAATTCATGATTTTAAAAAAGAAAACAATTAGTAGAATGACGAATTGACCACATTTTAATATTAAACAGTGGTGGCCTGTGAAATTTGTTTATGCCATATCATGGGAGCATGGAACCCAAATGGGGCATAATTTTCAATATTTAATGAAGAAGTTTTGCGAAAAAGAACGCAGTTCAAATTTTGAAAAAAAAGTTGCATACATAATAATTTGCCCACCCAATTAATTTTTATACAATTCGTAAAATATTCGCAACATATATTTTTTTTTTCATAATCAGCACATTTTACCGAATGTACCGAAATTTTGATTACATAAAATTACACCTTTTTTGAAATTTTTTTTTAAATTAATTACTTCCTCACCCCTCAGTGAGGAAGTTATGTATTCGTGAAAAAATTTTGAAAATTTTTATTGCATTTCTGGACGATTCTCGACGAATTATGACGATACACAAAATTTCAGACAAAAAGTTTTCTGTCTGTGTGTCTGGTTCGCGATAACAGCTACAGTTTTTGAGATAAAGCTTTCAAATTTGGTACACACATTCTAGAGGTTAAGGAAGAGATTGAGTTCGTTGATAAGCAAAATCGGTCTCAATTTTTGAAACGTCAAAGAATGTGAATTTTTTGAAACGTCAAAATGTGACTTTTTTGAAACATCAAAAAATGTGACTTTTTTGAAACGTCAAAATGTGACTTTTTTTGAAACGTCAAAAAATGTGACTTTTGAAACGTCAAAAATTACTTTTATTATAAATTCCACCACACGTCGAGTTTAACTACGGTGAGGAAGTTCTGATCCTCAAAGTAATTGGCAGCGGTTTTTTCATTGTGCAAATGTCTTTAAATAATCAAAATTCCTTAATGAAATTTGATACTTGTAAAATGTTTTGGTTATGATTAAAAAATTTTCCAAATATTTTACGAATTGTCTAAAAATTACGTAGGTGAGCAAAACAGGATTACAACTTTTTTTCACTAAAATTTTAACCTCAATATTTTTTATTGCAAAATGTCTTCATTTAGATACCGAGAGTCATAAGTAATTATTATTTGGGTCCCACGCTCCAATATTAAGATATGGCTGTACAGAATTTCACCAGCCGCCACTGAATATTAATCACAATTCTTGTAGCCTTACTCAAGGTAATGTGTAATATTAATTCAAGGTTTTACTAGTTTTTAAGGAAACAGCCAATAAAGTTGTTCAGGTTATGTGATTTTGATTTACAGTACATTTTTTACGTGTATAAAACACAATGATAAAATATTTACCTGATATCAGATCTTATAATGCACAAAAATGTCATTTTATGGTAGTTAAATGTTGTTTTTAGTTTGCTTATAGTTCTTATTGTTATGAAATTTGGCACATTGGCAAAAGCGTATCTGAATATCAAATATTTTGTTCAATCTAGGCCGACTAGTTGCCATTTCCAAAAAAAAAAACAAAAAGAAAATTAACAAAAATTGTTTATCAATAAAATATAATATACCGAATAATGTGTCAAAGTCCAGTCTCGGCCTTATTAGAAGACATTGGAAAATTATTTTTTATGGAAGTGGTATAGCGTTAAAGGGCGCACATTTTAAAAATATTTTGAAATATACAGGGTGACCGGTACAGCGGAGCATTTTCGAGTCTTTTTTTTTCAGTGGAACACCCTATATATTTTTGAAATCAACGTAAAAGTCCTTTCCAACGACTTTCAGATTTTTGATTTTTGATGGTGTTGCAAAGTTATTCGAAAAAATATGAATACATATATTTCGGTTGGAACAAGGTTTAACAAATTAATTCTTGCTGTATGTGCATTACTATTAATTAGGAATATTTTATATTGGTTATGTAGACAAGTGATGTACTTTAACGACACAACTACCAAGTATTGATTATTATTCTTTCATACTAGCGTTAATTTAGGACATTTCAAAGTGCATTTTCGCATTCTTTTTTCAAACCTTGTATATTATTATATTTTTGAATTGGCACGTTAATTCTCTACAATTTTTGTGATTAATGTCATATACATACTTTAAATCGATATTTCCAGAGGTATTTTTACTGTTTCGTTAAAAAGCGTTAGATTATTATATTTTTTATTTCAAACTGATCTAGTAGCCATGATTTTATATAACAATAATTGAAAGTAATATTTTTTTTCTGTGCCCTACATGGTTGCTTCAGTAGTAATTTTTCATAGTTTAATTATTAAAGCTGCATGTTTTGAATCCACCTCAAAAATTTATAAATAATCGTTTAATATTACAGAAAAGTTGACGTAAAAGAGAGGAACAGAAAAATACGATAGCAGATAATACAAAAATTGGTACTATTTTAAAAATTCAGTTATATGAACCTAATTTAATTAAATAATTAATACATAATAGATACCACATTTTCTCCCTAATTTCCTTGGGACATCTTCCAGTAATTCTTCCAAGTTGTCTTGCAAAAATTCCAAATAAATTTGACCATCTTGTTTGGCTATTTGCTCATGAGATGTAAGTAAGGATTGATTGTGTCATAATAATGAAAATTATGACGATTAACATGTCTATTTTTATGAAACGTTGCGTCATTGGCAAACAAAACAGTCAAAAAAAAAAATTATTGTCTTTTTTGTGCCCATCGACAAAATTGTATTTGGTTCTCATAATCCCAATCATCAGTTCCTGCATTAGTTGAACGTGGTAGAGATGAAATTTGTTTTTTTTTTTTATAGAATTCGGTGCCAATACTCTTTTACTGTGATGAGGATCTTCAGGCATGCTCAAAAGTATGACATTTCTTTTCTTCATTTACTATATTTTTTGTTTGTTCTTTTTTCCCATGTTGTCAAATTGTTCCATCAACCTCTCAAAAGATTTTTTAGAGGTTGTCTTCTTCGGGATATCGCTTTTTTATAAATTCGAGTTGATTGCAAACAATTTTTACCCTCTCACCCAGAACATAAACCAGTTTTTCTATCAAAAAAATTCATGATTGAAAAGTGCATATTTTAAACTAATTTGTAACTTAAAATAAGTGGAAATACGGAAATAGTTTGTCACAATAGTTAATAATTAAATGTCATGAAGATAAACTTTCAATAGGTCGCGTGCATTGACGTCACAGCTTTTGAGACTAGGGAAAACATTTTGTGTGATCTACCAACCAAACATGTTGTTTTAAGTGTATTTTTCAGGTATTTCTAACAGACTGTTTTTTTCTTTTCACCGCCTTCCAAGGGCTGTAGCTCTCGTACTTTATAAAGTAATTTTAAGCTTAAAAAAAACTATTTCTTCACCCTGTCACGAGCCCGCTCTTAAAACTTGAAACATCCTGTATACAATGATCAGATATATAGATTATAACATATTTTTCTTTTTTAAGGTCCATAATGTCGGGAGATTCGCCTAATTCTCATCAAAATGACATTTTTGACTTCAAAGAGGGTCGTTCATCACCTCTTCCAACAACTTCAAAAGATGTGGCAATACAAAGCGGTGAAGTTGTCCAGGCCTCAGTTCTTGTAGAACCAGACAAAGATAAAGAAGATGACAGCAAAGGTCTAAATTCACCCATATTAAACAACAGTTCCAACGATGAACATTGTAAATCAGACCCTGACCAAACAGTACAACTGGACGAGATGAGTTACAGCGGTAAACGAAAAGGAGATAAAGACGACCCAGAAAAGAAGAAACTTAATGGAGATTTTGATAAGTTAGATGGAGTGTGGGTGCCAAGTCAAGGTACAAAAAAAATAAACCAGAGAGGAGGACGATGATAATTGTACTGTGAAGTGCTTGTATTACACCATGCAGTGTTGTGAGTGTACTATTATGTAATTCGAAAGTAATTGTGATATTTTAGAAAATTAGTGTTAAGATAAAAACACGTTTTAAAATCATATTGGGTGATCAAATAAAACATTGAGTCTGATTGTCTATAATTTCTTTGTGTTCTATATATATGGTATATATATATATATAGAAATATATGTGTAATAGATATATGTATATATGTATATATATGTATATATATATATATATATATATATATATATATATATATATATATATATATATATATATATATATATATATATATATATATATATATATATATATATATATATATATATATATATATATATATATATATATATTATATATATACATAAATTTTTTTGTTTATGTGTGTGTATGTCGGATAGTAATATTAGACAATAAGGAATTTCTTTATTTAAGATTAACTGTACAAGAGAAGAGTAAACGTGTATAACAATTCGCTGTATATTATATCGACAACACAAACAAAATTATAGCCTATCACAAAATTCTTAAAATCACCCAGATGCTAAGAAATATGGTCAGTTATAAAAATGTTGTCCTTGTAGTTATTGACACCAAATGTTTTAGAATTATTTCCATTAAAACATTTTAATATTAATATGTGCTGTTAAAAGTTAAAAAATAATGATTAATGTATTCCTTCATCCTCGATACTAGGAAAAGTGGCGGCTGGTGAAATTTAGGTTATGATTTTAATTTAGTATTCAAGCATAGGACATGACACAACTATTAAGACTAAATGAAAGTTTTGTAGAAAGAAATGGATCGCCCTTTCAAGTTATTTGGACAGTTTGTAAAGCATTTGTAAAATATTTTTTTCATAATCAGGAAGAATATTTCTCGACAGATTTAAAATTTCATTAAAAAATATTAATTTTTTATTGTTTTTTTGATTAAAATGTTTTCTTAACCGCCTCTCAAGTTACCGAGGTAACTCCCAGAAAATCCTAGTATTTTGTGTCGAGTAAAGAGAGACGAGGCCCTACAGTTTATTGTGGAATCCAAACCACATCTAGGGCATCGACAGTTCACCCCCATCTTAATCGGAAGCAAATTACAAATAAAATTTGCTTCTCCGGGATGGATTCGAACCATCGATATTCGGTACCGAGTAAATAGCTATAAGCGCTTTACCCACTCGCCTACCATGCCCTATTAAGTTACAACATTTTGAAATTTACATATATTAAAACTTCATAAAAAATTAAATTTTCTTCATGAAATTTAAAATCTGTCAACAAATGTTCCTCCTATGATTATGGAAAAAAAAATATTTTACAAACTGACAGAAATAACTTGGGAGGGCAAACATTTCTGCAACTTTTTATTCGCAAATTTCAACCACAATTTTTTATGTACAAAAAAGCTTTTTATTTTGTCTTGATAGTTATGTCATAAAGTATCCCTTGGGTCCCATGCTCCAATACCAAGACACAGCATAACCAAAATTACACCAGCTGCCACTGTAGAGGAGTATCAATTTTATTTTTTTTATTAGTCAAATTGTCTCATAAAAGTTATAATCTATATATAACATGGTATATTTAGCTCTCTAATAAATCTTAATTAGTTCAATGATAAGTAATTGAAGAACAACTTATGTTGGTACGTAATATTAGAATTGAATTGATCTTATTTTGTGCATTTATTGGGAATCGATCTCAATTTATCAAGTGATTGAATGTGTGGCAGTGGCGGCTGGTGGATTTAGGTTATACAATGTCTCAATATTGGAGCATGGAACTCAAACAATATTTTAAGGCATGAGTATCAGTACTGATTGAAGAAGTTTTGCAGAAAAAAAAATTGAGAAAAAAGTTACAAAAATGAGCAACCTCTCCAGATTCCTTCTAGACCATTAGTAAAATCTTTGCAAACTGTTTTTTATTATTTTTGTAATCAGAAGGAAAATTTATCACCGTTTTTTTTTGTTTTCGAAAATTTTGATTTTTTTTGTAAAGTTGTGACACTTTGAAATTTAAGTTTTTCATTGTGTAAATTTCAAAATGTCATGTTACAAAAAAATCAAAATTTTCGAAAACAGAAAAAAACAAGGCAATAAATTTTCCTTCTGATTACAAAAACAAATAGTTTGGAAATATTTTACTAATGGTCTAGAAGGAATCTGGGGAGGCTGCACATTTTTGTAACTTTATATTCTCAAATTTGTTTTCAATTTTTTTTTTCTGCAAAACTTCTTCAGTCAGTACTGATAGTCGTATTTTCAAATATCGCTTGGGTTCAATGCTCCAGTACTGAGATATGGTACAACCTAAATCCACCATCCGCCACTGATGTGTAGTGTTAATAACTTTTATTAATAATTAGGTTAAAGAGTGATGATTATTAGTTCAATTTTGGTGAAGATTTCTAGTTTCAATTTTTATGATGTAATTTGATGAAAAGGAAATTAACACTATTTTTCAGTTAAAATGGTTTTTCTAAATTGTTTCATATATTAATTTTGTTAGCTGTAAAAAGTATGTTAAATCATTACATTTAAAAAAAAATCATGTAAAAAGTGTTTCATTTTTGTCAAATTATATAACACTGTAAATCTTTCATCGCCCTGTGATCAAAACTAATAATTGTCATACCATTAACGCCTTAGAAAATATCCATACATTTGTCTCCATTGTGGATTTAATATCCACTTTAGAAATCATTAAACGCCATAAACTAAATGTTAATTTGTATTAAATTATATATTATTATTTATATAAACTGGTGCAATAATATATTTTAAATAAAATTGTTCCCAGAAATTTGTATTTATTTTTTGTTAATAACTATCCCATAAATTAACTACTATGCTATGTCTATTTGTTTACCCCCATTAGTTCTAAGTAGTATTTTTAAAATTAGTCATTATAGAAATTATACTTGATAAAAAAAAAGTTTCATTTCCGCATCTATTTATTTGTAATAATTTGGAAAAATAGATTAAATTATGTTGCAGAGGTCTAAATGGCATTTTTGATGGGCCAAAAAAGTTAAATATTGGACAGATCAAAACGATTTTGGGGTTTTCCATGATTTCTAAGGTCTAATTGTGTCAATACGTGGCAACTATCTAACTTTCAAGTTTAACTGTGGACATGAACTGCAATTATTGTAGCTGCGGTTTTTATTCCAGAGATAGATGGCGATCTGTTAACTTGAATGGCCACTGCAGAAGATTGACTAGTAGCTAACCAATGAAATCAAAATTTAAGATCGGTAAAGTAGAAATCCTAGTTAAGTGGTTAAAATGACTGATTTATTTTGTTTTTCTTGTAACATTTTTTAAACTGAATTTTATTGAACGGAAAAATACACAAGACAAAATAAATAGTAAAAATGAGCATAAGATCAAACGCACTGTGATGGCCATGAGCAATGGTTTATAAATTGTAAACTATGGCAACTTGACCTTAATTGCAACCTCAACTAGTGGTGGCTGGTTATAATGAATCAAGGAGCCATGGCACCACCTAACAAAATAATTGCAATAATAAAAATAATCTATTCAATAATCAATATTGCACCCACTGACCCATATAAATGTATTAACCCTTTCAGAACGCACTGCTGTTTCAAAGTTGCCCATCATATAAAGTATTTCTTTACTGCTTGCGTACATATTCGCCAAGAGCAATGTGAACCATTCTATGATATAAAAAAATATGTCGTTCTACATGTTCGGGTGTTTTAGTTAGCTTTTAAAATTTTTATAAAACAAAAGTACAAAACCCAGAGTTGAGAAAATTTATTTAAAAAATGATACATTAACATTAGACATCAAACATTTTTTTGATTAAGATGTAAGATCCTCACCACGTCGGAATCGCGCGCACCATGGCTTTTGTCACTGTAATATCTCAAAATATCATGCGAGCGAGTTTATTCGGGTAGGAATGCGACTATACTCGTTTAGAGCAGTTAACCGGTCGACAAATATATAAATCAAGAATAGTGAAAGATTAAAGCTGACTGGAAAGAGGGATGCACGACAGTGTAAAATATACATAAATTGGTGGCACAATTCAGATGCTATTAATATATATCCTGATTACAATACAAGAAGGATGCAAGTGTGTTTAGAAAATACTTTTCCAATCACCTTACAAGTGGAAGAGATACAATTAAATGGCCACTAATAAGGTCTCCGAATTTAGCGCTATTTTTTTTTTTTTTGTAGAGATGTACAGTTGTGGACAACAAAAAATGGGACAGCTCTTCTTGAGTAGTATAAAAAAATGTGTAAAATGTGTCTATTTTGATGTATCAATATTATGTGGCCTATTAATATTAATAATCCCAATACATAATTAAATCTTTTCAAAAATCTGTAATAAGATATCCATTTTTTATTGTCTGCAATTGTACATCTAAATAATTATATGAGCATGAACATGAAAAGACGCGTGATTTAGATGAGTTAGGTGCTAAAACGATTATTGCCTTACAAAATGTGTCCTCTGACATGATAGCTATATTTTCATTGATACAAAAAAAAAAAACTAACAAAAACTAAGTATATTATGTTGTATACAATAATGTGAAAAGTAAGAGTATAAGAGTAAGCAACAGATTAAAGTACTATATAAAAAAAAATAAAACAAAGTTTAATAATGATGTTTTATTTAAATAAATTGCAATAACAAAATAAAATAATTATTACTAGCAAATCGAATTAGTATGCGCAAAAAACAGCAGCAACCTATATTCATAAAAACTGTAAATTCCAAAAGTTAAAAAAATACCCAGCTTAGTAACAACAAAAAACAATTATTGGAAATTTCACAAAACTACAATGTTTTTAAATCACAACTTCATATAAAAAATATTTTACACGATATAAAAATGGAGATGCAAAATATAAGACTTTTTTTTAAATACCTGAAGGTGATAAAAAAGTCTAATTCGAATGCATGTATTAAATTTATAATAGAGCACAACACAGATGATATTTTTGGGTACTTTCTGTCAATAAATCAGTCTTACAAAATATACCAGGTGATTCTGACACCTGCTGCTCCTTTATTTATTTATTAACTAATTAACTTGTCAATTTACATAAAATATCAATTCAACCTATATATTACTTTTTTACCACCTCAAATTCCCCGAAAATACTTCAAGTCTATCGGTCTTAAGTTTACAGTATTCTTGAGACTAGTTTTACAAAGCTGCACATACCAGTTTGAATTAGTACCGATCACCATTAAAATTACTCAATGCACTGCAAAATTTCTTGGTATTTTTCTATTATATCAGGCAAAATAATACTGACCTGAGTTCCAACCAGTTGGCCATAGCAGCAGAGAATCAGCTCAGTCTACAGATCGGCATAATGAGTCCACAAATGTGAAATTGGTATTTTAAACAACGTTGTAAACTTAAAACGGCAAAATATTTTCATTTCAAATACAATACCTCGATTTCTACATATTTTATTTTAAAATCAGGGTCATATTAAGGCTCAAGAAGTGTATCTCTACCAATTTTTAATATACAGGCAGAAGTAAAAAAAAAAAATACAACTGGATAAAGCATTGTGGTTTTATTTGTAACAATATTAAAATTTTTTTATTGTATCACTTAAAAGAAATTAAAGAAAGAGCCAAATTAGATATCACAATCGCTTGATATAATGTTAAATTTTTAACAAAAATTATTATTGTAATAGATATAAATTAATGTAAATATTTTTTTAGTTGTTACAATAAAATTATCAAATATATAAAATGAAACCTAGGTATATATAAAATTTAAATTAAAAAAACTTTTTGGGGTCACCTAGCACATAAAAAACGACAATCAATTTTTCACCGAATCAAAAGTCATAATCTCAAATATTATAATCTTTACCTTACACCTAGCCTCTCAATATGAGAGATCAACAATTGTACATAAAACCATTAAGTCAGAACCTATCATTTATAACAGCCTACGTTTAATAAAAATGCTTTTAAAAAATTTAAGAATTCCTAATTTTTATATGACATTAGTTTATGTAAAAAAAATATGGCAGAAATTTATAAAAAACATTTGAGTTAACAAATACATACTTTTAATAACATTGTTATGAATACAACAAATAATCAATATATTATTTGTGATAAATCACAGACCAATTAGGCATTAATGTAACCAACCACACACTTGCAGATGTATATTTACAGACAAAATGCCAAAATAATATAGATCAATATTCAACACTTTAATTACAATACCACAATAGCAATATTTGTATTTAGCATATGATTTGTTATCTCCAAAATTCTCAACAATATATGGTAGCACATTTTGGTGTTGGTTTTCATGAATATGTGAATAATATATTCATTCATATTCATAAATAAATGATTTTATCTATGCTTCTTTTTTTCGGAATATTTTAAGAATATATTGCCATACAACTTAATAACTGATGATATAATTTTTAACTATTGGAATATGCAATCCAAAAAATGCAATGAAAAAATATTTTAAAACAAGTATATAGGGTGTTTCTTAAAATGCTGCCTTAATTTAAACAGGTGCTGCAGATTATTTGGAATAAAATACTAACAAATCTCTTGTTGGAGAAATTGAATCACTACGGAGTAAGGGGGATTCCCTTGGTTTTTATTAAATCGGTGTGCCTCAAGGCTCTGCGTTAGGACCACTATTATTTATAATTTATCTTAATGATATATTTAATATTTTCTTATCTGGTCACTGCATATGCTTTGCTGATGACTCCTCCCTTTTGGAATCTCATGAAGATATTATTAAATTATTTGGTCTCATAAGCCCAAGTAAAAGCTGAACAGTGGTTCACTCCGAATCACCTTAAAATGAATAAAGACAAAACTCAAAAAACAGTTTTTTTCGTCTAACAATAAATCCATTAATGGAAATAATGTAAACCGCCTAGGAATTGTACTTGACGATGGCCTAAAATGGTCAAGTCATATTGATAAATTACGTAAAAAACTTTCCACTCAATTATACTTGTTAAAACGGTTATATAAATCACCGAGTTTTCAAACTATTTTAACAGCCTACCACTCTCTTTTCCATTCTCACCTGTCATTATGGGGAAACTCTAGCCAATCCATTAGGACGTTTCGCCTGCAAAAACAGGCCATAAGATTGTTGGCTAATGCAGGTTTTAATGAACATTGTCGGCCTCTATTTATAAAATTTAAAATATTACCACTTCCCTCTTTATATATTTTCTATGCATTATTAGAAATTTATAAAACCAAACACACATTTTCCCTTTAATCGGATCTACACAACTATCTCACTAGACATAGTGATAACTTTAGGCATCCTAGATTTCGCTCGCAGTTTCTGCAAGCAATTCGCCCAATCTACATATTTACAATAAATTGCCCGTTATAAAAACCTAAATTATACTCGCTTCAAGCTCAAAATCAAATGATATCTGCTCTCCTTTTGTTTTTATTCAATCGCTGAATATATGGAGGCACCAGTTAATGTCCTAGTTTGTAGTGCACAGATCGGTCAACTAGTTACTTTTGTATGCTTAACTATATTTAAATACTACCATTATTATTGTTTCTTTCTATGTATATATACATATACGTTGTTTGTGCATTATATTATTTCTCTGTTTTATACTCAGTATTCCTTTTGTCTTACAATACTCTGTAAACTTTTTGTCACTTGCTACAAACATTATTTCATGTAAAGTAGTTAAATAAATCTATCTATATGTAATGTACTAATTGGCTAACACGTTAATTTTGTTTACTTAACTATACTTAAATATTATTATTATCAAGTTTCTGTGTATATATATACATACATCTGTTGTTTGTGCATTCGATTATTTCTCTGTTCTTTACTCATGATTTTGTTCTACGAGTACAATACTTTGTAAACCTTTTGTGACTTGCTACAAACATTATTTTATGTAAAGTAGTTAAATAAAATCTATCTATCTATCTATCAAAACAGTAGCAAATGCACACAAGGCTACGTTGAAAACTGTTTTGCGACACTCAGGGATCAGATAATTTACTGCTTGCAGATTCTGCAGTCGATCCTCGTCACGCCAGCTCTCAAAATTGGTAGGGTTTTGTACTGAAGTTGTCCATAAAAAAAATTTGAAATCAGAAATGGGACTATGAATTTTCTATTTAAAATTAGCTCCTCTATCACCAGTCTAAGTAAATGCAGCATTTTAAAAAAACACCCTGTATAATAATTGACGTTTGTAGCCATGCAAGTTCATGTTACAAAACTGTTAGCAATAAAATAGTTAAGGGGTGGACGTTTTCTAAAAAACGAATTGACGTAAAGCCCTATTCTTTGTGCGAGTACTCTGACAAGCATTGAATTGCAAAAAATATCTTTAATTCACAGATATTTTTCATTTTAACCCCTTTCCCAGGAGTTTTTGGTAAACATTGCAAAATTGCTCATTTAGATATATTTTTGTTAGATTTACACTGCCCCCATTATCCTCATAAATAACATCTCATGCTGCACATTATCAACTAATCTTCAGATTATATGTCCACGTCCAGTGTTGAATTATAAAACAATTTGGCACATTTTGAATAAAAAAAAAATTACCAAAATGCTGACTAGATCACAATTCAAAACAAATCCAACTAGTAGCTAGGGTAAATAAAGTCTATAAAACAACTGAAGTGCAATTTGATTTGTTCTTATTTAATTTTATTATGATCGATTTTAATTTTAAAGAATCAAAGTTTTGCAGAATTTATCTCCAGAATTATCTCAAAGGAAATTCACCCAAACAACACAGATTAGTATAATAAAGGTGTTTTTATTTGATTATATTGAAAAGTGACATTTCTTGGTTCAATTATCTAGACGAAAAGATCACCTTCTTATAATAGGTGTTACTTTTTGTTGTGGTTGCTAAGTGACTTGTTTTCCAGGCCGGAAAGTACTTTTCGTTCTAGGACTTTTCAGAAGGTAAACAATTATGAACAAAATAAACAAATGAAACAAATTGTCATTTTTTAACAGATTGTGTCAAAATGACGTGAAGTCAATAAATATATTAAATAAAAATTTATTTTCTTCCTACATTGAATAAACAATAGTGTAAGTATGACACACGGACGAAAATTGCTTTTCTCTTGTGTCATAAATAACTATTATATACAACTGTGTTATAAAGTACTGTTTATGACATAGTTTTGCGGCCATAAAGTACTTCTTTAAATACTAGTAAAACAAAGTAAGTTTATTTTACTAGTACTATAAAGAGGTACAGTTGTATTAATTAAAAAAGTGTACAAGTATTATAATGAGACGCGAGCTTTGTCTTGTTTGTGTAAAAACGGCTTTTCACATGTCATAGAATTTGACAACCTGACATGTGATAATCTTCAATAAACAATCATCTACATCAGCCCGTTTTAAACATACAGGGTGTCCACCCAGTGTGTATTTGTTCTATAACTCTGTAACTATTACAGATTGAAAAAAAAAATTGAAAACAAAAGTTACAGAGTTATGGAACAAATACACACTAGTTGGACATCCTGTATATGATAAAGCTCTCTCCATTTTAATTTTGTATGCCTTTTTAATGATTACAACTATTTTATGACCACAAAACTATGTCATAAACAACTTGGTAACCAAGCAATAGAAAAAGCACACTGCTCGTTTCTCATAGAATTGATATAAAATTTATAACATGATTTCTTTCCATAATGAGCCAATTTTAGAAGTAGAACATGATGCTTGTATGCAATTCCTCCATAATGTAAAGCTTTATTGAACGAATCCAGTTTTAAAGGGTACAAGTCAATTTTAGCAGTTGAACATAAGACTGTATGCAACTCCTCGATAATAAGGCTTTATTGAACTCGTCCTCTTTATGGCCTTGCTCACTATGCTCGATTGATCATAAAGTGGACTCGTTCAATAAAGCCTTACATTATGGACTTAAATAGCTATTAAAATAACAAACATGGCTGCCCAGGTGTTTCCCAAAGTACTGCAGTTACATAGTTACTGTTACATAAATTTATACAATTATTGTATTTTTTTATACGGGGTGTTTCACTGAGGACGGACCAACCGGGGCAGGGTGATAAAAGACCTCAATACACATCGATTTGATCCTCATTTGTGTTATGCAAAATTTGTTAGTAGGCGTTAATCATGTTTTCGTATATTTTTAGCTAACTCCAGTTTTACCCATAAATTTCGTCATTCTAGCTTAACGTCAGAATTTTTTTTTATGAATGTAATCATCCTGAGAAACAATTTTTTTATTAAAACCGAAACTATTTAAACAAAAAAAAAAACATCTTAAAATTTTATTAAAACAAAATATATTCCTTAACTTTACAAGACTCTAGCGAAAAGTAAAAAAGATAGAAACAAATTTTTGTAACCATCTTAAAAAATTCCTCTACTTTACTGGCAATCAAGCCGACAAATTTCATTCGACTGGCCCCATGAAGTGTAAAAGGATAAAAATCCCACTTTTAATTAAGAAACAGAAGGTATCAGGGATGAAGCCCACATAAAGGATGCAAACCGTTGACACGTATTTCAGACTTGTGGTCCTTACAGGCACGGTGCTGCTAAGTTGAAAGGATGAACATAACTTAGGACAACGATACAAAGGAACCCACTGACAGGCAGCCGGTAGGTCATTTGTGGCTGTAATTGACAGATCCCGTGTTTATAGGGCAACAACAGAGAATATTGCCACGGAGGCAACTATAGCTACTGGCGTGGAATTACCTACCTACCTACGGAATGTAAAATAATAGAGGATGAAAGATGTTGCTGCAGAAAGAAA
Organism: Rhamnusium bicolor; assembly: GCA_029963845.1. Lineage (NCBI taxonomy): Eukaryota > Metazoa > Arthropoda > Insecta > Coleoptera > Cerambycidae > Rhamnusium > Rhamnusium bicolor. The sequence goes on from JANEYF010003175.1 coordinate 202,160, forward strand.
TATTCTCTATTATTTTACATTTCTTGGGTAGGGAACTCCACACAGGTAGCTATAATTGCTTCCGTGACAATATTGTGTTGCCCTGTAAACATGGGGTCTTTCAATTGCAGCCATAAATGAATGACTAGTTGCCTGTCAGTGGTTTCTTTGTGTCGTTGTCCTAAGTTGTGCCCATCCTTTCAACTTAGCAGCACTGTGCCGATGAGGACCATAAATCAAAAACACATGTCCAAGGTTTGTATCCTTTATGCTTGAGCCTCACCCATGATATCTTCTGCTTCTTAATTAAAAAGTGGAATTTTCGCCTTTTACATTTTGCACAAAATTTTGATTTCTCAATGTGAAGTCAAGGAGCTAGCAGAATGAAATTTGTCAGGTCAATTGCCAGTAAAGTAGATAAGTATTTAAGATGATTACTAAATTTTTTTTTCATCCAATTTTTTGTAATGTTTTATTGTACTTTCCTTTTTCCCTTTTTTTTTTTTTTTTTTTTTTCCTTTTTTTTTTTTTTTTTTCCCCCCCCCCCCCAAAAAAAAACCCCCCCCCCCCCCCCCCCCCCCCCCCCCCCCTTCCCCCCCCCCCCCCCCCCCCCCCCAAAAAACCCCCCCCCCCCCCCCCCCCGCCCCCCCCCCCCCCCCCCCCCCCCCCCCCCCCCCCCCCCCCCCCCCCCCCCCCCCACAAAACCCCAACACCCCCCCCCCCCCCCCCCCCCCCCCCCCCCCCCCCCCCCCCCCCCCCCCCCCCCCCCCCCCCCCCCCCCCCCCCCCCCCCCCCCCCCCCCCCCCCCCCCCCCCCCCCCCCCACCCCCCCCCACCCAAAACGCTAGAGTCTTGTGAAATTGTTTAAGAAATAATTTTTATTTTAATAAAATTTTAACCTTATTTTTTTTTGTTGAAATAGTTTTGGTTCCAATAAAAAAAATTGTTTCTCAGGATGTTAGGCCCATTATTGGACTATGTCCATAAAAAAAAATTATGACACTAGTAGTAATAGTTAAGCCAGAAGGGACGATATTTATGGGCAAAACCGGAGCTTAGCTAAAAAATACATGAAAACCTAAATAACTCCTAACAAACAAATTTTGCATAATACAAATATGGTCAAATCGATGCGTATTGATGTTCTCAATACTCAACCTGCGCCGGTTGGTTCATCCTCAGTGAAACACTCTGTATATTATTATTTATAGAAATAAAAGTCACCATAACTGTATAAATTTCTATTATCTTTTTTAACTTTGTTTAGATCTAATACAGCTCTGCAGCACTTATCAACCAGCCATACTAAAAAATAATCTGATTTTCTAAATATTCATAAAAAATGCCCGCGCGAAAAACAACTATTACTGGCATAGGAAAAAAAAGTACATATTTTATATGTATCACGGCATCAATTATCATTTGAAAAGAACATTAAGTAATAAACTCTATTATTAAAAACCTTACAACAAGAGAATTTTATATAAAAAATATAAATTCCTTATATTATAATTTTCAAATTTTCTTTTGTGAGGAAATTCGTCAACAATTAAAATTACAAATAATATGTTTACTGTATATACCAAATATATATACCTAAATATGTATAATACACCACAGTTATACCGCTTTCTGTTGCTTGAGTAATTTCAATTTTTTTATAATCCAATGCAATACATATTTCAAGAAGATCAGTTTGAAATCCCAACTTCTTTTTACGAATCACAAAAAACTACTAGTAAAGGGTATGAATTTAAAAATATTGTAAAAATTGAGTTTATTTACACGATATATATATTAGGAAACATATTTAAATAGTTACTTGCATCGAGGCCTAGAATTCAATTTCCTTTTCTCACTTACAGAAAGATGTCTCACTGAAATGAGTTTTTAAAATAATTTTACATCAATTTAATCATAGATCATATTGTTCAATTCAAAATATATCGTGTTAATGTTATTAATTGCTTCAAGGCGAGATTTCCTATGACTGCAGTCACGTATGGTTAGCAGCAAAGTAGGTGAACGCTCTTAGTAATTATGCATTTGTAAGTATCTAATCAGTAATTATTACAAAATTGTCAAAAAAATTACTTAAGCCGGTCGTGAAAGAAATACGCCCGTTGTGAAAGGATTAAGAGTTAATAATATCACATAAGCTCTAGTGAGTGAACTTTATTATCAATTGTTAAATTTTCACTGATAGTACTCCAGAAGTCAAAAAACACTTCCACTATCAACACCGTCAGAAATGTGGATGGCCTATACAGCATTACCAATTTGTGCCCTACAATGTCAAAGCGTGCAACAAGTTCTACCTCACCAATTATGCTACTATGCAACCATCCATAGACGGCATTTTAAAATTTTGTACAGACGCAACACATATTTCATACAATTTGCTAAAAATTGTAAACTGTATATTTACCAACCTCAATATTATATTTTCTAGTAAAAGTTATGTAAATTTTACTGCGCTTACATATTAATACTAAATTTCACCTTTGTTTTTACATAAACCAACAATTAAAAGGACTAGACCATACCAAAATACTAAATTAATCAAATTGTATGTATGGGTAAAGGGATGTGCTTCTGAATTAATTACATATTTATCCAAGTCTAAAAGTTTTGGGTTATCACTGAACAACAAATATAAGTATTTCAACGTCTCACTAAGAAAAAAAGACTCCATCATGTCCTTGGGTCGTACACTGACAGTGTTTCTTACATTTCCAATGGACGTATAGCCATTTACTACCCTTGTGTAGTTTTCAAAACCTTGGAATATCTGCCAACCCCAATCCTGATAGGTTGTATTACTGGTAAATTGATACATGTACCAAAGACTCTCGATGAATTCTGGACGAAGTAAATTATGTGCATCATTTGTTTTAACATATATATCATTTGAGTTTTCACCCTGAAACCACGTTGAAGTAAATAAAATTAACTAATCATGTGAAACCTAAGTGTCAAAGGATAAAATGAGCATATCAATAGGCTTTACATTTTTTTTGTTTATCCATTTTTCCTCTAAATATGCTTTTTATTTACAATAAAATGATCATTTTTATTTTTTGTTTATCAATAGGGAAAGTTTAAAAACAACTTACAAATTTATATTGATGAAAACACCGTCTTAATAACAATTTGTTACATATTTCATATACGACTTAATAGCACAAAAAAAACATTACAAAATGCCATAAAAAGATAATTACAGACATATAGATTATTTTTTCAATTACCATATTATATTCCTACATTTAAATTATCGCACACTTTTATCAACTGTATATTCTGAAAATAAATAAATAATAATAAATAAAATACCTGTATATTAATATTAAAGTAAGTAATCTCTGGCGCTAGGAACGTAGGCTGCTGAGCATATGTTTGATAACAGGTGGTAAGGAGATCATCTGCCAATTTCATGTGGTTTTTTGGAAGCCCATGGTGCACACCCAGTGCTAAAGTACCAGGTAAGTAACATGTTAAATGGTCCATTTTGGGCTTGAAATCTTTTCCACCCGCAAGTAGTTCTCCAATGAAAACAAAATTATTAGGAACCGTGCGTCTCACTAGATGCTTTTCAATACCTTCTATACTTGTAACGTAATCGTCTTTTAAACTAAAAAAAGAAAATTAAACTAACTCAAATATTCTAAATATTATCGCTTAAATAAAAATACTAGAATTACTCCAAAATTTCATCATTATTCATTATTAACTTATACCACGAAAGAATTGTATATTATGTGGAAATTATTAATAGATCAAACAATATTAATGACCACAGAATCATACACTAAGGAACATACGAGGCATATAGAAATCAAGTCCCGTTAACTCCAAAATGCAAAATTTTACAGGAAACGAAAATTTATTCGCCCAAAAATTGCTGCAAAAACTTTGTTACACCTTCTTTATAGCAAATTAGTGTAGTTTAGCTAAAATAATCCAACACAGGTACTTCTTGTTTATTCTGACGAATTTTAAATGGAGTTAGTGGACTTTGACTGTGAGTAATCAATATAGAGGATTTTGATTGTAATTATCATGGATATGGTGGGATTTGATTATAACATGTAATTGTAAGAAATAGACTAAATATGTAAAAATTGTGGGTTTTGAAATTAAAACTGGTCTATTCACTTAGTTTTAAGCAGTTTCTAATGGGATATAAAAGTTACTGTTTAGATGGATGGATTTCTTGGAAAATTTTGTATAAAATCCGCCAGAAATATGAATTTCGTTTGAGATAGCGGGGTTTGATTCTATATGCCTCATAAAATAAATAAATAATATATATTATTTATGTTTCAATTTAAATAAAACTTACTAATCTATAACTTTGCCAGTCTGAATCCACTGTTTAAGTAAATATTCATAATAACTATCACCCCTAGCTCCCAATGTGATAGTTGCATAAGATCTAAACTGGCCAGTATTTGCATTAATAAATATAGGAACTAAACCATCTTTCTTTTCCAAATTGTGAACCAGCTTTGAAACTTTTTCAACAGCATTCTAAAAAAATAATAATAACTGTCAACTAATTGAAATTTGGAAGTAAATGTACAAATACCTCATACTTAGAATCACCTGTTGCTCGACTCAAATCCCTAAACTCCAACTGTATCGTTGTAACTTCTGGACGTACTGCTATCAGGCGACCACTTTGGTGCATGAGCCTTTCTTGTAAACAAGTTAATATCAGAATAAGGAATGCCTGATTCTGAGTCAAAGCATGGCAATAATCTGTCAGCTAGGTCTGTCTAAAAATCAAATAATATATCACAGTACCTAAATGAAATATAGATGTACCTGCATTACATTGTAAATGATGTTGCATATTATTAAATCTGCTTTCTCCTATTAAGGTGAAATTACACACCAAACTAACGTCTTTTTTTAATTATTCATAATATGAATTTAGTGTATTTTATTTAATGAATTTTGCAGAAAGTTCCTTTTCATACAAATAAAAAAAAGAGAGATCAGTTTTCCCATATTGTTACCTCATAAATATATGTGTATTATTTATAACGAAATAATTGGTTTTTGTTTCTTATCATCATCAACAGGAAAGTTTAAGTGCAATACTTATACATATTATGATGGATACACCACCTTAAAAAAATAAAAACTTTTGAAAATATAAGTGGTATTAAAAAGCACGGCACAAGAATGACAAAATATTATAACTACTAGTCGATATGATATTCGAAAAGCTCAATCCCTGACACAAACTTTACCACTCAACAGACACTGAATGCCTTACAAACGTATATATAGATAGATAGATAGATAGTCTTTATTTAACCATTATATGTACATTGTTGAACATTTGCAGCAGATCAGAGTAATAGCTAGTAAGCAGCACATTTATAAATATAGATTAAGTTAACTAGGTACAAGTAAATAATATACACTAGATGCTAAAAACAGCAAGTAAAAAGGAAATACTAATAAAAAACCGCTGCCAATTACTTGGGGATCAGAACTTCCTCACCGTAGTAAAATTCGACGTGTGGTGGAGTTTATAATAAAAGTAATTTTTGACGTTTCAAAGAAGTCACATTTTGATGTTCCAAAAAAGTCACATTGGTGAAATGTCACTAATATTTTTTTTTAGACATTGGGACCGATTTTGCTCGTCAACGAACTCAATCTCTTCCTTGACCTCTAGAATGTGTGTACCAAATTTGATAGCTTTATCTCAAAAACTGTAGCTGCTATCATGAACCACACACACACATTCACACAGACAGAAAATTTTTTGTCTGAAATTTTGTGTATCGTCATAATTAGTCGAGATTCATCCAGAAATGCAATAAAAGTTTTAAAAAAATTTTTTCACGAATACACTTCCTCACTTTGAGGGGTGAGGAAGTAAAAAAGAAACATATATATGTATATACACACTTACATATTTTATAATAAAAATTATAAAAGTAAAAAAGTAAGGCATCAAGGTGTCAGAGCACTTTGCAAGTATGCGCGTTTAGGCTCTCGAATGAGGATTAATATAAAAAGGAGTTTTAAGGAATTCGTCGATTGAGTAAAAACAATATTTTAATATGAAGCATTTTACATTCATTTTATAGGACACTATATTTAACTGCTTAATATGAGATGGTAAATGATTATACAAATTTAGGTTAGGAGAATTTTTAACGCTTAGTGTTAGCCTGTGTCGAGGTAGTCTAAGAAGTCCAGAAGCACGTGTATTGTGCTCATGGTAATCTGTCTGGGTAGGGAGACCGGACATACTCCTGTGATTCTCAATGAGGCTATAGTAAATAAAAAGTTAAGGCATGGACATAATGCCGAATTTAATGAAAATAGGCTGACAATGTTCCATGTACTTGGTGCTTACAAGTATTCTTACAACCTTTTCTTGTTGTCGAAAAACTTTCAATGCGTGATGGGTGTTTCCCCACAAAACAACAGCGTAGGGGAGTCTAGAATGGAACAGCGCGAAATACGTGTTTTTTTAAGTTGTCAAACTCTAGAATGTGTTTTAATTTTCTACAGAGGAAAATTATGCCAGAAAGTCTTTTATTTAGTTGTTCGATATAGTTAACCCAGCTAATGTTATCATCTATATAGAGTTTAATGTACTCGCCTTTAGTTATGTTTTAATTAGCAGATATTAATAGTATCTGAGTTTTCTCTTGATTAAGTGTAAGTTCATTTGAGGTGAACCAATTTTTTGCTTGTAGTTCAATGTTAGAGGATAGTTGTAGTAGATTGGCAATGCTGCAATCAGAAAACAAAAGCGTGGTATCGTCGGCAAACAGGATGGATTTATTTGGCAACATGAATTGAGGAGTCATTCATGTAGACCAAAAATAGCAGTGGCTCCAGCATAGATCCCTGGGATACACCATGGCTATATTTAGGAAACCTGACTTGTCATTACCCCTATGGCCAAGCACTGCTGACGGTTAAGCAGGTACGAATTTAAAAGAGAGAGAGGCAGTCCTCTAACACCACATGATTGCAACTTTTTAATCAATTTATCATGGAAGACACAGTCAAAGGCCTTGGAAAGATCACACACAGTGATTGCTGAAGATGGCCGTCTTCAAGACCCTCGAATATGTCTCTTACTAATTTTACAACTGCTTGCGTTGTCAAGTAGCCAGAGCAAAAACCATATTGGTAAGGACGGAGGAGTAGTTTCTGCTGCAGACAGCTCGATAATCTTTCTGTCAGAATAATTTCAAAGATCTTACCAAAAATGAGAAGAATTGCTATGGGGCGATAGTTATCTGGCAAGGAGTCGTTTCCTTTTTTAAAAATAGGAATAATATGGGCAATTTTAAAAATATCTGGGTAAATACCTTCGGTGAATGAATGAATTTGTTACGAGCTGTTTTCTTTGCATTTTTGATATCTTTATTGTACTCCTTACGCAGAGAACTGTAAATAGAATAGTCAACCAGATTTCTAGTGACATTAAAAATTAGTTTGACAGAGGATAGTGTATCTCTTCTACTACGTAAAGAATCGGTGAACCAGTTGACCTGCATGTTCTCATTTGGAAAAGATTTTTTTAATGGAAAAATTCGATTTACTAATACATTAAATCTATTTACCAAGAAATCGAATAAGTACCTATTATCATAGGTAGTACTATAAAAGGTACTCCAGTCCATGTCGATCAAATGGTTTCTTAATTTGCCTAAACAGTGGTTTGTAATATGCCTGCGAAAAATGACAGGTGGTGCATCCTTGTTTCTTTAAATATTAATAAATCGACCAAAATGATGTGACAAGGATCAACTACGCCCACCCCATAGCAATCTTTTTTCAAGTTTGTCACGATATTGTCAATACAACTGGCGTAATGGGTTGTTACCCTAGTAAACTCTGAAATTGTTACTGTAAGTCCGAAGGAATTTAAAAGCAGAATTTAAAAACCAACCTCCAATCGATCCTTTTAAATCATATGACCGTGGTTTAGTATCTAAAGAAAGTAAAACAATATAAAATGCCACTAATGTATATTATGGACAATATGTAGATATTTTCCAAAAAAAAAAGAAAAAAAAGTCAATTATGTATTATGTGTATTGTGTATAGGACTATTTGGTGCCATTCTAATTCTTAAACTATGAGGAATACAAAAATGAACTTCCCTCAATAATTCGGCTAAATGTTATTAGTTGGCCAATTACCCAACACCATGATAAACAAAAATTGTTTATGCTATTCAACACAATGGGGTCATGCAGGAAACTGAAGTTAAGCACATACATCTGAAATTGTTCATGCCTTAAATAAGTGTGACTTTCAAACATTTAAATGAGTTTTTTTTTATATATATAAGGACCTAAAGCAATTTTTGCTTTAGGAAAACAAAAAAATTTCAAAATAATCAATTTTGTTTTCAATCACTTAGAAGTGCCCAATTATTAAAATTAAACTGGAAGATAAAATATTTAGTGACCCCTGGTATTATCAATATTTTGGAGGGACATTTAATTTAAAGAGGCTTTTATTGATGGAAAATTAAATAAAATATAAATATTAGATAGAAATCGTAGTTTAGATAAAAATTGGGTTTAACTCTTTCTATACAAAGATCTATTTCAAATGCTGTAGCTCCTGTACGAGCGATGTTAAAAAATGTAACTGTACGGCACTCGTAGTTGGGGTAAATAAAAATTCTCGTCTACATACGGCACTCGTACCGTGAACAAACATAAGCCACCATTTGTGAATAACTATTTATTGAACATAAAATATATTCAAGAAAAAAAAGTAAACATTGTTACCAACAAAAAAAAATTCCTACATAAGGCCTATATTGGAAATCTGGCAAATAAATTCAAAAAAAAAAAAAAAAAATTAAAATTCTAAACGGCAAAACATTAGGGGAAAAATTCATATTAGTACCGCTTTTTGGTGTGGTACAAATCAAACCGTGCTTTGAATTGTACCGCTTTTTGGTGTGGTACAATTCAAATCATGGTGTCACACATAAACCCACATTACAAATCTGGCATGTTATTGTTGTCAATATAGGGCTCGCCCTCATTTTCTTAGTGTCTTGATTTTCTTCAAGGTGTTCTCACAAACTGCCTTCAAGCTGTTGTTCATTATCGTCATCGCTTAGGCCGCTTGATTATACTTCACCATCAAAGTCGTCTTCCAAAAATAAATCGTGCGCTATGTCCGGCAATTCTTTTTGTGTTAGAGGTTTCCTCCTAGACATTATGAAACTCTTTTAAATCAGACAAAAAAAAAAATTAAACAATCAAGTGTACACAAAGGACTGTATAAGTTCCGTAAAAACACGTGTATTTCTATATTTACCACAAAGAAAAGGCGCAGCACATTGCAGCCACTATTAATCGCAGCATTAGATTCAAGGTGTCTCTCAAGTCACCCGAGTGCACGTAAAAGTACAGCACTCGTAGCCTCTGCTACAGCACAAACAAAGTATACGGTGCTCGTACTCGATTATTGGGACGTATAGATACAGCACTTGTAGTATAGAAAGGGTTAAGGGCTATCATATTTATATTCGATTTACTGGAATTGCTAGTAATACATTTTCTTATCACTAACACTCCCTTTAAGTTAAAGGTCCCCTTAAAATGTTGATAATACCGAGGGTCAGAAAATTCTATCTACATTTTTATACTTACTGCTTTTCGTAAAAACATATCATCTTTCGAAAAGTGATATATACTAAGTAATCCACCTAGAACTCTAATTGTCACTTCAAATAAATTCACGTCACGATTAATATCAAAGTGTAGATGTTTGTCTACCCAGTCTCTTGCCTCTGAATATTCTGTAATAGAAAACTAGTTGAATTAGTCAATGATGTATTTTTTTGATCTAGGTAACGTTAGGTTCATGGTTCATATAATTAAAAATATGTCAAAAAGCTGTGATGTGATTAAACAGCTGACTAGTTGAAGTCATCTATTTCAATAACAAGTAGATATGTGAATTCACAGCCTCACAAAAAAAAAAAAAATTTTTGATCTGGGGGTCTGACCATGTTTACTCCATGTTTTTGGGGTCGCTGAATCTGATTCCGAGGTCTATTTAACCCCATCACATCAGGATTTTGTCGTAACCTCAAAAACCCATAATTTCAGCTATTAAACGCATATAACCCTAACAATGAAGTTGTAATCTGAAAACCCAAGCTCTTAAACCCCATAACCCACTTAACCAAAAATCTATCAACTCCAATAACCACGTATGTCAGACATTTAACTTGTTTTTCACATATATTTTTTTATTTTAAAAATATGACATAAATCAAACAATTTAAAGAAATGATCACTCCAACCCACAATCAACATTGCAACATGGATATAAGTCAGTGGCGGCTGGTGAAATTTAGGTTGTCATATCTCAGTATAGGAGCATGCAACCCTAGCATAACTATCAAGACTAAATGAGAAGTTTTGTAGAGAAAAAATTGAGATTGACATTTGCAAAAATAAGTTGCAAACATTGTAAACAGGTTATTTTTTTTACAATTTGTAAAATATTTACAAAATGTTTTTTTTCCCAGAATCAGGTGGAAAGCATGTTGTCAGATTTCAAATCTCATCAAATAATTTTGCCTTTTTATAAAGTTACACTGTTTTGAAATTTTATTTTAGATTCGCTCTTCACTGTGTTAATTTTAGTAATGAAATTTGAAACCTAGCGACATCCTTCCACCTAATTCTGGAAAAAAATGTTTTGCAAATATTTTATAAATTGTCTAAAAAATAATCTGGGGGTTGCACAATTTTTGCAAATTTTTTCGTAAATTTCAAACGCAATTTTTTCTCTGCAAAACTTCATTTAGTCTTAATAGTACAGCCTTAAAATATCGCTTGGGTCCCATGTTCCAATACTAAGATATGACTAGCCAGCCGCTACTTATATAAGCACTGGCTGTTAAACAATAAGTTCGATATTGATATTCATTTAACCATGCTCAACACAGCGCTGCTGTAAAATAAATAATCTACAATACCTTCTTTAAGTCCCATAATAAAAATTGTATCTAAAGAGTCCACGATAGTAAGTCCTAGCCCAAACCAATCATTGTAACCCTCTGAAATTGGTTTAAGATGGTCATGACCCCATGCAAACTTCTTATACCCTTTCCAGGCGTGTTTAAATGCTTTTACAACAGCTTGCTGTCTTATCGTTGTGGGACCTTATATGAGAAAAATCAAGAATAGATTATACAAATACTAGTTCATCACAATCATTTTAAATAAAGTTAAAAAACTCAATTTTTTTTGCATCTGGTTTTGCAACATATTTATTTTCCTTTTTTTTTCCAGTAGATTCTGTGCAGAGACATATTGAAAAGTAGCCACTGTAATCTGGCAAACCTACCATTTTCAATTATAGTCCAAATTAGAAAAGTTCCTACCCTTCCAAAGCGAGCTTCATCCCCTTTACCCCCAAAAACCCTAGGCGCTGGTTCTTCATTTACACGCCAAACGGTTAACCATACACACAAATCGAGAGTGACCTGAAGTTTTCCTCATAGAATTTGCTACAAACAGGGTCCTATTTATTCACCTTAGGGGGGCCCATACAACCATTCCCTTTGACTTTGTTAGGGTCAAAGCTAGGCTTTAAACCCGGGAGTTGGTAGACAGTAAAACCAGCTACGTTTGTCACTCAAAGCTCTAGCCTACTGTGCTAACGAGCTCGGTACTAGGCAGTTACAATAAAAAAAGAAATATGACTTTTTTTATTTAACGTGTTTATTATATAGGGTGCCCCAAAAAGTGAACAACACTCTTACAAAGTGACAAATAATATTAATTTAAAAAAAAAATGTTCTAAGAGAGAAAATGTTTGTTTTGACCATTTTCTTGGTTTCTAATTTTTTTATTTTTAATTCAGGTGTACAGGTTGTGCAAAAATTGAAAAACATGTTTTCTCGTCTAGATAAACTTTTTCCTTTCACATATCGACGCTTAAGAAACAATACCTCGTATCTCCATTTTTGTCAAAACTCGGTTTAGAATTTTAAATTAATGTCCACTTCTATGTCCAACAGTTCCCAATATCTTGTATCTCCAAGATTAATATTGATAACAAAAACTCTACTTAAAAACTTATAAAATACCTCGTATAACAATAAAATAACTCGTATCTCCATGATCTCCATGATAAAAATAACATGTAGGTTTCACATCTATTAATAAGAAAACTTAGTTTTTTTTCGTCTCCTGTAAAACTGCTAATTTGGAGATAAGAGGTATTGTTTCTTAAGCGTCGATATTTTGATAGAACATGTGAAAGTACAGATTTCTAGACGAGAAACCTAATCTAACCAAGAATAAATTATAAACAATTTTTCTCCAACACGTTTGTGAATTATTTTTAATTTATAGGAGTTGCATACTTTTTAGGACAAAATTTTGAAAAACAATAAAACATACAAATAATAATTCAATTTTTGATCATTATAAAACTGAACTTTAAGAAAATTTTTCCTTTCACATTTTTTTGATAGAACGTGTGAAAAGTACAGTTACTTAATCTAGATGAGAAAATATTTTTCTCAATGTTTGTATACTCTGTATACCTGATTTGAAGATAAAGAAATTAAAAATTAAGAAATGGTCAAAGCAAAAATTTTCTGTCCTATATATTTTTTTCTAGTCAATATTTTTATAACGATGTTGCACACTTTTCGGGCCGCCCTGTGAATGACATATACAGAGAGGACTAATAATAGTCTGGAATATTTTTAACATTCTGAAAAATATTAACTTCTTCTAAAATTGCTAAACACGTCAAAATATTTTTGAAAAGCATGCATTTTGATACACATTAGAACTTTTTTCTTTGGGTTAAACATGAAAATGTGCGTTTGAATCATGCCTGAATCACAATGGAGCACTATTTGAAATTTTTTTACATCAAATCATTGTTTTTATAACACATAGATCCTTCAGATTTATTCTCATTAGATAGTACATGACGAATTCGACTAAGGATAAATTTTATATATTAAGAGAATTGCCAGATTTCAATGCTAATCATAATAATAAAGATAGGAGGGTTTAATATAATGAAATCATACCATATATATGTACAAGTATTAAATGCAAACAGTAAATCAAATACCAGATAACAAAGATACCTAGGTAATAAAATTGAGGTTAAAAATGTTTCATTCATATTATGTTTTCTCTATGTGATATGTGTAAATGCCAAATGGCATAGAAGCATCAATAAAGTATCTATCTATGTATTTATAAATTACACTTTTCTGATGTTTCATACCTATAAGCAACAAAATTATTTTAAATTGACAATTAATTTAACAAAACAATACAATCAGCTTAAGCTAGAGATTAATCATATTAATAACTTATATAAAAATGTACTTAACTACCCACGATAAAATGAAACTACAAAGATAATTATATAGTACCCTGAATTCAACTCAGATATTCATAATTCTTTTAGAATACTCTATCTTTGGATAGGGTAGACCATGACTCTGAAATTATTTTGCCCTGGAAAAACACCATTTCTTGAGAAAAAAATTTGGTTTCAAGGTTATCTTTTAGTTATTACAGAGTGCAAAAAAATCATAATTTGTGGTCTATTTAGCGGTTGTGGCATTTCCCAATGTGTAGTTAAAACAATGGAAAATATATTGAAAGGGACAATACTCCTTCCTTTTCTTTCGTATTAATTTCATGCAATAAAATAATTGTAGTTAATATTAAACAATTTAAATTGATAATAATTATAGCAAATTTGGGTTCTTTAGGAAGTAATGTATAATACCTGTAAATCTTTGTTCAACTTTGGGTGGTAAAAGTACTTGATTTTTGTTAACATTATTATCAATTTCAGCTCCTGCAGGCTCTTCTAGAACCTGGTTCTCATGCACAACTTCGTTAAAATTTGGTTCCACATCTCTAGGATCATTTCGAATATTTTTTAGTATATCTTTTCTATTTTCATTACCATTTGCATTTACTGATATCACTGCAGACTCTGGTTCATAAGACACTAAATAAAATACTGTAAGAAAGACTACTGCAGTAACGGTGTAAACAAAACTCCTTTGGCATTTCGACAACTGGTTCCAGTACTAAAAGACATTTTAGATTCAATTTAAATATTACATCACTTTTAGTCATTTATTATGCATCATACAATAAAAATATTTTAAAATATCCTATATATTATAAACAATTAAATAGCACAATAAGATGCATATAACAAGCTAGGAGTACTACACACCCTTCTTAAACTTTTAGTTCTTTTCTTATCAATAGTTTCACTTGACGCAGACACGTCAAGAGCGACATGGTCATGGTTGTAAACGACCATTTCTTTATAATAATTTATATAAATTGCATAATTCTTTTATACGTTCTCAGACAAATTTGATATTTTTCCATTAAACCAGCTGCACAACCAGAACTTGCACTTGCTGCCCTATTCTGTGCTCACCACAGAACAGATAAAATGCTACTGCTTGACGACGTCAAAATGTCAAAACTCCGTCCATACGTCAAATTTTCATATGAAATTAGGTACAAAAAATTACAAACTTTGCCAGCATAGCCAACATTTATTTGAGGTGATTTGAATGTTGGTTATTTGATTCTTCTTAGATTTGTTTCAGAGATTTATTTAACAAGTGGTTTTTGTTCTGTATTTATAACAAACTGGTTCTTTTGTGATTTATAACATAATCAATTTTTTATTGGCAATTTACTGAGAGTATAATACTCTCAGGCAATTTAAGTCAAGAGATACATTTTCTGTGGTAACTGGTAGTTCATAAAATGTCAAGGTAGATAATTTATGCATTAAATTAGCTAAGATCTCAGAAAGAATTTACCTTATAAAAAGTTTAAAAAGAAAAGTACAGTACATCCACGAATTTCCCAATATAATCTAAGAAATTCGTGAGTACATCCTGCCGATCAGTGTTCTACTGTCGATCCACTAAACTTGTACTAATAATATTCGTTACAATTAATAATAATAATAATAATAATAATAGTGATAATTTATTTAATCAGAAAAACAAATTATACAAGAATTTATACAAATATACAATATAAACAAATTTCTAAGGGTATTGGAATAGGATAACTAACAAGTAAATAAGTAAATAAATGAAGGGGAGTAGGATGAACACAAAAAGAGAAGTTATTTTCAGTGTGTTACCATTGCCTATCTTATTTCACATTTATATGGACAAACTACCTGTCTGCATATGCAAAAAACAGTATTTCAAAAGTTGCTCTATCAGTGTCTTTCCTTTTTTTTTCATTGAGTATTGATTTGTATTTTAAATTAAATATTTGTGTTCAATAAAATTGATAAATATTATTTGAATCTATAATTTGGTGCATTTCCTTGTCTTGACATTTGCTTTAATGATTTATTTATTTCCTTTTTAAACAGATTTAGTAGTTTAAGGTATTTATTCTAACTGGAATTTCGTTCTATAGTTGTGGTTCAATAAAAATATAGGATTTTTGCATTACAGTTTTATGAACTTTAATTATATTGTTAAATATGTGATTTTGTATAGGTTACATTTTCTTTATCTTTGTAACAGTTGGTATAATGTTGCATATGTATCTTCTTACTATTGTGTGTTCTGTGATGTATGTTAAATTCTATTAACTCTAGTTCAGTGTTCAGTCTTTAAGATACCATGACAGAAGACAGTTGAAGTAAAATGTAGATAATTGGTAATGTGTTTTATTAGAACTTTCTGTTCTGTGATTAGAACAGTAGAATTTAATGAGATTGTAGTATGTAAATTGTAAAGTAAATTAACATATTTATGAATTATTTACGGGTTTTTAATAGTGTTTCATAAATATCCGTTCCAAATTGATCTTAACTTGAACAATCGTCTTCGTTTTTCTACACTATTTAAAACAGAACGTACAAGTTAGGATGGATAGTCTTCACTAGGGATGGCAGCGATTTAATCAAATGAATGAAAAATCGATTAATTTGTTTCGATTTATCGATTAATCATATGATATTTTTTATTTCAATTAATCGGTAATTAATCGATTAATTTTATATTAATCGAAATTTCTTTTTGGTTATTTTTTATATCAACTAGTCGTAGGTCAATGAGCGTGAAGTAGGTCAAATTTAATTTGAAAAAAATAATTATTACTATTATTAGTAATTTCATTGTTAGTTATGTAATAAATAATAATAATTTTCACCTATTTATTTTCTTCTATCCATTAATTCTATGCGTATTAAAATTTAATAAGTTTTGTGCATAGTATTTTAAAAATATAAGTATCAATATCCGATTAATCGAATGATTAATTAATCGATTATGTTCTATCGATTTTAATCGAAAGTCGATTAGTATTATTCGATTAATCAAATGATCGATTAATCGATTATTTTATTTTTATTGCCATCCCTAGTCTTCACGAAAGATCCCTAGGTTTCTCGTTTTCATTTTCTGTATGTAATATAGTAATATTCATATAATGGATCCGGAAAGCATGACGTAATTCATACACAAATTACAGTTGGCAACATTGAACGGTTTCATGTTAGGATGGATGGTAAATTCCAAGAATAATAAACTTAAGAAGGATAGTTTATTCCCATAAGAATGTATGTTGGCTCTCCGATCGGCTTGCCATCTAGTTGGTGACGTCACCGTCTGGCGTACCGGCATTGTTTATGCTTGCTTATACGTCTGTTTACTACTGTTTAGCCGTGTTTTAGAACTTTTAAAGACAAAATTAACTCTACTTTGAGATTCTGCATGTGTTTACTGTGTTTTAAAACTAATTTTAAGTGTTCTTTGTTTTAAATAGACTATAAAATAAATAAGACTTTAAAATAAGTAACTAAAATAAATCAACTGTAAGTTTGTGTTTAGGTATTTTCTGCTGTTTATTGTAAGTTATTTTATTTTGCCTTAAACTTCATGGATATGTGTATAAAAGTAATTAATTATTTCAGAGACTAGATTAAAATTATGCCTGGGCTATAGATGTGCGATGTTTGGATGCAATAATAAGAGTGTGGTTACAAAAGGCGGCGATACAATAATTGTTTATCATTCTTTCCGGAAAGAAAAAGATTTTGTTTCTACTATGCTTAAAGAATGGATTAATTGCTGTAAACATGCAGATTTTAATCCCAGTTCAAGTGTGATTTGTTCTGTTCATTTTACACACAATGATTATGAAAGGGATCTGCAAAATGAACTGTTAGGTAAGATGATAAATTTTAAATACTTACCTAACAAAAGTTATGGTTGGTGTATATTTAGGTACAAATAATTTTAATTTGTAGGTTTGCCTTTAAAGAAAATTAAAAAAAAACTGCTGTTCCCACATTAAATATATTTGGAAAAACGAAAAAGGTGGATGTCATCTCAGGTAGACAAGATAGGCATACCCAGAAAGAAAGAAGAGATTTAGTACAATCCATATTAAAGGAAACAAGTTCTAAAAATGAACTTTGTGAGAAACCTACTCTGCCGGATGCTCCAGTGTGAACCACAACCTTCTACTTCTGACTCGATGTCTAGTCGTTCACTTGAATCTATTGAAAAAAAGTATAATGATCTATTAAAAAATTATGATCTTTTCCAACGATGAAAACCGCAGAACACGTAAAAAAATAAAAAAAGATTGTTAATTAAAGAACATTTTATTATTTTATTTGTTGGTAATTAGTTTAATAAATAATTTTTAAAAAATATTTGCTTTTTTTTAGTTACCTTTCTTATTAGCTGTGGTGGGGGACCAATTTATTTCTCATCTGACTAAACAGATATTTTTCCATACTCACTATAAAGTTTAACATAGTTTTGCCAAAGAAATATCATTATTGCCTTTAAATTCAAAGCTTACCAAGGGTGGTAAATATTTTAGTTATGATTTTATAAGTAGCTAAATTTAAAAAATCGGTATTGCAAAGTACAAATCAACTTGCTACGAATAATGGTCGTATCCCTAATTTTATCAGGTTTTTATCGACTAATATTTTCATCAAATCATCACTGAGTAGTTCTTCCTTTTATGAACTTTTAGTGTCCTCCTGAAACTTTAACAATTACAAAATTTCCCGACTTTCAGATTTACCAGATCCCACGCTAGTATATTTAAACTGATTATTCCTTACACCTAAATACGTGTTTTAAACAATAATATTTATATTCGGGCTCATATTTTTATCATATTCATAACACTTATTACCTTTGATTTTTATATTATGTTAATATCCTTCTGCTGCAGTGTGTAAGCCAAAAATTGCAGTTATTAGCCTATATATTATATTACTCTGAATTCAAATCTTAGTTTACTATTCTTGGGTAAATTCAAGATTTATAAAGTTCATGGACCCACAAAGTATGACGTACCTTATATCCAAATCACAGTTGGCAACACTGAACAGTTTCCAAACAAAGCACGATGAAGTTAGATGTGGTTTATTGTGTTTGTGACAAAAAGTTTAATAAAATGGGATAAGTGCACCACATAAATTTAAAATTTAATGTGAATCTTTTCATCGCTTTACAAATTTAAAATATAATGTATTATTTTGCTACTCTGTAAACACCAAAGTATGGACCTTTACAGGGCTTTTACCGGGACTTTACTGGAAATAATGGCCCAATAAAGGCACAGTAAAGACCTATATTTTGGTGTTTACTGGGAATAGTTTTTTCCAAATTTATTATTTGGATTAATAAAACAAATAATATTCAATGAAGTATATTTAAAAATAATTAATAGATTCTTCTAACCTACAACAGCATTAAATTATAATTATATATTAATACAGTACTTACTTATACAGTGTCATTTAATGTTCATAAATATAAGCTCAACACACGTACATACGTAAAGTTAACAACTGTTTACAAAATTAGGCACTGTGGTATGGTTTTGATTTGTTCAGAAACTTTCATTGCTACCAATGTCATCTGTGACGTAATGACTTTTCAAGTCCACTTTGGATTGTTAATTTGTTGTTCTTCCATTATATTTACATATTTCAAAAAATCATCCATTGATTTTTATTTTATATCAACTTATGATATAATAAAAATATTACAGAATAAAAGAAGCTGATCAAATTATCCTAACCTCATAAACGCAGAACAACAAATGTGTCAAAACGTATTTGACATGAGCTTTGATTACAAGTACGTCTCAAGTCTTCTTCAGACCAACCTTGAGCAATTACGTGCTGTGAGCACAGACTTGAGCATGAGGTCGTTTTATAAAACGCAAACTGTCAAATCTTGTACTTGAAGCCTTGAGCATCGTTTATAAAAACCGGCCTTATTTATACATTATAAACAGAAATGAATTCACCATGAGAGGCGCTAGTATAGGGTAAGGTCGATGTCACTGAATGTTAATGTATACTATGGCTTTTAACGCGAGTTTTTAGTAATTTCTAGAAAAATTAGATGAAAGATATTGAACACAATGATGGCAGAAAGGGAAGGTAATAATTTACTTGCTCAGTAGGGAAATTTTTTAACCTATCAGAGGTGTCATATGTCATTAAAGTTAGGTTATATCAAGAATGGGCATGATGAAAACAACGAACGTACATGATTATTAACTTACGATTTTCTGTAGTAGACTCCTTAGGTAACGCATAATCGTCAGGATTAAAATGTTCCTTACAAATACACGAATTTTCAAAAGAGTAGAGTTATCCCTGCGAATCGCTACCAATCACTGTTTTAGGCGAGTTTTATTTCTCGGAAGCATATGTCCGCCTTTTGTTTCAGAACAAAATGGAACTACACAACATTGAGGCATAATTGACAATTTTCTTTATTTACTGGCGTACGAAATAATTATAATAAACCCCTATAAACTTGTCCCGCGCCTAACAATAACTTTTGACAGCAACCTTACTCACCAGTTGCCAACTGGTGAGCCTAAAAACGGTAGCGCTCATTGGAATGGCACAGAGAACTAATAATAACATCTCTGATCTCTTCAATCAAGGACTTAAATGTCCTTGCTTTTCAATGGCATCAGACCACAGAATTATTTAATTCTGTGCATAAGACCAGTAAATATTTGGTTGCGAGAACTTCACCAAAATAAAACTTGTTGTTTATTTCTAAACCGGCTTTATCCTAACCTTAAAACGTGAATTTGTTGTATAAATAATTTCGTTTTAGAAAATAAGTTAATATGTTAGCTGTACAGGGAATAAATCAGTCAGGTATACCTGATAAAATGTGGCAGCCTCCTTTTGTCCAATTGGAGACAACGTGAGTATCACCTCCAAAAATCATTTGAATCTTCCCATATTTGCCTTTTTTTAAATTAAATAATAGTTTAAATTGTATAACTTACTATAGTTGTTCCTATTATCACTGTTAATATGCAAATCGTAAAAATCATGTTGTGCCTAAAAGCATTTTTGTCAATACTTATTTTAATTTCTATGTTTAGAAATAAGGCCTGCTTTTGCGAAAGAACAATGACAGTTTATTTTTATCATACTGTTATCAACTGCCATTATTTATTGTATTTCATTTAGGATGGGAGAGTTTTCTATTGAACTCTACTGGAAACATGCACCACAGACCTGTCGGAATTTTGCAGAACTTACAAGACGAGGTTATTACAACAATACAGTCTTCCATCGTATAATAAGGGATTTCATGATACAAGGTGGTGACCCAACGGGTACTGGAAAAGGTGGGTTATCTATTTATGGACAAACTTTTAGAGATGAAATCCATCCAGAGTTGAAGCACACTGGTGCTGGAATATTATCTATGGCTAATTCTGGGCCAGATAGCAATGGCTCACAGTTTTTTATTACCTTGGCTCCAACACAGTGGCTTGATGGCAAACATGCTATTTTTGGAAGGATACATTCTGGTATGAACGTTATTAAGAGGATAGGGTTAGTAGAAACAGATAGAAATGATAGGCCAGTGGATGAAATTAAAATCATTAGGGGTAAAGTGTTGAAAAATTAATAAATAAGTATAATAATTTTCTTAACTTTTTTTTTATTAAGGAGAAAAGTAGTTAATACATACACCCACCTGTAAAATTATTATTTTTTTTTTGATATTTTTATAACAAGATCTAAATATATTATATAAAAAGTAAAATATCTAATGTGCACATAATTTTCTCATAAAAGGCATAGCATAGAACACTTGCGCATCGTATTGCATAAATATGTTAACTAATAATGTGTCAAAACAAGTATTTTTTTGTGATGTTACCGTTGTTATGTCAATGAGAGAATTACCGATTTTTCCAATTTCAAATTACTCACGAAAAACAGAAAACCTCCTCGCTTCTGGTTGTTAACCAAACGTTAAAAATGTCTACAGAAAAAATCACTATGTATAAATAGGGTGTTCCATTTTAAATAGCAGGGTTTGAATAATTTGTAGAAGTTATTTTATGTAAGAAAATTCCTATGTACAGGGTGATTTTATGTGGGCTTCCATTATTTTTCTGGTATGATTTTCAAAATCTACATAAAAAGTCATAACTTTTGTGTTTACCATTTTTTTGTAGTAATAAAAATAACACTGACGTAGTTTTCCATGAAACCAACCTGTTTGGCGAAACATGCGTCGAGTGCAGTATATAGTGTTTTGGTGTTTCGTGGAAAACTACATCAGTGTTATCTTCACATCAAAAGTTTCAACCCACCCCAGGAATAAAAATAAAATTAGGGGGTGGGAATCCACTAAACATCACATACCATTCATACAATGTAGATTAAAAAAAAAAAAATTCAATCTAAAAATATATGAATTGTAACATCAATAGAACCATTAATCGGTACTTTTTTTATTAGAACATCATTTGAACAAGGATATCGTTGGGTTTAAACTACATTCTACAATTCCCTTTAAAACAATGTGTAAATGGTTATAGTTAGTATAAGGATGTTATAAGCAGTTCATACGATTAATCTGTACTTCTTTATTAAAACGTCCCTTGAACAAGGATTTAATTTGGTTTAAATGATATTTTACTATTTTCGTTAAGATAATCTAAATAGTTAAGGTTAGTTTAACAGCACATAGGAGCTTGCTTTACATAACTCCACCATTTGTTCAAAACCAGCTCGTGGATGAACGTTTGCCCGCCATTGTGATGTTGACAAAAAATAAAGTGAAAAAAAAAAAAAAGTGAATTTAAGATATTTTGTTCATTCTAACTATGCTACTTTTAACACTAACGTAGTTTTCCACGAAACACCAAAACACTATATACTGCACTGGACGCGCGTTTCGCCAACGAAGTTGGCATCATCTGGAGATGATTAAAACTTAACTTATGCTAACAGTCTACCCTATTTATACCTAAACTGTTGTCACGGTTCGGTGAACTGTGGCCCACTAACCAATAAAGCGGGCTATTTGGGATAGGCCCTCTGTCACTATTCATACTATTTTTACACTATGATTTTCAAGCCTTCAAATGCATCCAGCTGTCTAGTATTTGTTACATTCCTAATTAATCTTAAATTGCTAATATCTATTTTATGGTTGTTCTCAAACACTAGACTTATCTGTTCTACCATATCGGAGATGGGCCCTATGCTCTTTGAATCTAGTATGAGTTGATCGTCTAGTCTGTCCAGCATATTTTTGATTACAGTCTTTGCACCACTGTCTTGCCTACATCTTACCAATACCAGGGGTGAATCGAGGACCGAATGAAGTCGATACAAATTTCGGATTTTCTCTTTCATTTTGAAAGGTTGAGAAATTTCGAGGCGACTTTAAACTTTCATTTCCTAATTATTTTATCAATTAAACTTAAAGAATATCTATTAGCTATATCCTTAATCAATGCCTTTTCTTATTCAAACCTCTCTTTATTGAGGGGGAAGCTTATAATAGATGGACTAGCGAAATAAGTTAGAATTTGACATATACTGAACACATACCAGTACTCTAAGATATATCCCTAAGGACTCTCACCACTGTGCTTAAACCAAAATGGCGAGTTTTAATTTTCTAGTTCATCATCTATTAAGCTTCTCCTTCAATAAGGAGAGGTTTGAAAAAGAAAAGGCATTGATTAAGGATATAGCTGCGAGTAATGGATATTTCTGTAAGTTTAATTGATAAAATAATTAGGAAACTAATGTTTAAAGATCGATTCCATTCGATCCTCGATTCACCTGTGATATTGGTGAGATTTTTAAAGATGTAGGTATGACAGTGGTTCATTCAACTTTTAGGCATTTGAAAAGACAAAATTGGAACAAACAAAAAGTGGGGGATTTACAAAATTAGCTGTAAGGACTGTAATCAAAAATATGTTGGACAGACTAGATGATCAATTCAAACTAGATTCAAAGAGCATATGGCCCATCTCAAATATGGTAGAACAGATAAGTATAGTGTAGCCCAACATGTGCTTGAGAACAACCATAAAATCGATATTAGCAATTTAAGATTAATTAGGAATGTAACAAATACTAGACAACTGGATACATTAGAAAGCTTGGAAATCATAGTGTAAAAATAGTATGAATAATGACAAAGGGCCTATCCCAAATAGCCCCCTTTATTGGTTAGTGTGTCACGGTTCACCGAATCGTGACAATAGTTTAGGTATAAATAGGGTAGATTGTTAGCATAAGTTTAGTTCTAATCAGCTCCAGATGATGCCAACTTGGTTGGCGAAACGCGCGTCGATTGCAGTATAGTGTTTTGGTGTTTCGTGGAAAACTACATCAGTTATCTTCACGTCAAAGGTTCCAACCCGCTCCAGGAATACTACTATTAATTTAAAACCTCTAAAGTAATCACACCATTGTGTATTGATAGTTAAATCACTCAAATGCATGAAAAAAGATTAATATATTTATTTTCTAAAAACTCTTGACGACGCACTTGTTTTTTCGGTCTACAATGACCATATTTTACAATAAACTGGTCTGCGTTGAAAAAATTTGGTACCACAAAGCTCTCAAGATTTACCGAAAACATCACAATAAAACACAAAGTGAAACTCTCGCCTACTCTGACATAAGAGCTTTATAGTAGGTTAAGGTGACGTTGATACAACTATTAAACAGACGTTACATTGTTGCAAAATGTGTTATTTAACATTCAATGAACATATGTTTGCTGCACGAATTCCAATAAAAAACCGACAGAATACCCAATTGATTGCTTTGGGGGTAATAAATACAATTCTCTTCCTGCCCCTACTTCTTTAGTTTTAATGTTTTCAGTCTTCCACTGTGCAGCTTTATGATCACAAATATGGAAAATTTATGTTAATTTTACTCTACTTTCCTGTTTGCATCTTTTAGATCATTAAGATTCTAAAATTCAAAATTTTTTTAGCATGTTGCCAAACTTTGCTAAAAATAACGTGAACATAAGTTCGTTAGTCAATAAAACACTATTTATATAAAACCTTATATATTATATACATATTATAATTTATTATATAACTAAAATTATTCTCAATATTTGAATTTTTAACAAGATTTTACCTCAACTTCAAATTATAAAAAATATATTAGAAAATATTGAGTATATAATAAACAAACAAATCTAAAACAAAATTTTAATTATTGTTTCTAATTCAACAATATAATACATATTATAAAATGTTTAATATGTATCAAAAAAAAAATTACTTAAAATTATATATAATTAAAATTAATAGGGTACATTTGAAAAGAGATAGGACACTGATTCACCATTATGTGTGCGTCTCACAGCCTCTGCAAACATCATGGAAACATCAATGCACTGAAAAACCAAACACAAAGATTAAAACATGCTTACTTACTGTGTAATATGATTATAATTTTAAAAAGAAATTCTAATTTGGCTGCGTTTTGAGTGCCGAACCGATTTCTAAATTTTTAATTCAATTCGATAAAATTGCATGCTGTGTGCTCGGTTGATTATTATAAAAGATTCACACTAGAAGAGACAGTTGTCATTCTGTACAATGTTAAAACAATACTTAATATAAGTATTTTTTTCACAAGTTTTGTTATGGCAGAGTAAACGCGTCCAACAGTTTTTCCAGTGTGCCAATTTCTCAGTTTTAGCGGCTTTTAGGGCTCTTTGACAGGTTCACGCACACCCTATAGACAATTCTTTTTTTCTCATTTCGACAACACTATTATTTGAAATACTGTAGTTAAAACATCAAACCATATAGGTTTGTAAATTATAATTATATTACGTGTTAAGAAAAAGTAAATGTATCATATCATAAAAACATTAAAATTAAAAAAAAAAAAAATAAAAAATAGCAAACTGTCAACATTTTCACATTTGAAATAAATATAAATAAAAAATATTCATATTTTATTTGCAAGAATGTTTTGAAAAAAATCGGTGATTTGTGATTAAAAAAAAAATCATAATTAGCAATTTGATTTTTTGTTTGCTACATTTGCCTTAGAAAATATAAGAAAAAAATCACATCAAATTGTAATTCGTTATTACTTATACATTATGCTGTCTTTTGGTTGTTTACCCTTCTTTTATTACTTTAACATTTAGTTCCCAAGTCTTACCTGCACTTTAGAGCAGTCTTTCATGTGCCCATCTTGTGGAATGGTATTCGTCACGACAACAGCTTCAAAACAAGCATTATTTATCCTAGAAATAGCAGGTCCTGAGAAAATACCATGTGTCAAAATGGCATATACTTTAGTTGCACCTGCCTCCATCAACTTTTCAGCTGCGTGACATATCGTACCACAAGTATCAGCCATATCATCAACTAAAATTGCTACTCTGTCTTTAACATCACCTACAAGCACCATAGAAGCCACTTCGTTGGCCTTTTTCCTTTCTTTGTGAATAAGGGCAAATTCTACATTAAGTCTATCAGCTATAGAAGTAACTCTCTTTGCACCACCAGCATCTGGTGATACAATAATACTGTTTCTCCATTCAGCTATATTTTCTTTAATCCATTTGAGAACAGCAGGTTCCGCATAGAGATTATCCACCGGGATGTCGAAGAAGCCTTGGATCTGAGAGGCGTGTAGGTCCATCGTTATAATGTGATCTGCACCAGCCACAGACAACATGTTCGCTACTAGTTTAGCGGATATGGGGGCACGACTCTGTTGAAACAATATAGGATTTGTACACAACTGTGATATTATTCGATATATATGGTTGCCTGGAAATTAACAGACACTTCAGCAGGTGATTCTACAGTTTTAAAAAACAAAGTTGTGACAAACAATACATTGATTAAATTGTTTTCCCTTCACAAATCTGCTTCATGAATCAACTTAAATTATTCTCCACATAAACAAACTAAATTAACTTTACTTTTACCAATTCCACATTGCATCAGTTATTTCAGTAATATCATGTTAGTTTAGTAAAACAGCAACTATGTTCAAATGCCTTTTAGGTTATAACATACAGATTCAAATCACTCATTTTATGTATTCTTCATTTATGCAAATATAAATTTTAAAACCACATTCACATCTTCCACATGCATTATTACCATACAGTCTTAGGCTTCCATTGCATCTTATTGACATTCTCTTAACACGCTTTTTTTTCACCACTCATACAGATAGAAGCTATTTTGGAACTTTTTTGTTTTCGTTTATTTAACAGTAGAACCACCCCTTAAAGCGAGTGAGAATAACCTACACACCATATTTATATTATGTGTGTGAAAATTTGAATACCCATTTTGGAAATACATTAAATTGGAACAATTTGACAATTTCATTAAGAGAAGTCTAGTATTATTATGTCATATTTATGGCCTATTTAAAATCTACAAAATGGATTTGCAAATTTACTTCATATAAGTGTAAGATAATGAATAGGCACAAGAAGCTCCAAGCTTAATATTTTTACAACGCCATATTCTATAATTCCAATGTTGTTATATTCCAACTGAACTTTTATTTATTTAATTTTAAATAGAAATGTTAGTCATAGATCATTTTCAATTCCAATGTCAAGAATAAAAAAAATTGAACCCGCTAAGACCATACTGTGGCCTACTTTTACAAAACCCTGCCAGAGGAAATTTATAATGTAATCTGCAGAGTTGCTGAATTACAAAAAACTTGACCTCATCAAATAATGGAAAATATTAGACAATCATAGAATATGGTGGTAAAAATAAAAATTCTGTTAAAAAAAAGCATGTTTTATCTGATCAAACAACAAATTTGTAACTTGTATATTACGTATTATGTTACAGAAAATCAGTTATAAAGTTGTGAATCATATAAAAAAGGCCAAATTTTTCCAGTTAATATGAGAAATGCAAGACAACATTTTTTACAATTGTTCCATTTGGCAAACTAAACAATATTTAAATTTAATAATTAATATAGTCATTAGATGTCTAAAATGGAACCGTTATCTAAAATAAATAAAAAAAAAACGTAATTTGTATTAAACTAGTTCGGAAATGCAGAATTAGAAAAAAACAACCATTTCAAATGGCTCTAACAATCTGAAGACCAAAACTATATGACTGAGTCTCTGTTCTTCAAATTCTATGTTTCGAAACTATTAAAATCCACCCCAATCATGACATTTTTAGGCTGAATTCATTCCATACAAGTAATAATAGGCCCTGTTTCCAGTTTAGCATTTAAAGTTGTGCCCACGTGATAAATATAGCATTACTATGAGGTTGGAGCTATGATGTGAGACACTGATGGCCAATTATTAATGAAATAGCAGCATTAATCAAATGACCTACCCCAGTTCCTCCTTTATTCACAGTGCAAATTTTCAACGATGCTATATTTAATTTGTAGGCACACTATTTACAAAAAATAATCTAGCAACTTCTTTTGTGACAAATTCTAGCCTTAATTTAAAATAACCATAGCCTAAATGGAATATTGCCATTGTTTTCAATAAACAAGGCAAACTCAGTTTAGTTGTTCATTGCAAATCGAAGCAAAGTTCGTATAACATTACAGTAATTCTACATCTGTTGTAGAACGAATACTAAAGATGTAACTTTTCAACTTGGATTCGTAGTAGGTTACCCTTGCCGTTCCAACCAAATAAGCTGATTAAAGACCACCTCCTATTAGAACTTTTGGCATACTGCAGACTCTAAGGGAAAGCAAGTATATTAGAAAGCAACATAATACTGTGCATACAAATTAAATTAAAGACATGTACAGGGTGTTTCATGTTTTGATAGCTAGACTAACAAAAATCAAAGATGTTTAGAAGTATGGCAAGAATATAAAATTTTATAAGAAGTGTAAAACGGTTCTTAACATATGAGTATTAATGAATTTATTTCCATCCCTTGGTGACTACAGCTTTATTAAGATGTACTAAAGGACACATGATTTCTTCAGGAGTTTTCTATAATATTGTTTTGATTGAAAATGGCGCATCCTATTAACATTTAACAGGATCATTTTTGTATATTTTATAAGGTAGAAAAAAAAATTGATTTTTTTTTCGCCCATTCGCCATTGTAGTACTCTGTGAACCGATTAATTTATCAAGACATTTTTGGATTTAATTACTTTTGCTTTGATAGAAAACTCGCTATTAAAACCTGAAACACCCATTATACAATGTTGACAAAGACTGGCAATCTGCAAATTCCTAGACATATTTAGGGATTAATTCTAACCTTATTTCACTTAAGAAGTATCTAAGCAATTGTTGTGCCAGGGCGATTCACGCATCGTGCATAATATTTGGTGTTTGTGGAAACTCGGAAATTGTATATTTCTTTTAATTTTAGAAAGCCAATGAAGTGTTTACTTTTCACAAGTTTTTATTTATTTCAGTTAATACACCCCCAGAACATGTGTATGATCCCCCCTTAACTAAAAGTCTGCGCACGCCTTAACAATGAACATAAGCAAATTTGCTCATATATGTATGATATGATCTAAGGCAATTTACTTTTATCTTTTTTATTCATGATTGTAAATGAATTTGGCACTCAGTTCAAGGACACAGAACAAACTATCAAATTAATTTCTAAAATAATTAAGATATTATTACATGACACATTGTTTACTGGTTACCAGTGTCAAAAGTGAGGGAAATATTTATTTACTAATTTATATTTGCAATAAAACCTAATCAATGAGTAAGTGAAAATCTGAGTGCACTGCAAAAGTTGAAATCATTCATCCTCAACCTGCTAATTTTATTTTAAAATTGAAACTCACTAATAGAATCGCATGACGCAAAAAACTGCGCCCCCTCCCAAAAAAAACCATTGGATACAAACAAGATCTATTTTACGAGAGCCACGAGAATATCCATTAGCAAACAAACATGTTTTAATAAAACTACAAAATATTTCATTTTTCTTGGAGATTATGTGACACTGAACGTAAATAATTTGAAATCCATAGCATAATTTCTGATACTTAATAAATGAAAGTAAAAATAATCAAAATGCTTATAATTTTTTTATTTAACAAGATAAAACTTTTTTAATATAAACTGATAGCACAGCAGTTTTCGAAATATAATCAAAATTTTAGAATATCTGCCTCATTTATTACAAATATTAATATAGTACCATTTTACTGACGCTGAGAAATACAATGAAACAGATCTTTATAATATTTTTGTATACCTATTTGCAAACCTGAGGTTTTTTGAAAACGTAAAAAATTTTATTTAGCTGTTCACATCTGTTTACAAATAAAAGAAAGTAGGTTTAACATGTGCGCCAACTTTATTTTCAACAGTGGCGGCTAGTGGATTTAGGCTATACCATATCTCAATATTGCAGCATGGAATCCAAACGATATTTTAAGGCACGACTATCAGTATTGAATGAAGAAGTTTTGCAGACAAAAAAAAATGAGCTGCCGACCCAGATTACTTCTAGATGATTAGTAAAATATTTGCAAATTATTTTTTTTTTCATAATCAGATAATTTACCACCCCGTTTTTTTTCGTTTTCGAAAATTTTGATTTTTTGTAAAGTTATGACATTTTGAAATTTAAGTTCTTCATTATTGTGTAAATTTCAAAATGTCATAACTTACCAAAATTTTCGAAAACAAAAAAAACGGGGTGATAAATTTTCCTTCTGATTACGAAAAAAAAAAAATAGTTTTCAAATATTTTACTAATGGTCTAGAAGCAATCTGGGTCGGCAGCGCAATTTTGTAACTTTTTCTCAATTTTTTTCCTGCAAAACTTCTTTATTCAATACTGTTAGTCCTGCCCTAAAATATTGCTCGAGTTCCATGCTCAAATACTGAGATATGGCATAACCTAAATCCACCAGCCGCCACTGATTTTCAACGGCGGCGGCGAAATACAAAAAAAAAAACAACAGCGATAGCGGCGCGCCGCCGCCGGCTGCATATTTTGACAACAGCGGCGGCGCGCCGCTTGAAATGTTACGTATAAAGTAATTTTTCTAATTAATTAATCATATATCATATTTTTGTGAATTTTCAAATATTGCATTCTTAAAATTTCTTAATCAAATAAAAAATTATTTAATATACAAATAGTAATAAGTAATAAATACTCAAAGTAAAATCTAAATTTTTACCAAATAAATATTAATATGTTAGTAATAATATTAATGAAAAATGTCTCTATTATATTACATTCAAATTAGGAGACAACAGTATTCAGTGGTGCAACAGCAGGTATATGGATATCTGGTGAAGCAATGACCGGCTGGCAGACAAATCGAGGCTAGCCGCGAGACTGTCCATTGTTGGGTGTTGTAGTGCTTACACGCTAATTTGTTCCTCCCCGTTGTATTGTTGATAATTTTATTTCTTGTATTTTATTGTTGATATTAATTTAATAATAAAATATATCAGATTGCGCAAGGGTAAAAAACGGCCATACACTGACAAAGTGAATAAATTTATCAGTGAATTCCCGGATTTATTCTATAACGGTGCTACAACAATTTGTAAGGTGTGCGAGACAGACTTGATGTGCTGGGGGATAACTATGATTGTAGAAGTCACGTAAATATTGTGCAGCATAAAACTAAAAAAAATTGCGTGCCTTTAAAAATACAGTTTATGTTCGATTTACTGTTAATGCTGATTGCCTGTGATGTTCCGCTGAACATACTCGATAAACAACCATTTCGGGAATTCTGGAATAAATACAATCCCCAGGTGACGTTACTAAGGCGCGCAACGTTGCGTAACTATGTACCAACTGTACTCGAGGACATGGTAAATAAGATTAAATGTGTAT
The DNA here is from genome assembly GCA_029963845.1 of Rhamnusium bicolor. Lineage (NCBI taxonomy): Eukaryota > Metazoa > Arthropoda > Insecta > Coleoptera > Cerambycidae > Rhamnusium > Rhamnusium bicolor. The sequence continues at coordinate 233,358 of JANEYF010003175.1, forward strand.
TAAAAAATATACGGCTGTGGTTATGTGTTGACGAAACGACAGATCGTAAAAAAAATTCTATTGTAAATGTTATAGTACGTGTACTGGACCCTTTTAAACCGACATTTCCACTATTACTAGTTAGCAAGACTAATTGAGTGTACTGGCAAAACAATTATGCGGCTGGTGCTGGAGACGTTAGAAAAATTTTATCTGTCAACCAGTCAAGTGTTGATGTTTGTGACCGATGGTGCCGCGACAATGCGTTTGGTAGGCCGTTCTCTTCAAGAACACGGCTGTAAGTTGGTACGTTACGTATAAAGTGCATACTTTATATTTTGTGGCAGAAACTATTCGACAAGGTTTTCCAGAGGTGCATTTCACAGCAAGTGTCCCGGTATTCCTGAACCACCACAGCCGATTCTTACAGGTTGGGGAACATGGTTGAAGGTGGCTTTTTATTATGCTGAATATTCACAACAAATAAAAGCTGTGAAACTACAATTCAATCCTGACGAGGCTGCAGCTATTCAGGAAAGCTAGAAAAAAAATTCGAAGATATTTCCGTTGAAACGGCTTTAAAAAGTATATACAAGATTACATGACGCCATAAAAAATGCGTTGTCGTTAGCGGAGTCGCTGCAAATAGTGGACGAAGTAAATCGGCTGCTACACGCTATAGGTGACGAAAAAATTAGCCCGAAATTTTTCTTAAGGCCATCGCGTATACCATTCGTTAACCGGTTTCTGGTTATTGCCTTCGTCAGTGCAACGTCAACAAGAAGGATCTCAGAATCAATAATTTCTGTGATAGTAGAGTACTAATGAATTAATGGTCATTCCATCTACCAATGTCAATAACAATGTAAATTGGAAAAATGCTCCGACACAGCGATCTTTCCTAATAAAGGTGTAATAAAAATTATTAAAAATATAAAAATCATAAGATTAATAGAATAATAGAATCATAAAAAATATGTACCCACCAGTGCACATTAAAAATGATAAAATGAATATTTTGGAATATTGGAGTCTTGTTTCTTTTACAATTAGAATCTTTTATCCCGAATTTTTTCCCTCTTAAAACAAAAAAATTGTAAGTAAATGAAAATGTAATTGCAAATTTTTTTGTAAATCAAGAAAGCACAATAAGATTTGAAAACAACTGAATCGCACGGCTCTATAACATTGCCATTAACTTTCATGTCTACTTTCTTTATATTTCTTCAAATAAAGATGTCTGTTTTTATATCTTACAAAGTAGGCTACGGATTTAAAATTAGTTTTCACTATCATATATATCTAGAGTGTCCCTTATAAAATAGATAATCTCGTATACTACCGTATCCGATTTTGCTACTCTTAATAAAAAAATTTGAAGTTAGATTAATTGATTTATTTTACAAAAAATCGAATTCAGCGTGCCGAAAGACTTACAACGGCGGCGGTGCACATGTTTACCTATTAGGTAGATTATTAATAAAAAGAAATGGTAAAAAAAAAATGAGAAATGATATGCGAAAATTTAAAAAATAAAATTTTAGCTTGTATCTCGAAAACTTCAAGAGATATCAAAACGAACTTTTTATTCAGCTTTTTTCTATCTAATGTGCAAATAATTAACTGATTTTCAAAGAAGTTGGTAGATTTGTTAATAGTTAATACGGTAACTACTAATTGAGAGTAGTTTCCCTTAAATCTGACGTTTACTGTTCAACGTTCCAAAAAAATAATAACAAATACGAATTATAGAGGAAAAAAAATTAGAACGGGCATTTCCAAAATTTTTTTTATTTGCTTATTGGATATTAGTTGAAAACCTAAGCTCAATATTTTTCCGATTTTTTTTGAGCTCCATTAAAAAAATAATAATAATTTTAGTCTTTTGCTGTCATCCGACTAATGTCGCTTTAAAATACAAAAAGAGAAAAGACGGTATCACTACGTTTCTATAATTTTACCACAAATATAAAGTATATTTTGTGATTTTACTTACTATAATATGTATAATACACAAATCTTAACATTTATTCAAATAATAAACGTGTTTCACGTTAAAAAACCTTATATCAGACACCAACGATCTCATAAAATAGTACCGCGAAAATTAAATTCAATTCCCAGTAAGTAAAGCTGCAAAATGCATACTTACGTTTTATATTATAATATTACAAATTAAAAGTCTTAAAAGTGTTATTGATATAACATAAAAATTAATGTATAAATTCGCATAATACGAGTAGTTCAAAATTACGAATATCCCTTCAACCACCAAAACGCAGAAAAAATTATTGGCACATATTTTTTTTTTTAAGAAAAGGCGAGGTGCAATGAACGGTTTTGATTTCAACAGAGGCGGTACTAGCCATACTGTAAGAATTTGCATGACAATCTTGGAACAATATTTTCCACAACGTTTGATATCTCGTAACAGCGGCTTTCACTGGCTCTCTAGGTCACTGGATATTACTGCTCTGGACCAGTGGCGCATTTAGGATTTGGCTAAAAGGGGCGCAACAGTGGCGTATTTATGGGGATAGTAGTAGTAAAACATCGATTTTTTTCTTTATAGAGTGTAGCTAAGTTGTACATCTTTGGAACAAAATCTTGGCTAACATTGGGTCTAAAAATTTGGATTTTGTCAGGTATTAAAACTAAATCTTCATTTGTGGTGAATTAAAACAACCACCATGTACTGCATATTTCCAAATAAGTATGTCCACAAACTTATGATTTCAGCTAAAAATGATATATTTATCAATATTAAAAATCACTGTAACAAAAAAAAAAATTGAATTAAAATTTTCAATAGAACTTGTTCCGGCGCAGCGAGACTAGAAAACGTTCCCAAGACAGAGGTCAGCGGCGTGACGTCACATGCTCGTTAGCTCGCTGCCCATAGCACAGATTAAATGTACATTTACATTAATATTTGTCCATAATAAATAAATTAACTGCCTAGTTATAATAACTCGGTAGTCATAGTCCGATATGCACAGAACACATTTCTCTGCATAGATAAGCGTATTAAAAGAAATATATCGGCAAGAAAATGATGTTTCGTTCCTGGATGCATAAATACAACTAATAAAACTCCATTTTTAAAATATTTCAAACCGTACCAAAGCATATAATAAAAGTCCCATGTGACTTGTATACAATGTGTTTCAAAAATAATATGCTAAACTTCTACCGGATATACTATGGGCCAAAATAAGCAAAAAAAAATCTTATGGACATGAAATGAGCCATTTCCAAAATTGAGTTATTTTTTTTGTTTTTTTTTTCTGAAAATATTAGATCAATACAATAATAATAATGATATTTAGAAACAGTTGCAATTTCAGTGAATTTGGCTTGCATCCCAAGTTTTGTAATCTTTTCTCCAATAGTTTCTGAAAAACAAAAAATATATTTCTGACAATACTTTACGCACCCTGTATTTTGAAAATGATTCATTTTTGGGCACATGCCCATAAGAACTTTTTTACTTATTTTGGTCCATAGTATGTCCAATAGAAGTTTGCCATACTATGTTTGAAACACCTTGTATATAACACAGATAACTGTTATTATGCGTATAAAATAAGTAGACACCTAATAATATCTATGTATTCCATAAATACTATTTATTGTTGATCATTTGCAAAATGCAATTTGCATTGTTTATAAAACCATCAAGTACACACCATAATAATGTGCATATTTGCCAAATCGTGCGATTCGCCTTTCTGAAAATCTTCCATTTCTTTACCATGTAATAAACAAACATTAACCCTTTTAAACCATATAACCATAACATTCAAAATAATGGTACTATGGGCTTCGTTCTGCCAACGTTGTACGTACAATTGATCTCTAGCCAGTCGTTGAACTGCGAGCGTATGACGTCAGCCTAGCCAGCAAGCGTTTATTAGAATCAAATGATGCAACCAGTTTCTGGGGCTTTTCTTACGATTACGATTGTTTCACTTTCTAAATAAATTTCAGATATCGGCAGTAAAGGCTCTAATCTATCATTTTAACTAATATTAACGCATATTAATTTCATTGTCGACATGCCTATTATTATTTGATTGTTGTCGGAGTCAGCGTTGGCCCCAAGCGGAAGACGACGAAAACAAACGATGAGCGTGCATTTACCCGTATTCAGTCGAAAGCGTTTGAACAAAGCATGCAATCCGAGAGCCGATGATGCAAAGTGCGATATTGTCAAGAACTACATTTATAGTAGTATTTACATATTTTATGTACTGTCATATAACATAATATTAACCAGCGCAAGCGTTACATGCAATATAACGTATAGTGAATTTTATATGTACACACAAAACTCAAAAGTTTTTGTTAGGTGTAATAAAATCTTAATATCTAAATTCTTGTATAATACGTATGGCGAAAATGTTTTAATTTTAGTAATCATTTAGATAAAATTCGCTGTTAGATTCCGACCTCTCCGTATACCTAACACCTAGGGCGAGAAGCCCTTAAAGGATCTCCCAAGGGCCGAAGGCACCGCCATGGCACTCTACGCGGACGACACGGCCATCACGGCCAGATCCTGGAGAGCGAGAACAGTCACCAGAAGACTCCAAGAGGCAGCTTCTCTTCTGGAAGAATGGTGCATCAAGTGGAAAGTCGCAGTCAACGCGGAGAAAAGCCAGACGATTCTCTTCAGGAAAGGACGCAAGGAAACCCCCACAGGACACGTTTCCATGTTCGGAGAAGACATCCAATGGCACGATTCCGTCAAGTACCTTGGCGTAATCATGGACAAAGGCCTGACATGGAGACAGAACACCGAAGCCATCGTGGTAAAGGCCAAGCGGACGAGAGCTCTCATCTACCCAATGGTAGGGAATCAGAGCAGGCTCAGTCTGAGGAACAAGCTTCTGCTAGTCAAAGCACTCATCAGACCACAGCTGACCTACGCCTCCGTAGCATGGGGATACCAAGCGAAGACCTATCTGAAGAAGATCCAAGCCGTGGAAAACGTGGCCATCAGGACAGCGGTGGGCGCACCATGGTACGTTAGAAACGCTGACATCTTCAGGGACCTGGAGTACACACCAGTCACCGAAATCATCCGGGATAGAGCGAAGAAACTGTACACCTTAGCTGAGGAGCACAGGAACCCGCTGATCAGGGAGGCCACCTCCTATGACCCGGCCGACGCACCGAGGCACAAGAGGCCGAGGGTGCAGTTACTGGACAACGGGTAAGTATTACTAATCCTTTCTTTACAGTTGGACTAACCCACGGAAAAGACATGACGCAACCAACCACCTTCCCACAAACCTTGCGGGCGCCGGTCAGTAAACCGACCAGCCCCCCGTTGTCCCCCTGGCTCCGTGAAGGACGAAAGTGCTAAGAAAGCACTTAGGCCTTCACCTCCTAGAGCTACACAGTTCATCCTCACCTTGTCCGATGATCCAGATGACAATGTGTCAATCGACACTTTGTGTACTGGCAGTCAATCCCAAGTCACAGAATATCCGCACAGTCCCTGACAGACCGATGACTACCCCCGGGGGTGACAAGCTGGCGAAGAAAGAAGACGAAGACAGAAGAGCGCCAGAAGAGGCCCTAGCCAGCAGGGTTCATCAGCCAGGACCCAGGGAGGTTGGCCGAAATCTTCGGCATCGCTCACATTTGTGAGTGGGGCCGTTCGTAAAGTAAGCTAACCCGCCCTGCACGAGGCCGGTCCAGGTCTACAGCGATGACTAGGGTAAAAAGGCAATAGTCCTGCCTGGCCCTAGCATCCGAGACCGTCATCAAGCCAAATGGATATTGGCGCGCCCTTAAAGGAACATCCCAGCTGAAATGGAAGCTATTTTGGTGGCTATACTTCAACAAGTACTGTCCAATTAATTTCACTTTTGCAACAGTGCATCGATAATGAAGGAGCTCATTTAATGCACACAATATTTCACAAAATATTCTATTATCACTGAATACTCTACATTGTGTTAATTATTTTTTTTTAAGTTTTACCAATAAAATATTTAAATTTAAAAATAATTCATACATTTTGACGCTTCCTATATAACATCGAAATTCTAAAAAAATTACATTTGTCACATTTACTATGAAATTATTGTTTTCGTATATCACACTTGATAAGAGGTCAAATGTTAAAGAAAATTAACAACATAGTATTACATCTTTCTTGTGAACGCTGAACAAATAAGAAATATTGTTTAACATTTTGTGATGCAATTATTTCCATTTTTTGAAAACAACTGTTGTCTTGTTACAAGAGATACAGGGTGTCCCAACTAAAAGTAGGCACCCTGAATAACTTTGGAGATAAAAAATTTTTTTGAAAAATTGGTGAAACACGTCGACCTTGTTTCCAAGGGGGGACATATTTTAATGTAATACTTGTATACCTATCATCATCCCTCTACACTACACGGCCACCCCCTCAAAAAAATTCTAATGGCAAGGGGGTCGAGTGATACATCTTTTGAAAGGTCTTCCAATTCCCTACATAACTGTGTATTTTTTTAAAACTTTTATCGATTCGTTCCTGAGAAATAATTGTTTCATTATTTTAGGTTCGGGAAATAAAAATAAAAGAAGCAGTTTAAATTATCGTATGTATTGTTCAAAATGACCCCCACCGACTTCCATACAGTAGTATAATCTGTCTTAAATTCTGTACGAACATTTCTGAACACATCTGGAGTCAATAAACGGCATTCTCGAACAATTCTTTCACGTAACTCTTCCAGAGATGCGGGTTTTGTTGCAAATACCTTCGATTTCAAATGTCCCCAGAGAAAGAAATCCAAGGAAGTTAAATCGGGTGACCTAGCGGGCCACTCCACAGGACCTCTTCTTCCAATCCATCGCTCAGGAAACCGATTATCCAAGAATTGACGGACTGCTATAACAAAATGTGGGGGTACCCCATCCTGTTGAAAAAACAGTTCGTCCTCTAAAAGATTATCGTCTTCTTCGAGGATTTGGGTAGTCATTGGGTCGATGTTATTTTCTAACAGATCGAGGTACCTTTCGCCATTTAAATTGCCAGGAATAAAAAACGGCCCGACAATGTGATCCCCTAAAATGCCAGCCCAAACATTTAACTTCTGAGGCCTTTGGGTATGAGTTTCCATGAACAGATGTGGATTGGTTTCACTCCAATACCTACAATTGTGCCTATTTACCTTCCCATTTAACTGAAATGTCGATTCATCAGAAAAACACGTATTGTACAGTAGATTGGCATTACCGTTTAATTGTTCACTAAAAATCTCACAGAATTCAAGCCGATGATCGGGATCACCTTCGTTTAATTCATGTACCAATTTAAATTTATATGGATGAAATTTGTGGGCATTTACAATTCGATGAACACTGCTTCGTGATACACCGGAAGCCTCAGCTACTTTCCTGATCGATTGAGTATTATCCATCTGCAAATGACCCAGAACTTCGACTGCTTCATTCCTAATCGGTCGCCGAGGTTCATGCTTTTTGTTTCCTACAGACCCTGTTTCCATAAATTTTGTCAATATTTGTAAAACATACTGAGAACCAACCCTTCTATCTGGGTGATTTCTATTGAATATGCGCTCCGTAACTCTAACACAATTATCGTTTTTAAAATAAATTTCTATTCTCTCCTGAAGGGTATAAACCATTTTGAGAAATCACTTTGGTAAAATGTATCTTGATTTAAAATTGGTTGTGAACAAATTAATGTTCAAGGACTATCAAATACTTATGAGTATTTTATTATTCTAAAACTAAACGGACAAGGAAAGTGTTTTTTTGTCGAAAAAACTCGTGTTGATTTGAGAGCACTAAAAAATGTAGTTTTTTTTATAAATTCCAATACCTAGTGCCTAAAATTATTTTCCTTAAGAACGAATCGATAAAAGTTAAAAAAAAATACAATTATGTAGGAAATTGAAAGATCTTTCAAAAGATGTATCACTCGACCCCCTTGCCATTTGAATTTTTTGAGGGGGTTGCCGTGTAGGGTAGAGGGATGATGATAGGTATACAAGTAGTATATTAAAATATGTCCCCCTTGGAAACAAGGTCGACGTGTTTCACCAATTTTTCAAAAAAAATTTTATGTCCAAAGTTATTCAGGGTGCCTACTTTTGGTTGGGACACTCTGTATTTATCCTGATCTTATTTAATGATTTTAAAGTTTCCACCAATAAAGTATGAATAACGTAACATATCAATATTTATATCACAAAGATTGTAACATGTAAACAAGTTAATATTTGTCAATAGGGCAATAAGTGAAATAAATAATTTGAAATTAGATAGCCCAATCATTTGTTTTAATATTATTTACAACATTCTCATTAAGCAGAGTGACACCTAAAAAATTTTAATTTAAAAGACAATACAATAAAAGATAATAATTATTACCACGATTTAAGAAACGTACTATTTTATGATTAAAACTGAAGTTTGATTTCTTATACAGGGCGTTTCAGATTTAAAGTGACATAATGTAATGGGAGATAGAGCACATTTAGCCAAGTCAAAACACCCTCAAATTTATCCCTGAATGTTAACAGTTTTTGAGATACAAGGTGTTTTATGGTTTTTGACTTGTTTGAAAACCAAATTATCAAAGAAGTGAATTTTTTTGCCTTTTTGCTACTTTAGAGAGTACCGATACAGAAATGGGCCGCGATGATTGGAATAATATTTTAAATACTAGTTAATCTAACAATAATTAATAATAGTTATTTATGCACCAAGGGAGTAAAGTGAGGAGTGTTTTAGTACCGGCATGAATAGTGTTTCCCGAGTGCAGCGAGAGAAACATTTATGCAAGGGACTAAAACACACTTTACTCTCGAGGTGAATACAATTTTTTTTGCACGAATGTTCACAATTTTTATTGCAAAAAAAATTAAATGTAAAAACTAAAGAATAGTAATTGGCCAAGAAGCTTTTATATTTTATTCCGAATTTACCTAGGTATCCTTGTATTTAATTGTCTGTTTGACATTATTTTTTATTTATTTCTGTTTGACGTTTAGTAGATTACTAAATATTACTAATACTAAACTAATATTACAGGGTGTGAATTTCAAATAAGTTACATTTTATGGTATATGTTTGATTCTTAATTGTTTGTTCTTTCTGCCATTAAAAGTTGGACATAATAAAAATTTGTGTTACGTCATGTTTTTATTGTTCATTGGTTTCCATGGTGACTTTAAATCCTAAGGAAAAAAACGCTTCTCTTTGAGGCAGTAAAATACTGTTTTCTTCTTGTTCATGCAAAAAGAAATTAAATTGTTATTTACGCACCAAGGAAGTAAAGTGTTTTATTCTAGGTGCATACAACATTTTTTGCACGCATGCAACAGGCACAATTTTTATTGCAAATAAATGTGATGTGAAAACTAAGAATAATAATTGGCTATGAAGCTTTTGTATTTTATTCCGAATTTATCTAGGTCTCCTTGTATTTCATTGCATGTTCGACATTATTTTTTACTTATTTACGTTTGACGTTTAGACTGCTAAATATTAATAATTATCTAATAATACGAACTGTGAAAATTACCCCCTATTATCATCAATTTTAATTTGAATAACCATTTTGTGTATAGGTATTTACCAACATTTGTCTTTTAGACCTACCACGAAACCACAGTCTATATTCATAAATCATAAATTCATATAAATCCCATAACTTAGGGAGTTCGTATGTCATCCCAGAGAGGCACTTTCAAATCTAATACTATACTCCAAAAAAACGCGTGATAAAATAGTAATAAATTAAACTTTTTGACACTGCATTTACATTAATTAAATTAGTTAATTTGCTTTAGCACATAAAACCGGCATCGATGAGCGGTCGTCAACCACCAATGAGCGGCCGAGAATTATATTATGTATGTATGTGGTGTCGAGGAGCGAAATTCGTTTGCGTTCCTAGACGACTACCTGCTGATTAACTTTCTATTTAGTTTATATCCTTGCTCTATGCAGTTTGTAATTTGTTCAGTTCAACAACACTCTATCTAGCAATCTGTTGCGTGTACGGCGAGTACACGAACGTTTTTTTTATTCGATATTTTCTGTTTAGTGTTGTGGGTTAGTGAATGTAAAAAAATGGCGAGAAAGTCTGCGTCTTTAGAAAGAGTGATGTTTTGTGTGTTATGTATAGTGTTGGTCGTTAGACAGTCCAATCATTGGTAAATCCGCTCTGGCGAAACATGTGTCGTCGAAAAACATCAAACGTTGACTAGCTTTCACCGGCTGGAGATGACGCCGGGGATACGGAGCACTGATGATGGTTTGATGATGGGCGGGAGTTGTTGAATAATGTCGGGCGCCACTTGTTTAAATCGAGAACATTTTCAGAGTATAATAAAATAATTTAATTGGGGCTGTGATGCTGGCAAACCGACAAGTCGTGCAGGACGTTTGGTGTGAACGGCAGAATGTATGCCAGAGCGCTAGAGTGATTAGAGATATGTGGCAGCGACATTTGAAAAATTAGAAACTGCAATGAAATCGGAGGAGACCGATCCGCTTGTATGAACGGCGTTTCGGGCGCGTAGAACGGTTGGTAATGGGCCTAGTGGGTGTAAAGAGATGAAAATAACGAGGCTCTCGGGTTAGTTAGGGATCGATGCTTTATGAGAAGAGTAGATATAGGTTAGACAAGGATTTCGGACGAGGTTTGAATGCCAGAAAAGCGCTTAGTTTTATTGAAATTTTTAGAAACTACCACGAAATGTGGTGTGGTGCTCGACGGACTCGACTAATGCGGTTATGTTTACTCCCAAAGCTATTTACGGTTATTGAAATTTTATTACCGCCGGTTAACTCCATTAACAGGTTATTGCCAATCGAAACGATTTATTGTTGAGTTATTCTTCAAAATAACCCCGGTAAGCAAAACTCAAAACTTGAATGACATTCATATCAACGTAATTAAGATTTTCCTATCCTATCCTAATTTGAAAAGATTTGGAATGGAATAATAACACATTTAATTTGACTGTTTTTTATCTGATGGATAAAAGTAAAATATTTTAAAAAGATCCTCCTTAAATATATAATTGTTATTTTGTAACAACCTAGCTATGAAGGTGGAGGGTGGGGCTCAGTGGTTTTGAAGCCACAGGTTTACCTATGCTTGAAATTGAGGGTTAAAATTAACTAAACTGTCAATACCCTGTTTGGTGTTGGTACCATATAATAGAATTTAATATATAATATATTATTGGTTTTTCTAATTATTTACCTACTAAAATTTTAGTTTTGTAAAAACCATTACCCAAGTAACACCTCTAAGATACTTTTGATTTATTTAGGTTTTAAAAGTGCTTTAACATATTCAATAAAATGATAGTGGTTTTAAAATTACCTTAAGATAAACTAAAAGTTCTTAAAGACCACTGATTCTTATGCAAAGGATTTACTGCACTCTTTAAATTAAAATAAAAAAAACTGTTTGCTCCTAATGCCCTATTGATCTTATACTAGTTTTATAATACTCTTGACATTGGCTATTTTAAAACTAATTTGCCTTTTTAAAGAATTAAATAGCAAGTTGGTTTTAAAACAATCCATTTTGGAACAAATGGTTTTAATGTAGTTTTGTTTTTTTTTTTTTTTTTTTTTTTTTTTTTTTTTTTGAAAACCCCCCCCCCCCCGGGG